>PVJL010000933.1:0-64029 GCA_004026885.1 Lyroderma lyra
AAAATGGATGGACCTGGAGATCATCATGCTTAGTGAAATAAGCCAGACAGAAAAAACAAAGAACTGTATGACTTCACTCATATGCGGAATATAAAACTGAAAGCAAAGAAAAAAGAAATGAACAAACAAATAACCCATGGACACAATCAATAGTTTAATGTTTATTTGGGGACGAGTGGGTTAGGGAGGGGAGAAAGGGAAGGAGGTGGGAGAGGAGGGGGGGAAGCTAAATATATGGTGATGGAAAGAGAAGTCACATTAGGGGGTGAACTTATTATACATCAAGTTGACAATGCACTGTATAATTGTATGCCTGAAACCTATGTAATCCTTGCTAACAGATGTCACCCCAATAAGTCTAACAATAAAAATGAATTATATATATATATATAAAGAACTAATCACTAAATGTCAATTCTTGGGAGTTCCCTGGTGGTGTAGTGGCTGGACTTCAGCGCTCTCAACTCTGTGGCCTGGGTTCCACTGCCAGCCAGGGATCTATCCCAAAAATAAGTAAATAAATAAAAAATAAAAAATAAATGTCAATTCTCCCCAAGTTAATTTATAGATTAAATACAATTTCAATCAAAATTCCAGCAGGCTTTCTGGTAGAAATTGACCAACTCTTTCTAAAAGAACTTCAAAAAACAAAAAAAGTTGAAGACATAACACTACATATTTCAAGATTTCTTCTAAAGCTACAGTAATCAGGACAATGTGATTACTTTCAAGACAATCTTTGGCATAAAGATTTATAACCACATAAATGGAATAAAGATGGGAGACCAGAAATAGATCCACACATAGAGACAGCTAACAAAGTTGTAAAGGCAAAATCAGTGGAGAAAGGATACTCCTTTTAATAAATGGTGCTGGAATAATTGGATATTTACATGTAAAAAAGAAACTTCAATCTATTATATATCTCATGCCATATATAAAATCAGTTCACTATGGATCATAGACCTAAATATAAACCCTAAAACTAAAAATTCTAGAATACAGGAAAAATCATTGTGACCTTGGTATCATGAACTGAATGTTAATGTCCCCAAAATTCATATGTGGAACTGCCAAACCCCAATGTGACAGTATTCAGAGGTGAAGCCTTTGGGAAGTAATTACATTTAGAGGAGATCATGAGGGTGGGGTCCCCATAATGAGATGAGTGCCCTTACAAGGAAAGAAACCAGAGCGTTTGCTTCTACTCTTTTCCTCGAGGTCACAGCAAAAAAGAGCCTGCAAACCAGGAAAAGGCCTCTCAGCAGGGACTGAATCAGCGGGCACCTTGATATTGGACCTCTCAGCCTCCAGAACTATGAAAAATAAAGATCTGTGGTTTAATTACCCAGTAGATGATATTTTAGTATGGCAGATGCTTGGGTTAGGCAAAAATTTCCTGGATACAACACCAAAAAATCATGACGTATAGAAGAAAAAATTAGTAAATTGTACTTCATCAAAATTAAGCTTTTTCTCTACAAAAACAATTAATATAATGAAAGACAAGCCAAAAACTAGGATAAAATATTTGCAAATACACCTGATAATGGACTTGTATATTTAATGGACTCAGTATATATAAAGAACTCGTTTAGAAAACAACACAATTCAAAAAACTAGGCCAAAGATTTGAATAGACACCTCACTAAAGAAGTACATGGATAACACATAGACGCATAAAAATGCTCAAAATTCTTAATTATTAGGGGAATGCAAATTAAAACCCAATGAGATACTTCTACATACATATGAGAATGGCTAAAAAATTTTTTTAATGAATTGATCAAGTATTGCCAAAGATACAGTACAACTGGAACGTTCATTCACTATTAGTGGAAATGTAAAATCGCACAACCACTGTGGTAAACTGGTTGACAGTGTCTTAAAACATTAGACATACATTTTCCATATGATCCAGTCATTCTACTCCTATAGATGGACCCAAGAACGAGGAAAGCATATTTATAAACAAAGATAGGTACATGAATGTTCACAGCAGCTTTATCTGAACAGCCGAAACCTGGAAGCAACACATATTTATTAACAAATAAATGGATAAACAAACTGTGCCATAGAACTAATGACACCTGCAACAACATGGGTGAATCTCAAAGTAATTATGCTGAGTGAAAGAAGCAAAAATGAATACATACTATATGATTCTATTTGCATAAAATTCTAGAAAATGAAAACTCATGTATTTAGAGAAAGCAGACCAGAGTGGGAAGGAAAGATTACAAAGGGACCCAGGAAACGTTTGGAAATGATGGATATGCTCATTATTTTGATTGTAGTAATGGTTGCATAGGTGTATAGATATTGTCGAAGTTTATCAAATGGTGCAGTTTGAATTTGTATAGCTTATTGGATGTCGATTATACCTTAATAAAACTGAAAAATAAAATAATGTGAGCTTCTGAGAAAGTAGGAGTATGAACAGGCAAAAGAAAAGAATGATGGATAAGAACAATTTTCCCTTTAAAACAGAAACCACTGACTCTAAGTGTTGGAAGAGTACTTGGAGATCATTCTAGACTAATACCCTGCTTTTGCAGATGTGAGTAAATATTGAAACTCAGAAAGAGAAAGCGATGTGTCCACAGGCAACAGGTCTTAGGTATAGTGCTCATCCTATTAAGCCGTTCTGCGGTATAGAAATGGCAGCAAGGGGGAGACTTTAAAATTTTTATTGTGGAAATTTTCAAACATACACAAAATTAAGAGAATTGCATAAGGAACTGACATAGGAGACTTTTAACCCTTTTACTGCGACTTTGCAGCCAAGTGAACATTTCCTTCCCCTGCCTGAGGCGTTAGAGTTTACCCCACAAGCTCAAAAAAACTCTTCCCATTAGAAAAGGTTTTCCTTTTATATTTTTGTGTTTTTCAAGAACGAATCACAATAGGAAATTTTTATACTTTAATGCAATCATTTATTTTAATAAAATGTACCACCTTAACTGTATTTAAAAATATAAATATTGTGATTATTTTAAAATTGTTATTCAGTGTGAAACTGTTTCAAGGACTTTTCTCTTTTTACAAGATTTTTAATATGTTTTCCTATGGCTTGCACTATTAACAACAAAGTTGTTTTATATGCCACATTGTGTAATATTTTGTGGTAAATTTTTATGTCATCCATTCCGCTAGAGTCTAATTTATCTATACTTAAATCTAATTGATGCCACTTAGTATGTTTTGAGTATTTTTGGCTAAAATTCAATATAATGGTAAATTTATTACCATATAGTGGTAAATTTATTACCATACAACAAAAATATAAAATAAAAATAATGTCATTTATATACAAAGCAGCTCAAAATGTTATTAAATGCATAAGTCAAATTATCAACTTTTTTTTGTGTGTGTGGCTTATTTTACGCATTTTGAAAAAGAAACTTAAATTAAAGCAGTGGAAGGGTTTAGGTAAGTTCCTGCCTCTACACACCTCACTCTTCACCTCCCTGACTCTTTTTTCTTATCTCTAAAATGGGGTTAACAATACCTGACGTGCAGTGAAGACTGAATAAGATAATGCCTGGCACATAGCAAGGACTCAATGAAGGTCAGTGCTACTACTCATTCTGAATAATCCCTCCCTCCCTCCCTGATTTTCTCACGTCACTTTTTGTCACTAACTCTTGTTCTTCCTGCATCCTGTTGCAGTCCTACTTACCTTTTTAGTCCCACATTGAAGGCCACTTTCTACATGCTACTTTCATGATACTCCCACTCCTACTTTCCAATCATATTATTGTTATTGGTTGAGTTCCCCTAAGGGGCCTGTCACTTTGTAAGTGTTTCATTGACATTATCAAGGCATTTTTAATCACTAATAAGACCCCAGATACATGAAAATTTTTATTTGAGTACACACTTTTCTCTGGAGAAGGTCAACACCCTTCATTAGATCCACAAAGGTATTAGTTATTTAAAAGACTTTAAGAATATCAATATCCTTGAAATAATTTGTAAGGAAAGTATTTCTTCACATCTTATGAAGGAAAACCAAAACAACTCAGACCCAGAGTTGCTATGACTCACCCAAATACCCACACCATCCTAATGATTACAGCACTGAGCATCATGTACTAAGTACTTAACTACTAGAGAATTCACTAGCATGTCTTCAGAAGTCACCCTTTTCCTTCTCAGTCTGATGTGAGAAAAGACAAAAGATCCATGGAGCTGTGTGCCCCTTGCAGAGGCTGAAAATATTTTGAGTTCTAACCTTTTAAAACAATCACCAGAGGGAAACCAGCTTTCCTGAGATGTTTTTATAAAGAAATATTTTTGTTTTTGAAATCCTGCTTTAGAAAACTTCATCATCATTCAGGTTTGTTGTACTGTGACAACTGAAGTGTTTAAATTTGCCCTGTGGTTTGGCCAGCGTATGTGGCCAGCCCCAAGGTCCGTGTGCTGTGCATGCCCGTGAGCTTCAGCCAAGATGAGCTCTGGACTGGGTCTAGCCAGGAGGTCTTTCCTGCTCTTTTCCAAACTGCTTTAGTTTCACCACATTTTTTCCATGCCTGGGAGTGGCATGAGAATCAGGAGGCCTGGAAATTTAGGCATTGCTATCTCCCTGTTTATTCTCTAGCCTCTCACCAGCTTGGTTCCACTTCTCACAATGCTATCAAACAAGAATTTTTAAAAAACACTCTCTGATCAACAAAGGAGACAAATACCATATGATTTCACTTAATATGTGGAATCTAAAGAACAAATAACCAACAAACAAAACAGAAACCGACTATAGATACACAGGAAAAACTGATGGCTGCCAGATGGGAGCGGGGTTAGGGGCCTGGGTAAAACAAAGGAAGGGATTAAGAAGTACAAATTGGTAGTTACAAAGCAGTCATGGGACATAAAGTGCGGCAAAGGGAATACAGACAATAATGTTATAATAACTATGTATGGTGCCAGGTGGGTACTAGATTAATTGAGGGGAGAACTGCATAAATTATATAAAAGTCTAACCATTGTGCTGTACAACTGAAACACACAAAATAATATTGAATGTCAACTGTAATTGAAAAAGAAAGAAAGAAAGAAGGAAATTTAGGCTGGTAGAGGTCAAAGATTATATATATTATAGTTCTTGCAGTGACAGAAGCCACTGCAAATCCTGGCAATAAAAGGTAATCTTCGAGGAAAAAAAAAAAAACCAACTATCTGATCATGTTAACCCCGCAGAGGTCGCAACTAATCTGAGAGAGGCACAAATTGTTTTCTTAATCTCCATTTTAAAAATCTTTTCTGTCTCCCTGTTGCCTAAATACTCAGCAGTCCTTAACCCTTTCAAGGTTCTGAATCAGTGGTTCATGCTCCACGTCTAGCCTGGCTTGTGGCCTTCTTACACTCTCACCCTGACCTTCCACCTCTTTTCCTCATCTCTGAAAATGAAGCCAAAACCATCTTAAATCAGAATTCTGGGAGTTATCTTCACTTGCTCCCTCACCCTCATTCCTCACTCTCCATATATGGCTGGAGTAAGGCTCTTCCTCTTACAAAACGTATTTTGCCTTTATGGACCCTTTCATTCATTTTATATCTATATATATCTATATATAGCTATATATAGTTATCTATATATAGCTATATATAGATATAGATATAGATATAGATAATATGTGTATATATATTATATGTATAATGTGTATGTGTTGCATTGATGTAAAGGCAAATATAATAATATAATCCAGGCTGGATTCATTGTCATATCTTTATTAGTTTTTATTCTGATATTAGAAGACATTAAAATCAAACAGTTTCACGGGCCCCAGGCTCTTTGACTACTATGCCAGATGAATAAATGAGCACTGGTCCTAACCACTGCAATAGCCTTCTAACTGGCCTTCCTGCCTCCTCTCCTCCAAATGCATTTTCCTCACAACACCCAGAAGGATCTTTTATCATTATAAATTGGACTATGTCACTCTCCTGATTAAACACCCCTCACCATGACCTACAAGATCAGGCACTAAAGGCTTTGCATTATTACGGATACAAATAAAGCCTCCCTCAACCATACCCTCGCCACAAGTAACTGGTTATGTCTGATACATCTCCTTCCCCACTTTCTTCTATAACGTATAGAAAATATATACAAAATATTTGTGATATTTACAAGATACATATTGTTTGGCAAACCTATTGTTATTGTTTTCATCAAATAAGTGCTATTCATACAAACATATCATTCTGCAATCTGCCCTTTCCAATTAACAATAAGTCTTAGAAATAAGTCCATGATGATGCATGCAGATATTTCTCATTCCTTCTAACTGGTTCTCAATATTTCATAGAACAAATATATTACAGTTAGCTGTTACTTTATTGATGCCCATTTTTCAATCGAAGTTCAAGTAATGTAGTCCATCATCTTGACCTCACCAACTCTTCACTAGCTAAATTATACTCATTCCATTTAGCTTAAATGCCTCATTATCATGACTTTGCTGACCAATTTGTATAAATTAGGCCCTTCTACTAGTCTTTCTCATAGAAATTTGTTGTCTTCCTACATAGCACTCATCACAACTTGTAATTATAGGTTTAGCTGTGTGTTTACCAGTCTTGATGATTGCAGTTTTTTAACACTTCCAATAAAAATTTATTTCATGTTAGAAGATGGCAATTATCAATATGTGTAATATATTTATGCTGTATCACATTTCATTGTTAGAAAAAAATATGTGTATATATGTATACACATATAGTTTTCTTGTGACTAAATGGTGTTAAGTATTAAAATTTTTGCCTGAATAGACTTATCATTACACTTTTTATTGACACACAGTTGCATTTTTTTTATTATTTAAACATCTATGTATTCAAAAAGTTTTATTGATTTCAAGATACCAAGGTCTTTTAGCAATTGCAGTGAAAGAATGATACAAGTAAACAAGTATTTGCTCTGTAATTTGACATATGCACTAATTTAAAGTATGTATAAGGAACAAGGTAGTATTTATTTCTGTGTTGGGTCATCAGGGAAGATTTCCCAGAGTAACTGACATTTGAGCAAAATTTCAAAGTATAAATAAGAGGAAGTTCTATGGACAGATGAGGAAGAGAATAGCATTAAAGACCAAGAGAATCAGGCATGTAAGTGCATGCAGGCATGACAGAGCATGATGGAATCTGGAACACACAATGAGTTTGTTACCAGTTCTAGACATTAAAATGTGGGTGTGTTTAAGTTGGTTAAAGTGGGTGTGCTGCTTGTAGGAGAGAATATAAAAGAGTAATTCCATATAACAGTATTGTATCAATCAGGACAGGCTAGATTGTGTGCAGTAACAAACAATACCAAAAGTTTAGTGGTTTTACACAAGTTTCTCACTCATGCTAAGTCTGGGCCTGGGTGACTTCCAGGGCAGCTGTCTTTTCCATGGGTTCAGTGCTGCAGGCAGGCTCCTTCAATCTCATGGTACCTCATGTCAACATGAGTTAGGGTTCAAACACAATTCTCAAACATTTTTATTTTATTCTCTTAGCAAAAGAGGGTTCTGAAGGGTATGGCAAAGGGAGAGAACTAATGAGACTTACATTTTTATAAGAGTTGGACTAAAAGCAGAGAAACCAATTGGAATGTTGTTGAAATAGTCTAGTGAGAAATAGTGAAGCCCTCTGCTAATGTAGGGCATACAAGATAGGAGATATGCATAATGATGGATTTGAAAAACATGTATATGTAAACGATAGGACATTAATTGATAACAAAGGAGGAGAAAAGGAAAACATAAATCAGAATGGTACTCAAATATCTGCCTTGGGTTTCTGATTTGATGGTGGTTCATGGATACAATTGGTGCTGAAGAATGAGCTTTTTGGGAATGGAAAGATAACAACCTCTGTCCATTGGAACCTTCAGGTGGCTCACAGATGGCTGCCTTCGTTTTTTATCCTCACATGGTTGTCCCTCTGCCTGTGTTGTCTGTTCTAATCTCCTCTTCTTATAAGGATACCAGTCCTATTGGATAAGTCCAACCCTAAAAGCTGCCTTATAATTAATCACCTTTTTAAAGGCCTTATGTCTAAATGTACTTATATTCTGAGGTACAAGAGGTTAGGACTTCAATATGTGAATTTGGAGAGACCCAATTCAGCCCCTAACAAACAGTATGGCACATGTCTCAAGGTCTTAAGATCCTTAGGATTCTCCCTTAAACATCATCCCTCGTCCCTGCAAGATTACCACATAAAGAAACAAGCAAAGAGGAAACCAGTTACCCTGCATTACCCACTAGATCAGTACCAGGTTCCCAGGATCAGGCTCTTCAATAAAGCTTGGTTGGATGACAAAGCTTCCTTTGGTCAAAGTTTAAGTTGAGTATCCCCACCCCTTGCCAGAGCTTAAATCCTAACCTTTTTCTCCTACCACCCTTTGACCAGATATATGGAGAAATAAGGTTAAAGAAAGAGTCAGAATAACCTAAAAGAGGCTTGTTTGTTTCTCTGAATGAAATAAGACAGAAAGCAGAAGCTGATGTGTGTGCCCAGTTGGCTCACTTTCACTGCCTACTGGTAAACTTAGACTCTGACCCTGAGAAGAGTAAGGAAAGGGTGGGAATTAGGTTAGGCAGAGAGATGGGAAAAGTAGAGAAGTGTCCCCTTCTTATATAGAGACCAAAGTAGGCTCTAGAACCCATAACCCTAATGGCATTGAGAAAGTATGAAGATTTTATTCTCAAAGAGAGATTAAAATACCTTACAGTAGTACCTCTTTATCTTACGATACTGTGTGGTAGAGAGCCAGGCTATGTTGGACAGGCAAGGGTCTTCAAATAAGTTTCTTTTTAAAATATTCAGTCTCAAATAGAGTGGCCTACACCCTAATATAAAAGAGCAAGGAAGTCAGGGAATCTGAATTCATGGTTTTAGCCCCACCATCTAATTTCTGTGCAACCCTGAACAATGCATTTCTCTCCTCTAGGACTCAATTACCTCATCTCAATATTACTAATCATATAGGTAAAATAGAGGTAATAATAATAATAATAATATGAACTTTAGTAGTTGTTTTGAGGATAAAATGAGTCATAACAGAGAAGCATTCTTCTTGGAAATAGTTTATTCTGTTTTATCTCAGAGTGTACCCTCTTTTTAAAACTATTTTGAGATCTCCTAACATTTTAATACAGCATAATAACAGTGTAATAGGTACAGTTCCACACACTGAAACAGAGATTCCAGAAAGTGTTTGAGAAGGAATGTACTTTCAAAAAACAAAACAAAACACCTAGTCCGATGTAATCATTGCAAATTAGAAACTCAAAGCCCAGGTTAGACAAAGAGCTCAAGGCTTCACACTGGGTTGGGATAGAATGTGGCCTCTATTCCTGGTATCTTGACTCACAGGCCAGTCCTCTCCCACTACGCCAGGCTGCTTTTACTGAGTCCACCCTCTAGATTGATGCTCCCAACACTTAGTCATTTACCTTTACAATTTTTTTCATATGCACGAATACCACCTATATCATTATTTTTTAAAATTTATTTAAATTGACTGAATTTATTTTTAACTAGAATTCACATATTTGAAAATATGTCATTACCACAAATATAAAATAAAGATAATAAATTTTAAAATATTAAATTCTAGCAGAACATTATTGTCTCCACAAATCTCTGAACCTGAGACCTGCCTTTCCTGGTTTAAATGAAAAATAGCATTCATAGCAAAATGGTACCACTTTGAGACCTTCTTCATAATATCAAGAGTGCAAGAGCAATGAAAAAGGCAGGATGTGACATATGATGGTGACAGACATTGAGAGTCAGCTCATACAACTCCTGTTTCCAACTCCAATCTTCTTTCCTGCCTGCCTCTGCTATATAAGTTGTAAAAGAGCTGGACTTTCTAGCCTCCCTTGCAGTTGAACTGGAGTTCCTAGCCTCCTTTGCAGTCAGTGGCCTGAACTGGAAAATATAAAGAGAAGTCTCCCAATGCTACCTTTTCCTCTTCGTCCTTTTCTCGTGCTTAGATATGGACATGACATCTGGAGTTACTGCAGCCATATCATAACCATAAGGTGGCAAGCATGATGATAAAAGCCCAAATCCTAAAGCAGGCAGAACAGAAAGAAAGACTATAACCTTGAACAGCTGCTCCAGACCTACCTACCTCCTCACTTCCTGCTATGTGAGGAAAATAAAGTATGTCCATTTTAGAATTAATCAAGGTTTCTCTTATAGAGTAAGAATAGAATCTTAACTGACCCAGTGTTTATTAATTCCATGTATATGAACCCCTGAAATCAGCTTGATATCACAGGTGGTACGTGTCTCCTGCTTGGGGAGAACCTTTTGTAAGAGAACCTGTATTAGTGTGCTAGGGCTGCCATAACAAAGTACTACAGATTGGGTATCTTAAACAGAAGAAATTTATTTTCTCCCCAGTTTTGGAGACTAATAGTTTATTTTTTTAATAGAAATAATATTTTCCTTCCCTGAAATCTTGCAGTCACATAACAGCATAGTTCATGGATGTTCAAAGTCCACAAGCAGGATCTTGAGTCTGAAGGTGAGGAAGGGAGAGAGTCCTGGATTGGGGTCAGGAGGCCTGGGCTTTAGATACTGATCATCCTCTTGCTGGCAAGCTTAGTCAGTGTTGTCATCTGTAAAAAGATGTGCATATTACATATAATAATGTACCCGGAAGCATCCACATACTAAGGTTATTTTATCAAATCTAAAATACCACCAATTATAAGAAGCACTATTATATTGTAAGTGCCCAAACCAGCAAAATCACACCATGCACGGGAGCCATAGGAGTCAGTCTTTGAAATTTACAGAGTCAGGGACCCTGTCCCAGATTCATCTGAATTGAGATAGTATTTAGGAATTGGTATTTTTTTAATTTCCCATGTTACTCTGATAATCTGATAGATTCTGAAGCAATGGCTTTCAGCATACTGTCAGTCAATGTGTTGAATGACCTCAAATTTAATTCCACACTGAGATCTTTAAGGATATTTATCAGTTTCTTAGATGTCCTATAGGAAGCCTGGATTTCAGACTTTGCCAACAAAAATCCATTGCCCAAATTCCTTACATCCTCTAACACATTCATGGAATTCCAGAAGGTCCCAACTTAGGAGCTGCATATAATAAACACTTCTGTAGAACATGTAAACCAAGCCCTTTCTAGTGGTAAGAATGCTGTGGCATTTACTCTCTTTGTAGTAGTTTTCTGATCCCTTTCCCTATAATCTGGGGGTGTTGAGCCCACATCTGCCATTCTATACTTGTATGATCGTAAATGACATACTCTTAGTTTCTTGAATGCATATTTTAAACATTTTTGTGTAACTTTTTAAAAATGCATGGAATCTTCTTAAAAATTATTGTTCTGACTACTTATATTTGAATGTTGAATAATGGAGTACTATTATGAAAACAGATAAAGCCAGTCTCAAGATTAGAGGGTCATTCTAGACTCCTTGACTCCATTTGCAGGTCATTAGCAATCCACCTGACCTCCACTGCAATATCATCCCCTAGTCTGCAAGCCCACATGTATATGTGTTCAGGATCTCAACAGAGTTCAATCCCCTGATTTCACAGTGGAGTAAACTGATGCCTTTCCTCCTCATTCCCTGGCAAAGAAAGAGGTGACCTGCCCAAAGTCACATACAAGTTAACCTATTCCCAGACCTCGTCCCTTCCATTCCTCCCACTCCCACACCCATTAATAACACCACAGGGATTTTTTATCAAAAGCACAGGACAGTATCCCCAGTGTAGTCCAACCCAATAGGAAACTGCTCCAAAGCCCACCCAGATCATTCCTGAGCCACAGAGCTCTTCTCTTCCTGCAGATCCCGTCAGAGCCTTGGCTAACTACCAGGGAAGCACTTATCAGATCTGCTGTATATTGGCAGAACGTTGGCTTAGAACATATTTCAAATGACTCCCATTGAACATTGGCAGCCTTGAAAAAATATGGGCAGGAAATTTTTCCAGGAGGCTCAATTGCTCTGTGACACTTCACAAGAAGCGGATGGCTCTCCCTCCCTAGCTCTTCCCTCCACGCCCAGGACAAATGACTGCATTTCTCTATGGTGCCCACAATGAGGAGGGGGCCAGCTCAGCTGCAGCGTGAACTGAGGGAATGTCTTTAATGGGCAGGGCCCTCTGCACAGCAGAGTGTGCTCGGCGCCAAGTTCTTTCTCCTTTGGTTTTAAAACCCTTGTGTATTCCAAGAGAAATGAAGTCCATGTGGTTCTGATTCATTTACACTTAAATCATTAAAATGTTGTTTTGTGAGAGTTATTTGATGTCTGAGGAGCCTGTGAGTCTTCTTAATGGGATTTTTAAAGGTTGTGTTGTTGTTTTTTTTTTTTTTCTATTCTGTCTGAAACACAAAGCAACATTTTGTGGAAACAGTGCCTGAGGACAAACATATTCTCTCATCCCATATACTTGCACCCACATTATCAACCACAGCCTCTTAATAATGCCAGGCTTGGCAAGGCTGACATTTGAAAGTGTTAAAGTAGAGAAAATGTAGTGAGGAGAATGCCAGCGAGATTCAAACCACTTTTCCCCCACAATGTGCCAAAGCAGGGTTGACAGTGCATGTGTTTGTCCCCTTGGTTAGAGTGGGTGGTGGCACTCTCACAAGTGCAAAAATGGACAGCTAAAAAGGTATAATCTCCACAAGCCACATAGCAACCCCTATTTTCCAGATAAGAAAACAGGATCAAAGATGTTAAGGATTGGTCCCAACATGCACAACTGGTTTAGAGAGAAAGAAAAGATTACAACTAAGTTCTGACTCTTTTTTGAGTCTTTTGAAGATTAACCCTCTTTTCAAAATGCCTCCCATCGAATTTCTCTGTGAATGGTGTGGGTACTTAAAATGCCATAGGTGCTGTAATACATTAGTGTCCCTCATCATTTTCTAGCTGTGTGACCTTGGGTAAGTTACTTAACCTCTCTGGGCGGTGTCCGCATCTGAATGCGGACAATATTACTACCCACTCATATGAGATATAAAGATGATTGGAGGAATAAACACAGCACTAAAAAAGGGCCTGACACATAGCGCTCAGTGTTAACGAGTAGTGGTAGGAGTAGTAATAAGTAACGAAGGGCTGGATAATCTTGGCAATTCAAGTAAAATCTCTGAGCCTCCGTTTTCTTATTTGTGAAATCAACGTAATATATGACCCTCACAAGTTTGTGGGAGGAACTGAGATGACTTTTGTGCCTAGCCCTGTGCCTCACACAAAAAACTTAACAAAATCAAGTTTTTACTCCCGTTTGGTTGTCATCATTACAGAGGAAGTCATGGTCTTACTGTTCAGCTCAGCTTAGATCGGGCGCTGATTCCTCCACAAACCCGGGGTGTAGATGTGTATACAGACTTAGGTGTTCCCACACCCCAGGGTGAGGGCTTCCTTGCTGTGGGGGAGCCGCTCCAGCTGCAGTAGACCTCCACACGCTCTGAGTTGGTAAACAGCACAAGTTCTGCATTTAAGTGGGAAGAACTGGCCAACTGGAGCACTGGGAGCTCCCTGGTGTCCTGGACCGGTGGCTCTGCTCACAGGAAAGCCTGTCATGTTTGCCCACAGACTGGGGCTTGGGGATTGGGATGTGTTTTCTTTCCTAATGTAGATGTTAGAACTGCCTTCTTGGTTGGTGGTTTCTATGTACTTGGTGTCCATTTGGCAGTGCCCTGAAAAAGAGCCGAAAACTACAGCCATCTAGCAAGGGAGACTGAAGGGAAATTAGACTTTGTCCCCCTTCAGTCTCTGCACACACACACACACACACACACACACACACACACACACACGGGGGAGGGGAGAGAGAGAGAGAGAGAGAGAGAGAGAGAGAGAGACCTATTTGAGCCTCTTAGTTATTTTTTTTTCTCAAGAGCTGGAGCCAGCCACATGGGATAAAGGAGGGAACTGGAGGAGCAGATAGATCTCTTAAGGAAGAAGACAGATTCTGTTGTCAGGTTCCTCTGAGTGTGTGTAAGAGCGAGTCAGAGGAGAGAGAGAGAGAGAGAGAGAGAGAGAGAGAGGAAAAGGCAGAGGGAGAGAGGGGGAGAAGGGATCTGTTGCAGGCAGGGGGAGGCGTGACCTGAATGGAGAATGCCAGCCAATTCCAGAGACACACAGGGACCTCAGAACAAAGATAAGGCATCGCTGACACCACACCAGGGACGAGCTCACAGACAAGCCAGGCCTGGGGGACCAAAGCCAAGCAGCCAGGAGCACCCAAGGCAGGAAAATGAGGTGAGTGCCAGGGCAGGAGTGGGCACGGGTGTCCCTTCAGGGACCAGGTGTCAAGTAGCCACACAGGGTCTGACCTTGTCTCTGGGCAGACTCACCTGCTTGTCCTGCGGGTGGCAGACAGGGTTTCTCATCAATTTGTGGGGCCTCCACGAAGGGAGACAAGGGCTGGGTGCCTTCCCCGGGACTCCCGGAAACATGCAACTTGAAACGGGAGACTTTGTGCAAATCCTGCCCCAAAGCGCGGAGGCTCACATTTCTCCCTCTGCCAGAGTAAGGTGCTGTCCGCAGGCGAATGTGACTTTCCTCCTGTTGCCCACCAGGCTGATTTTTTTGTTTTTCTTCCTCTGCAAAGAACATTGGTTTATCTCCCCCAATACTTTGTGAGTTAGATATGTGTTTTTGTGTTTATTTGTGCTGACCGGAAAAGAAACCAGCTTCCCACAGCTCGGCTCTGGTTTCTTAAACCCTCAGAAGTTGGCCAGTTAAAACCTCAATTTAGAAAACTAAAAACCTGTCCCTGTTTTACAGTCCCCTATAAATTTCTGCATTTCTCACTGAAATCAGAGGCAGCTGGTGGCATGAATCAGGCTATCAATTGCACCAAATGGCTCTTAAAGGGATACCACAAATTAAAAATATATAAAAAGGAGCCTTTAGAGTTCTGAACCTAGGATTTTAAATTCTAATTGTTGTTATGCTCTTCAACATTTCCTATTCTCCAGCCTACATTTGGAGTTACTTGATCCTTCTTACCAGACATCTGTGTAAGTTTTCCTTTGCAAGTTTCAAAAACTTACCACCACAATTATTTTTACTACTTAAAGTGTTAATGCTGTTTAAAACACCAAAAAATAAAAATAAATTTAAAAAAATAAAAAACTCTGCAGATGTGTTAAGTCCCTAAACACCTCTTTCCCATTAATTTTCTCTTCAATTGGAAAAGGGGTTCTATTTGTTTCTCTTCTGCAAAGTCACCTAGCAACTTTTCTGGCTCTGGTGTCAGAGGGTCTTCAGACTGTTAACTCTTTCAATTCAGATTACCTGTGGTTCAGAGAGAGAATCTTTAAGGTTGATTCCATCGTTCTGTTCTTTTTAAAGCCATTGTAATTTTAAACCTGCCATCTTACTTCATTTTCCTTTCTCCTAAAATAGGTGAGATTTATGTCATCTACATGGAATGACAATTTGATTGATCTGTCACTATTTGAATCCCACCCTACAGCCCAATGCTCCCAGACATACCAAACTACAAACTACAGGGCTGATTAACAGTTTGGTTATCTTCGCGTTTATTCGTTCCTTAACCCAGAACAGCCTTCCACCTCATTTGGTACCTGGGGGACCTGATTGACTGAGCCAGCTCAAACATCACCCTCTCTCCCCTAGACAACATCCCCAGAGTGAGCACCCGCTCCTTTGTGCCATCTGTATTCTTTGGGGATACAGGTCTTCTTGTCTTTGTAGTATTTCCTTATTTAAAGGTTCACCTCCTCTTCCAAGATTGAGTGTTTCTTAAGGTACAGAATCTATGTCTTGGTCATCTTTGTATGCCCAGCACCTAGCATGATACCTGTTTCCTATCAGGTATTCAATAAATATTGGCTGTCTATAATCCAGTTGAATAGCAAAAGTACTTTTAGAAAAGTGCTCCACCAGAAGTCTTCTGAGGGTCTTGCCTCACATAGCACAGAGCTTCAGAGTTTGCAAAAACACTTTTATGGGCACTGTCTCACCTGATCTTCAGATTTTGGATAAAATAAGGATTGATGGAGAAGTAAGGATAAAAACAGTTAATTTGCCCAAAGCCACACTGATGATTTCTGAAAAGGCTCAAACTTAAACTTGGGTCTTTGGGCTCCAAGTCCAGGATTTTTTCCTACTGTATTCCACCAGACTTTCAAACAGGTGTATCAGTCTATACTGGCAGCTCTCAGTCCTAGCTATTATACATAGTAGAATCTGTAGTGCTTCCAAACCAATTAAACTAGAATCTGTTAGGGAGGGGCTTTAGTATTAGTATCTTTTTTAAATTTTCACATAAAGCTGTGGGGTTTTTAATTATTTTTCACAGGATTAATTGCTTTGGCCAGATGCCTGAGTATGATATGGGCATGGACCCAGCTTACTCTGTGAGCTTTTGTTATTCTCTTCTTCTGTTGAAGCTAATTCACCATATGGTATTGGGCATGACATGTCACCTCTTGGGTTATACTTTTTATTATCTGTCAAATAAGGGTATTGTCAAAACAATCTATACTGTCTCTTTCAAGTCTCCTACTGAAAAACAGTCTGAGTGTAGTATAGGTTGAAATGAGGGAAGTGAATGGAGAGGATATAAAGTGCTACTCATTTCATCATCATTGATATATGCAGGCATTTTTATGCATTCCTGATAGCCTGCTCCTAAAGTGGAGCCTATGGAATCCCAGTTTTACACATTACTTTTGACATTTCAAGAAAATGTAGCTAAACTTTTTTGATTAGCTAGAGAATAGATAGCAGGTGTCAGGAATTGTACAGCCGGTGCCTGGTGTATAAGAAGCCAAAAAATTCAGTGTGATGGGGAATGAAAGCTGCTACTTGCATGCTTTGATTTGCAGCCCCTCAAGCAAGCAAGCATATGCTCAAGCCCATTATGTGCTAGGAAATACTTGTTTCCTATGCTTGATGGATTTGAGATGCAAACAAAATAGAACAAAAAGCTTCATAGGCCCTCCTCCCACATTGACCAGTAGCCTACCACATATGGTCCTGGGCTTCCTGGGGCTATCAGCAGCCAGCCCTTAATAGTCCTGCATTAGGAGGCTCAGAGTCTCCTCCATGTGGTCTGGAAAGCAAATGTGGAGAAAGTTGACCTTTCAGCCTTGCATAATCTGGATGTGGCTATTGCAGGGAAGTCCAGTTTGGAAGCCAAAGCCCATTCCTATCCCCTCCCTGCTTTTCGGGAAGCAGCATGATGGAGTAATCATAAGTTTGCTTAGAGCTGGACAGTTAACAAAGTCCTCTCCAGTCCTCCTTCACTCTGAGAGCAGCCCTGTGGGAAGTCATTAGTATCACCACTGAATGGATAAAGAAACCGGAACCTTATGTGACTTTTCCAAGATAGGTCAGATAAATGAACTCACAGCCCGGACTTGAACTTGGTTCTTCTGACCCATGACCAGCACGCTTACTCTTTGGGCAGCATTGTAGGGCTGCTCGGACCCTGCAAGTGAGTCTCTGAACCCAGCTTCCCTACCAATTCACTGGAGAGCTTGGACTTAGGCCTTCCCTTCTCTCTCCCTCTGAGGCCTTGCCCCCACAGATTGGTTTAAAAACACATGGCAATTGGAGTAAAACATTTTGTTTCCTCAGTCGCATCTCACATGTTGCTATTGTAGGAGTCTTGAAAAAAAATTAAATAACTTGTTTTCTTTTTATTGAAAAGGTAGTATAGATTTTTCTAGACAACTTTGAACATTTCATATACAAAAAAATAAAATTAAAAACACGCACTTCCACTTCATTGATAACCACTCTTAATACCCTGGTGATAACCTTCTAGACTCTTTGGCACTTACCTATTTCTTTTATGTCAATATTATATGAAACAACTAGGTAATATATATAGTTATCTTGTGTTTACACACTCAAAAACTCATGTGTATGCACATATATATGTATATGCATCTGTACACTTGGGAGGGAGGGTTGGGGAGAAATAGCTTCCTGATTAGCATGTAATTATTACTCTAAATATGCTGGTATAACTTCCAAGCATTGACATTTTGGGCAATATGACATTTTGGGCAATTTCATTCATTCATTCATTCATTCATTCATTCATTCATAATCTATTACATACCAGGCCTATACTAGTTCCTTTGGATACATCATCTTGAATGCTCATGTGAATCATTATAATTAGAGATTATAATCCTCATTTTACATATGAGGAAACTGAAGCTCAGAGAGAGTAATTACCCAAGACTTCACAGCCAGTAAGTGGAAGAATTGAGATTTGAGCCCAGCTATATCTGATTTCAGGAGTTGTGCCTCTAAAACAGTGCAGTGTAGCACGTGCTCTAATGGCAGCATGTACTATGGGGAGCTGTGGAGTGAAGGATGCTCCACAGCCTGGGAACTTTTGAGCTGGGTGGTGGAGGAGTAATAAGACAAGCAGATGAGGAATGAGCAGGGCGTGTGCAATGGGGCCGATAGCGAGCTCCCAGAATGACATGCCACAGCATGGTCGGCACTGAGGTGCAGCTGGACAGGCAGATCAGCTCTAGGTCAAAAAGGGCTCCTCAGCCATCACGGGAGCAGACGTTTTACCCCACAGGCACGGTGGAACAGTATGACGACATCTGTGTTTTAGAAAATTAACTTTGATGGAAGATTGCTGACTGGCTTAAAGTGGAGGCAGGAAGATCACTAAGGATGCAATAGCATTGGCCAGATAAGAACATTTACATTAATTGACTGGGGAAAAGCAGATGGATTTCTAAAACATAGGAAGCAGAACAAATAGGACTTACAGAAGAAGTTGATAAGCTCAGTTTGGGATGTTTGAGTTCAAAGTCCGTGGGTCTGGCAGTGGGCGCCATCTGTTAGCTACCCGCTGTGGTACATACTGACAGTTAGGGTTTTGACCAGTTTGGGCATTCTGTACTTTATGTGTGTTCTGTAAGTTTTATTGAATTTTCCTCCTCCCTTTTGCAACTCTTTTAACAGTCCATTATCTTCAATTTCTACAGCTGGAAATAAGTTGTAGGGTTTTGATCACTTTATAAGAATATTTACCAAGAAGGAAAAAAAATTGTTTTGCTCATTGTCTTAATTCACAATTTTGCATACCTTGATAGATTTGTTAAATTTGTTTAAGGTACTGCAGGTTCCATCACTGAGTATAAACCTCACCCCAATATGACCACGTTACTAATACTTACTTTTTAGAAAACCGAATCAAGAGTTTATGATTCTTAAATGAAGCTGAGTTAAAGAAATGATATCAACTTTTACCTGGTTATAAAATTTACATTTTCAACAGAAAAAAATATGTGTCACAGTCCCAAATGTACTTTCTGGAAAGTTTAATACTGTTATCAAAAAAAGAGCACAACTGGAAGAAACCTTAGAAATCACTGAGTTACTGTCTTCCTGTATCATAGACCGGGTCCGCAAGGCCCAGAGGGGAAAAATAAGGACAGAAGGTCAGTGGCAGAGATATGCTGAGAACTTGGTCTCCTGGCTGCTGATTTAGTTAAACAGTGAGGACCCATGTCTGTGAATGCTAAACAGTTCCATTGATGTCTTTCAGGTGGCTCCTTCTTTATCATGCTCTATGCTTCTGCTTGTTGAAGGCTTTGGCCCACACTGTGGAGCTTAACAATATGTTTGGCCAGATCCAGTCACCTGGCTATCCAGACTCCTACCCAAGTGATTCGAAAGTGACTTGGAATATCACTGTCCCAGAGGGATTTCGGATCAAGCTTTACTTCATGCACTTCAACTTGGAATCTTCCTACCTTTGTGAATATGACTATGTGAAGGTAAGACCTCCCATGCTCCCCAAATGGGCCAGGATCTCTACTGGAGAATCTTCTGAGAGTTAGAGCAGCCTAGACAAATTAGATACTATGCTTACCTTCCCAGGGTGGCAGGCCAGAGAGGGAGACACACAGTTTACAACATGATGAATGAAGGTCTGGGTGGTATGCTAGGTGCAGGCTGAGTGCATAAACCTAGAAAGGACCATGAGGGAAACTGAGGCTGGCAAAGTGTAACTCAGCCAAACACAACCTCCTCTTCATCTTTCTGTTCACAGTCTTTACTGTTCCTACTAACCTCTGCTCTAAGGTTATCTTTAATTCAAACAAGATGAAAGGGGCAAAGATCCCAAAGTAAGCATTAATCAGACTGAAATACAAGCATAAGGATGTCCAAAGCTGGGGCATTAGAAGGCATTGCCAAGTTCCCTAAGGAACGGTCAAGTGTTTGGGAAGTGTAGGGTATGCAGTAGGAGACAGTAGGTGGGGAGGTGGGAAGGTTAGAGTGGGGCGAGATTCTGAAGGGCCTTGGATGTGCTGCTAAGGAGTTTGGATTTGATTGGCAAAGGGTATAGACAAGGGTGGGGACCACTACCAGGGGTGGATGTAAAAAACACAGGGAAGGGAGGCAGGAAATGACTATCACATCTACACAGTATTCCCTGGAATTTAGAGAGAACCCATAAACTGCCATGGAAGAGAGACGCTGTTCTTTAAATGTAGGACTGAGAAACATTGGAGTACTTCTTTTTTTAATTTAAGTAAGAAAATATAGTTGGAATACTTCTGAAGAAACCAAGTTTATTAAGGTTGTATCTGGTTCAAAAAGATGAGAACCTACTTTCCACACTTTCTCTGGCTTCCTGGAAAAGGTTCTCATTAAACCACTGTAGATTAGACTCCATGTATTTTTAGTATTATTATAGTCTCCTTTTTCCACAACCAGTAATGCACCAAGAGTTAATCTTGTATTAACCAAGATGGTTGATCAACAGCAAAGTAGTGCATTTACAAAGTAGTTTTACATGTATAATCTCATTCAACCTTTAAAACAATCCTACGAGACAGGTACTACTATCCCATTTTACAGGCCAAGGAGCAAACCCAAGAAGGTGAAGCAACTCACTCCAGGCTGTATAGCTAGTAAGCAGTGAATCAAGGTGCCAAACCCATGTCTTGTGACTTTTAATCCCATTTGTTTTTGGCTATAAAGCTGTGCTCCACTGAGCCCCAGGATTCTGCAGGGGCTTAAACGGCCACTAGAAGGGGGAAGGCCTGGTAAGTGGGGCTGTGAACCCCTACTTTGCTTAAACTCACTTTAATTGTTGGGTGTTGCTTATTATGTATGTTGGGTTTGTATCAAATACCTCATTTGCAACAAAGTTTCTGTGACTGAAAACTTTTCCTAAATTCCTTCCCCTTGGCAGAGTTTCTCAATGTTAGCACTATTGACATTTTGAGCCAGGTAATTCTTTGCTGAGGAAAGCTGTTTTGAGAATTACAGGATTCTTAGCAGCATCACTAGCTGCTACTCACTAGAAGCCAATAGCACTTCCTGTCCAGCTGTGACGACCAAAAATGACTCTAATATCCCTGGAGGGGCAAAATCTCCCCATTTGAGAACCACTGCTCTATGGGGTGCTGCCCCTCTTTGAATGTTCTGTGCTAGGGACTATGAGAATTTAAGGGTACAACAGATCTGGTCCCTTACAAAGGGAGATAAGGCTAGAAAAATAGCCCATGCACAAGATGGAAAAGAGTAACAACAATAGCAGACTGGTAGAATAAGAGGAGGTGGAACGGGTTGCTCTAAGGGACAATGTGGATTGATAATCTAGACAGACATGTGGTCTTTATAAATTCATTACAAATGGGACCAACTTCACAGAGTCACAAGGGTTAGGCAGAGGCTCTTCACCGAGACCCCAAGTAGTCATCATCCTGAATTAAAACTTCTAAAAAACAGGTCAGTTATGTCTTCTAGGACATAATTTAGCCTCTGCCAGAGCCAAACTCCAGGAGAAGATGGATTATGGGTAGGGAGCACTAGGTTAGCAGAATCTCCCAGCCCATTTCCCCCTTCCCCACGAATGCTGGTCATGAAACCATGTCATTATGGAATATTTGGGTTGGAGAGTGGTTTAACCAGAAGAAAAATGACAAAACATTGGCTTAATATGACAGAAAATTCCATAGATTTAGACAAGGCTAGGTGTGAACTTTCTAATTGCTTTTTTCTCTATCTTCAAACATGTCAATCATCTAAACATTTTGTTAGTGAAAACATTTGCTTTCATTGGTGACGAAGGCCTCACAACCACAGAAATTACAGATTGTTTTCTTTAGCTCAAGCAGTGATTTGTATTTATTATCCACCCCCCATTCCACCCTAAGAATTGATTCTCAGTTCACATGCAAGAACAATCATTTCTCACAAGTTTTCCTCTTATTCAGACAGATGCCAAGTTTTGACCTTGTTGAGACTCCTTCACCAGATGATAAACACACAATAGAGGATTTAACTCAGTCCTTACCCTGGCCCTAGCCCCCAACAAATTCAATCTCCTGGCAAGGCAGACTAGGGAGCTGACATCAGCTGCATCTCATAGTGGAGAAAATGACAAGATATTTTTCAAGGGCAAAAATAGAATCCGAAGACCTGTCTGACACTGAATTAAGGACACTGGAATACATTTCTGCCCAAAGCTTGTCCTTTCTGGCTCAAGAATATTTTGGAAATTGATTAGTGTTTTCTATCCAGACTGATAAGACACCTTCCAGAAACTAGACCCTCTGGGAGGGCAGCATGGTCTTGGGTTCTTGCCTGAGATTCAGGTAATGCCTGTTCTAGTCCCTATCTGCAATTAACTCCCCAAGGATCTGGAGTGGATAAGAAAACCTTATAGCACTCTCTCTGCTCCAAAATAAGACTTGTGAGCTCTGGGCATAGCAAAAGAGCAGTCTGCTTCAGGAAATGCAGAGAATGAGCTGCCTACCTGAGGTGCCCTACAATCCTTGGATCTCTGATTTAGACACATTTTTTCCCCAAAAAATCTTTGCAAGAAGGGGGGATTAACATTTTGGTCAAAGAAGGCAAGATGTGTATCTCTACTTGTGCTTGCCCAGCTGACGCCCTTTCAGAATGCCATCCCAGCATTGGCATGAGCCACCCTGCAGAGGGTCCAGCAGCCATGCAGATGCTGCACCCTGGTCTGCTGGCCACTGGAGCTCACACAGAGACAGACCCTGTGTCCTTGGCCACACATGCCTGGTAGAGCCCTCCTAGAGTCAAGAATTTACAAGAATGTCATGCTCCGGGGGCCCTATAGAGATTCATCTAGTCCCACATTGTTGTTATTGTCATTGTTTTTCAAATTTTTCTACCCAGTGAACATTTTTTTCTATCAAATCTTCTAGTAGGCTCAGTAAAGAAAACAGAAGTGGGGCTGCTCAAGTTGAAGGTGGCTCTTGCGCTCATTCTGCTCCCTAATCCTCCTTGGTCACCTGAAGGTCATACCTTTCAGGAATGACAGCTTCATTATTGCTTAAGTTCCCATTGGACAGAAGAGGAAGCTGAAGTTCAGAGTTCAGGGGCATAACTCTGAACTTGTACTCTGGTCTCTGAACTCCTAAACCCAGACCTTCCAGGCAGTTGAAACCCCTTCAGGTTTTTTAATTGCCCCCCACACTGTGACCCCAGAATATATTATTGTCCTGGCTACAAATTAGAGGGAAGCACTTCCCCTTCCAGCTGAATAAAGCACAGGAATGCCAGGCCATCCCCAGGTAAGTGGACATCCCTCTCCAAAATTCTGGGGTTTTTCATCTGCTCCATGATGGGGTGAAATGAGATGATTCCTAAAGTCCCTTAAATTCCTGAATTCTCATCCTAATCTTCCTTGCCAGAATTTTCCATATGACCCCTGGATAGGATAATGGCAGAAACCAGTAATAATGTTAGTTGTAATAGCTACTTCTCAAAGTGCCGTAAGCACTCCAATAAGAGCCTACAGTGTGCTAGGAATGCCTTAGTGACATGTCATTTAAAGAGAACTTGTAATATATCATGCTTCTGCTATCCTCTTCCAAGCAATTTTAAATATCACTGATTTCCATTTGATGGGATAATGTCCCCTGTTTTGAGGTTTTTATAGCCTGAGACTAAATTCCCCTGGCAAGCTTAGAAGTGGATTTGAAGGATCCTCCAGCTCACAAGAACACTTTCTGGCCCAGCTCAAACCCCCAGTCCACCCTTCCCACCCTGGCTCATCAGGGTGATGATGACCAAACTGCTGACACTACACATCAGTAGCTTGAAGAAAAGCAGGGCTCCAAGGCTGTGGTCCGGACGCTCTCATTTTATGGAAATTCCTCTCTCTGGCCTGATTTCCCGCAGTCCTTGGTCTTCAAGGCTCATGCACATCTGCACGACAGCATCTGCTTCCTTGGAATGTGGCTACAATGTGTGGATTCCTGCAGTGCACAGATGAGGCATACAAATCACAGCTGCTTAATGCTGCAGGCGAGGGGCAGAGCACAGATGCTGGCCAGGGAGTCAGTAGGCTGGATTCTTGCGTCTGTTCTCTACTAACCTTGGGCTACTGACTACTTCTAGAGGAGACTCTATTTCCTCTTTTCTCAAATACAAGGTCTTGAACCACATGGTCTCTAAAGCCATCTAGCCTCAATATTCTATGCATCTAAAACCTCAAAAATCACGTTTCGATTCCATCATCACCATGGAAGGGCAATTCATTGGCCAAGGTCACACTGGGACAAAATTTGTTATCTCAAGACTCTCAGTCTTTTGTTCTTTTCTTTTCTTTTCTTTTCTTTTATTATTAAATGACAGTGAAGTCCCATCTTGTCGATACTTAGGTTTTGTAATATAAGTATAATGTAAGGCAAATATTGTTTATAGTCAAACTTAATCTCTTAAATATGGTAGAGCACTGTCTTTTAGTATGTCTAGAAGAGAATTTTTTTCCTCAGAAATGCAACAAATTATAAGTCCTTTGGTTTAGCATCAGATGAAGTGGTCAGCTTGGACTTAGGAAGGAGCACAGGAGTTACAGCTACTGAAAGAAGTACTTCAAAACCAGAACCCCCAAAGGAAGAGTAGATTCACCCATGCTGCTTTCAAGTTCACTCCATGGCCTCTGTTCATAGAAAAGGAGACAATAAAAACCTGCATTCAATTTTTATTCTCTCTCTCTTTCTCATTAAGTGTGTATAGCTCAGTTAGTATCTGTTAAATGCTCATATGATGTAATGCCACTGTTCTCCCGCTAATATTATAGCCTTGATGTATTTGACATTTCTTCCATTCTTTCCACTGTTACCCCTCATTTCCAATTCTTCTTCTCACCTAGTCTATTGCAATAGCCTCCCACATGTCTTCCAGCTATCAGTCTCTCCCCATCCAGTCTGCCTTCTACATGTGTCCAGAGAGATCTTCTTAAGACATTGCTTTGATTGTAATACCACTCAAAATCTTTCCATGTGTCCCCATCATCTATGGAATGAAGTCCAAGAATCCTATTGAAAACCTACCATAAGCTGGGCACTATACCAAAGATAGAACCCACAAAGATGAGTAAAAAGGTACCCACCCTTGAAGAACTCACAGTTTTGTTGTGTGCTATGAGATGAGTATATAATTAATAAATTAAACCTGGGCAAATAACACGAGGAGTATGAGGCAGTATGTAAGTTGGGGAGTGGTCATTTCCAGATGTTCAAGAAAGTCTTTGAAAAGAGTTAATGTTTGACATAAGTCTTAAAGGGTAAATAGGAATCCAAGAATGCAATTCCCCGAGCTTCAGTCTTCCTAAGCATTGATTTGTCATCAGTACAAAAAAAAAATTTCATAATGATACAGCACTTGCCTCTCAGGTTGTAGGAGGGTTTAAATGAAATGATGGCCATAAGTGGAAGCACTGTGATAAAAGGCTATCATGCTCCAGAGATCAAGCTTTAAAGTCAGTCAAAGCAGGTCCTGCCTTTACCTCTTGATGAGAAATGAGGAAAATAACAATGCCTATCTAGTGAACTTATTGTGAATGCTAGATGAGATAAATACTCTAATGATATACGTCCAACATTGTATGTAATAAGCTCAATAAATGCTATTACAGTAGACTCTCAGTTAATCAGCACCCTTGGGCATTGGTAGATGCCAGATAAACGTAAGCAGAATCTCCATTAACCAGAACTCAAGCAACCAGCAAACTGACAGTTGTTTAAGAGTGCCAGTTGCTTGAGCTTCAGTTAACAGGGAGTTTACTATATAGTAATAATGATGGCAATAGTGTGAGTAATAAAGTACCTACTGGTATCAGTGGATGCTCAATGAATGACAGTTGTCTCATCTACCCTGATTCTACCATTAACTGACTATCTATGACCTTGTTCATGTCACTCAGTTTTTTCAAGCAATTTACGGAAAAGTCCTTTGCAAGGACTGATGAAATGCAGGAAGTTGTTTATTTCCATTTGGGTTTTTTACCTGGTAGTAACACAAATTTATGGCAGTTTCTAACCTGTCACCTCATTTCATTCTCGTACAAAAGCGCAGGGATTATCATGCCTAATTTACAGAAAAGAAAACTGAGCACGAAGGACTTCAATGGATTTAGTTAAGTCTCCACAGCAAGTTAGGTCTCAATTCCTATTCTCCTTACTCTCAAGTCATGATTTTTGTCTCTCCATTAGGCCCTTCCCAGAGCAAGTTTTATCTTGGAAGCAACCTTGGTACGCTTTTCGGCTATGCATTTGGCTATGCATTATTCCTAACGCAACACTGCCTGTCAGGGTAATTTAGTACAATTAAGTAAAATGAAAGGAACTGGAAGGTCCCTATGTTATCTAGGTTTTGTTAAAGAACTCACTCTCTTATCCTGCTTTTAAGAGGAAAGTGCTTTTAAAAAATATAATAATAATAATTGGAAATGAAGCCTGAGCTATGAAGGATGGGAAACGCTCGATTTATCTGCTTGCGGTACACAAGTTCTAATGATGAACTCAAGGTCATTTCACTAGACTGTCAGCCCCAGCAGTTCAGGACACACGTCTGTGTTATTTCCCAGCAGCGAGCACAGTCCTGGGGCAGGACAGAAAAAGGCATACGTCTCCTCGTAAAAAATATAAAGAAAAGCCTGGCATCTAGAAATCAGCCACCGACTTCCACTGAGACGTCGGGAAGGTCACCTCTCTGCTCTGGTCCTTAGTTTCCCCATCTGCCCGGTGAGAAAATTGGATGAGCTGGCCTCTGCAAGCCCTTCCAGTCCTGATGGTCAGCAGTTCCCCGTCCACCACCCCCTCCCCCAGGCCTCATCAGTCGTCTGCATCCTGCTGTATAATTGAGATAAGCCCCTCCCATGACCCTGTTCCAAAGTGACTCCTCTGACCCCCGGCCCCTAATTTCTGTGCAAAGCTCTGTGTTTACTTAGAACATGCCCATGACCTTCAGGCTGTGGCTGTGGCTGACTGCAGAACTGCAATGACTCTGCTAATTCTGTGGGAGTGGACCGAAAGGTCTTGGCCCTGAAGGAAAAGAGGAATGAGAAATGGATAAGTATTTCTCATGAATCTTAATTATATTCCCTGATGGGATTCCTTCACTCCAGATATACTGGGTCCCAAACACCAATTCTACCTAATTCAGATGAATCAAGAGGTAAAAATGAGCTTCAGAGAAGAATAAGAGTTTATTTTGTGCAGGAAGTGCAAACAGAACAGGCTATGGGGTGATGGAAAACAGAAGGAAGGTCAAAGTGGGGCAGAGAACGTGCTCAAGTGTGGGTGCGTGTGAGGTGGGAGTGCTACAGGGAGTGGGTGCCCCTGGCGTGGAGGTCTGCATGCATGTGTGTACACAGGCTGCTCTCAGACACATCCTAGTCAAAAGCAGAGCTTGAATTTCACTTTAATTTCCTCATAGAGGAAAAAGTTAGAGAGGGAGAGTTATTCATTTACTTATTTATTCAACAAATGTATTCTTTGAGTGTCTACAGTTTTCCAAAGCATGGGATAGAGCAGTTATTAAAACAGGCAGAAATCCATGCGGGCTGGATGCTTATATTGCACTGGGGGAAACAGACAATAAATATTAAACATAATCCATAAGTAAATTAGATAGTGAGCATTAGGCCATAGGCAAAGAAATAAAATAAAGAGAGTAGGGTAAAGAGGACCGTGTGAGTTGGGATGGGGTTTATGATTAAACTATGTTGGTCAGGATAGTCCTCATTGAGAGGGTTACATCCGAGCCAAGATTTGAAGACGCTGAGAAAGTTAGCCATGTGGCCTTTTGGAGAAAAGCATTCCAACCAGAGAGAAGAACCCATGCACAGGTCCTCAGACCGCAGGTGCATGTTGTGTCGGAAGAACAGCAGGGATGGCAGTGTGACTAGAGCAGTGTGGACAGGGATGGGAAATGAAGAGAGAAGTGTGGTGGGGAGCAGGGAAGAAGGGCCTTATCACTGGGGCTGGAGGAGGGGGAGGAGCCATCCCCACTCAACTCTACAAGTTGCTTACATCCATGTTCCATTTGACCTCTTGACTCTCAGAGGACAGAGTTAATGTCCACCTGGCATGTTTGTAAAACCTCGGCTGGAGCACAGTGGTGTGCTTACAAATGATTAACAACTGGATCTGGACTTGGGGGTGGGTCGGGAGAGTGGGGGCGAAGAGAAGTGCACGCCATTCACCACTCAGGTGTACCAGGCAGTAATAACCTCAAGAGCATAGGTAATAGCAGAATGCTAAAATAGTTAGGAGGTGGTGAGTTTTCATATCATTTGTAAGTTAATGAAACAGTTGTTTTATGATGACTATGTTTAACAACAGGGTTACATAAATCCCTGAAAATAACAATTGGATCCTGTCAGCTAGTACAAGCCAGCTCCAACACACCACTGTCTGGGTAGGTAGGTTAACGTGACACATAGCATAGGAGTGGCAGAGTGGTGACCAGAACCCTGTTGGTTTGGTCTTATTCCAGTTCTCTGGAAGGATTTCCAAAGGAGGATTTCAGAAGATGCATTTGGGCAGGGGCAAGGCAGTGTCCGAGGCAGTGGCAAAGGAACACACCAGCTCTCACATTCTCCCTTCTCTTTGCTCAGCTCTTACTTAATCACTGCTTTGGTTCCAGTCTGTGACATACCTTCAGCAGAGCTGCCCGAGCTGCAGGACACAAAAAGGCTTTGTGTTTTCCTGTCTTCCAGCAATTCTCCTGCACTGCTTGGGGTTCAGCCTCCCAGGGCTCGAGGGGATTTGCAAGTGAATGGGCCCAGTTCTGAAGTCCCTGACGGGTGGGGTGGAAATCCTGAGCCATTCACAAGCCAACGAGAGTATAAATCCTTGCTGGCCCTCCTTCCCAGCCCGGATTCCCAGACTCTTCCCCACCCTCAGGCTTGCTCCCGCTGAGGCGGCGGGCACTGCTAGTTTCCCACCTGCGGGATGCCTGCTTCCCAGGCTCCCACCGACCCCCCTGCCCAGCCGGCTCTTTCTTCTTCCCATGCCCATGCTGCCTGGAGACCATTCCCTTTTGCGCATGGGCAATGCCTGCTATAGCCGTGGGATTCTCAGACTCTAAAAACCTGCAAGGGAGCTGTCTCAGGCCCCCACCGTGGTAATGGTGTCCAGCACGTGCATGTGCACAAGACATTCTCAGGGGCTTCTGCAGCTCAGTTAAGAGGTTTTTACCCTAATTAACAGATAAATAAGAACACTGTACTGGGACTATCAGTCCACCTGGGCCCTGACTCTCGTTTTGTCTGTAGCTGGCCTTGTAAGTTTGAACCAGTTACTTTACTTCTCTTGTCCTCAGTTGCCCCATCTAAGAAAGAAGAGAGAGAGACTCGACAGCCTTTAATAATTTTTCTATCTCCGACCTTCTGTGGTTCTCTGATTCCAATTACTGAACTCTGGCTGGAAGACAGGACATTTGGATTTTGTCTCAGGTCTACTACTCCTTGGGGACTCTTGTCACCTCTATGGGTCCAGAATCACAATGTCTGCCTGAAGCACATTCCTCACAAGACTGTCATCAGAAGCAAATAAAATAAATAAGGTGGAAATACTCTCCCAGCTGGAAAGTTTCACACAGAGTGGAAGAGACTATTACCACTATTGTTATTATTGTTGTTATTGTTATTGTTTTTATGACCAAATGACTTGGGCCAGGACTGAAGCATCAACTTTCAGCCTCTCTCAAATGAGGCCATCTTAAGTCTTAGACCCACCAACTGTGCTATTTTTACTTACACGGCTTTCAAGAGCTACTGAAATGCAATACACACACACACACACACACACACACACATGCACACATACACACGTGCGCGCGCACACACACAGGTCCTTTCTTTTTCTAGTCCCAGGTTCTTGTCTGAAATCCAGAACCTTTAATTTGCTCCTTCTCATGATCTTTAACTGCAATTTGGACAACTGGGAAAAGTAGCACACTTGGGTTTTTAACCCCTGGCACAGTTCCTAGAGGTGACAGACTTGTGGTGAGAGTGACATCAGGAGAACAGAGCACTCACTTCTGAGTCAGGAGGCCTGGGCCCAGGGCTGTCACTGTTCACAACAGTCCTGTGATATAAATACTATTGTTTTTACTATTTTACAATTGAGAAAAAAAACCTTTATACAGAGTCTACTCATTTCCTAGGGCTGCCATAACAACTTACCATAAACCAGGTGGCATATAACAACGGAAGTTTATTCTCTCACACTTTTGGAGGCTAAACATCTGAAATCATGTGCTGGGCAGGATCATGCTTCTTCTGAAGTCTCCAGGGAAGTGTCAATCTTCTCTCGCCCCTTCTAGCTTTCTGGTGGTTGTCGGCATGCCTTGGCATTTCCTGGGTTTGATAGCATATCTCCAATGTCTGCCTCTGTCTTCACACTTCCCTCTGTGTGTGTCCCTGTGTTCATGTTTCCCTCTTCTTAAGAGGATTCCATTCACCTCAACTTAGTTACATGGCAAAGTCCTATTTCTACATAAGTTCAAGTCCAAGGGTTAGGACTTTTGGGGAGAATACAACTTATCCTACAATACAGTTTAAATAATCTTCCCAATGTCTAATAGTTGGTGAAGACTCATGCAAAACTGACACAGATGAGGTCCAACATAATCTAGGCTCAGTAAGTGGTTATAACCATCCCAAAAACAAACAAATAAATCAAACAAACTAAAAACGTAAAAGATCAAAGGCAATTCAAAATGCAACTTATTTGTTAGAGCAACCAAAGAAGGGCAGACATGTTCTTATCACAAACATTCTTAAATCTATCGCCATCTCTCTCTCACTCTCGTTCTCTCTCTCCTCTTTCTTCCCCCAAAGTCTTCATGAACTCCACACCAAAGAACTCATCTGTATTCCTTCATCCATCCACTTACACCCCATCCGCTGATTCCTTCTGGGACTTGACAATTGCAAAAACTGACCCCTGCCTGTTAGGAGACTGCCATGTGTAATTCTAGTTATGTTGTTTCTGGACTATTTTATCAGAATTTTATTTTTCACTTTATTGTTTGTGTAGAATTAAGTCAAAGATTTTTATCTCTTTTCCAGCTTTGTTGAGACTCAAGGGCTACAAAACAATGAGAAGAGGTGAGAGTGAGATGAGGGGTCCCCATATCATGACCATGAGGATGGAAAGACTCAGAGGGTAATGAGAGGTAGAGGGACTGGAAACCAACCCTGAACTTCCAGGCTACTGTAGTTGCTCCTCATGTTTGTTCCCTTTGCTGTAGGGAACAAACATGAATGAATTTTTTGCCATTGGGTAGAAAACAAAAGTGTCTCTGGGCCCAAGTTTTCTTTTTAAAATACTTTTTAAATTCAAGAACAGAGAAAAAAATTAACTATAGCTCCACTCACCATTGTTAATAGTTTGCTCTAATTTATTTCACTTTTCATTTTCAATGTATACTTTTAACACAGTTGTAATTATACTGTATATACAAATTTTCCTGCTTTTTCACTTAATATAACCTACTAAAGATGTTTCCAGATCATTGCAAATTCTCTAGTATGGTGATAATTAATGACTACTTAACAAAGTTAATTTAACTATTCCCCTAGTTACATTGTTTCTAGTTTTTTTTATTATTATACATAACTGCTATAAACATCATTGTTCATAAAAGTATTTTCCATATTTGGAATATCTTCCCTTAGTTTATATTCCAGATATGGGCCAAGGAAGAATTTTCTAAACCACAGATTATCCAAAATGGCCTGATCTAACTTGGAAGGTAGTGAGTTTCTCATCTCTGCAACTGATTCTGAAAAGGTGGTATGAGTTTTTATAAGGATGTGGTAGAAGGATAAAAGGTTAGACTAAGTACTTTTGAAGGCCCCCCAAGCCCATGGGATTGTATTTTTCCAAATTTCGGTTCACAAGTGTCAGTCTTACTCTTTGTCCCAAATTGTTTCCTTACTCTCTACATCAGTTATCTATTGCTGTATAACAAACCACTCCAAAACTTAGTAGCTAAAACAAAATCCATTTAATTTGCTCAGCAGTTTGGGATGGGCTTGGCAGGATGACCCTTTTGCTGAATTTGCCTGAGGTCATTCACGTGGCTATAGTCATTTAGAGTCTTGACTGAAGCTAAAAGATTCAAGAGGGCCTCACTCACCCATCTGGTGGTGGCTGTCAGCTGTTCCACCTAGAGACTTCCTCTGGGATAACTCATCTCTGCCCTATGTGGCCTTTTTCCACCAGTAGACCTGACAGGGCTCCTGTACCTGGTGGTCTTAGGGCAGTATTCCACAGGGGTAAAGGTACAAGGCCCCCTGAGGCCTGAAAGAGCTACAAGTCCCCTTGGAAGTGGCACACCATTTCTAATACATCACATGATTTTCGTCACAGCAATTCACAAGGCCAGTCTGCAATCAGCAGTCACTTTGCAAAAGGGTCTGTGTATAGGAATGAAAGGGATTGTTGGTAGGCATTTTAGCAAACAACATATCCCAGTTGCTCTTGATCCAGAGATCTCTGAACCCAAAAGAAAGTCATCTGCCTTCCACAGACCCCATACCTTCTTGCCTTGGTGTTTCTACTGTAGGACAACCACAATAGAATTCCCATGAATAATAGGAGGGGTGGGAGGAGTGAGATTCATATCACAGTCGCTGCTCCATAAGAATCTGAACTCCAGCCAGGCACGTATTGCCTCTTCCAGAGACCAGGAGTGTTCCTTGATTAGAGCCCAGTCCTTCCCCCTGAGAGTGGTTCCCCTGTCCACTGTTCTCTGTGGCTCTTGGCTCTGCCCTCTGGTGTCTCAGCTTCTCCCTCTGAGACAGTCTTCCTTTTCCGTAAGAAATGTTACATGCTTGTAGCTGAGTAGGCCTCTCCACCTCCTTCCTGTGTGTTGCAACTGGGGACCTAAAGGCCTCTTTCATTTTAAATTGCCTCAGTCATTTCTAGTCCAAGCTGGTAGATACATCTGCCTTAAAATGGTGTGTGTGTGTCTCTTATATATCAGAATATAGTCCATCCCACTAGACGAAAACAACACCCACAGTTCTTTTCAAAATAATCTTCTCTCTACTTTAGAGGACAAGTCAGGGTTTTATGGGACAATGCATTTAAGATTCTGCAATGCCCTTTTGTCTAACTGATAGGGAGCTCTAGGCACTATCTCACATCTTCCCACTTTAATAAAGGGTCTTAGAGTCAGATCTTTGGCATAATTTTTATTCTAAAGCTACTCTTGCTTTTAAAATATTTTGCTAGTGGAGAGACTAGGGATGAGAAATAGTCTTATTTTCCAAACCAGTTAGTCCTGGGCCCTCTGTGTTTTCTCTAATTTCTGCGTGCACATTGAAGACTTACTTCTTCCTGAAGTACCTTGCCATATACAGCTAGAAGCACAACACTTTCAACATTCTGCCTAGACATCCCCTTAGCCAGTTCCACAAGTTTATTACTGCACATTTTTTCCCTCTACATTGCTGCAGGCAAGTTTTGCCAATTGTTCACCACTACATGACTCAGGCCGCCTCTTGTCAAGCCTCCTATGGCAGTTTGCTCACCACTTTTGTAGCCTCTACTTGTTAGCCAATCTCCAAAATGAAACCATATGTTCTAGTTTTGGATTCCTGCGGTACCTACTTCTGATACCAGTAACTGTATCAGTCGAGTACAATCAGGACAGCAGAGCCTCTGAGTAGAGATAACAGCTGTTTATGGGTTGTAGAACTCATGTAATTCTAAGGGGAGCTGGGAAAGTGAAGGTCCCAGCTTTGCGGAGACAGGGAGTTGGAAGACCACAGAAAGGTCACTAATCCGTTCTCCTGAAACCCGGCATGGGCGGAGATGATGGCATCTGCAGAGGAATCCAAGAATTCAAGTCCATCTAAGGAGACAAAGTGGGATCATGAAGTGGGAAGGGGTCTGTGAGAAGTTATTGGCTCTGAAGAGCTACCACCCCTGTGGATCCACTGCAAGCATCTGGTGATAAGTCTGGGCCACTTTTGGTCATCAGAGCCAGTAGTTAAAAAGAAGAGCTAGATACAGATTGGGAAGTGTGAGGACAAGTTAGAACCTATTGGGCATATGTACATCTGTCCATATCTGTATCTGATCACAAAACAACCTTCAGAAAGTAAAAGGATTGTCTCATTCTAAACTCACACACTTTCCTCTTTTGGTCAACTCTATCCTGTAACTGCGAGGGCTGTCTAGAAAAATACCCAGCCATAAATGCCTCTATTTTTCATATTACATGGCTGGATACTTTCTGGACAGTCTTCACATGCAGGGAAGGAGATTCTTGGGAATGTAGTTCCCTGATGAACGAATTGACAACAGGACAATCTAGCACACTTTCTAAATGTCTGTCTAAATTAACTGTGACAAGCTCTTCAAGGTCCCAGAGAAAATATCAAAGAGCCTCCAAGATGTAGCTCAAGAACATTGACAAGCAAAGCCTTCAACCATTGGGTCTGTAGATCAGCCTCTGTTGGTTTGCCTCATGCCTGAAAGGAGCATGAGTGTTATTAGGTATGAAGTCAGGCTGCTGCAATTGTAGATCTGGAGCAAAGTAATGAACTTGCCTGATTCATTTAAGTATTTTGGTTTCAAGTTCCTTATCTGTGAAATGAGAATGATCACTCTTAGCTACCTTTTCCATCAGGGCTCTGAGGAACGGATGGGTTAGTGGACTTGTTTAAGCTCTGGTGAGATAACTTTATAGGCATGTGCAGAGCACCTGCAGCTGTCCTCCCACGGAAATTGGGCCATTTCTGCTGCCCTGCCTTCATTTTGCCTAGTTTTGGGTTGTTTTAGTGAGGTAGACATTTCATAGAAAACTCTGTTCTTCTGAAAGCTCTCTTTCCAGCCTCCTGTCCTCAATACAACTATTTTCCTACATCAGATGGTGGTGGGAAGGGAGGGGTGAGGAGACCCTGAATACCCAGAGGCCATGGATTCCCTTTGCCTGGAGGCTCTGCCTCCTACCCCCAACACTCCACCTACTACCAGTATTTCCACTGGCCTAAATGCTACTCACCTTGTAGTCCCGCACTCAAAGGACATTTTCTTCCTCCTAAATGTTTTCTAATTCCTCTCAGCTGGATGCAATCTTTTTTTCCTTTTTTAATCTCTTGGGCATTCCTAGCTTTCATTGCAATAACTATACCCTGAACAATGCCCTAACACATGCACTTTTGAGTAGTTACCTTATTCTCCTACTAAATTTTACATTCTCAGAGGCACAGGACCAGGATACTAAGCCCATGCAACATGTAAGTAATTTTTGGCATTGTCTACATTATACTCCAGACAGAACTTGGCATATAAATAATTGTTGAATTAAGTTGAGAGAAAACAAATTAAGGACATGCATCCATGTGTTGGTTCCCTAAATAACAAGAGCCTGAAAGCACGTGGTTGCCCGTAACAAGAATTAGAAAAATGAAGAGTCTGTGATCCCCAGCCAGATGGTTGTCTATTATTGTGAATTTTGTGTCTTTATGTGATTTGGTATTTCCCTTCATAATGTTCATATGATGACCCTAGAAAAGGGACAGTGCAAACAGAAACCAGGGCTCAATCTTCTACCTGTTCTCTGAGGTAAATGATTTTTATATAATTTTATAGTTCATAGCAGGAACTGTAAATAATATTAATAAGGGATAGTGACCCCCTGTGTTTAGGTTATGGCTGGAGCTGTCACTGAGCTACATCCTCTCTGGGAGAAAGTCCATGTACCCAAGATAAGGGTTCAAGAGGCCCTTGAGCCAGAAAAGTTATTTGTCAAAGTGCCTATGTCTTTTGTCATGGATGCTCTGGGTTGGTGAGTTCCTTTCTCCAGGGCCAAAGGCAAAATGAATATCAGGAAATGCTTATGGTATCTCTACTCTTAAGCAAGTCACTTCCCCTCTCTCATCCACAGTTTCCTCTAGGAAAGGGGATGAAAAAGCTCTTAAAGATCATCCCTCTCAGCTCTGATATTCCAGGACTCTATTCTGAGCTGCAGGCTGAATTCCCAGGGCCCCAGGCCCTCTCTTTCCTGTTTCAAAGGTGTATATGACTCAGACTGTCCCATAGGTCTCAGCAGGGGCATGATTACCTGTTCTCTATAATAATGTGGCTCTGCAGGTGATGACTGTTTATCTGAAACCATGAAATGGTCTCTAAGGAGGCTGACCAGATGGCCCCTTTTAAACAGGACAGAAAACAACAGTACTGTCCTATTTCAAATGGGATGTATGGTCAGCTTAGTCTCACTGGGCTAAATTCAAGATGCCAATAGGCTGACAGATGTACCATTTGAAACGAGACAATATGTTGTTTTCTGTCCCATTTAGAACAGTACATCTGGTCAGCCTATCCCTAAGCCTTGAAGATAGAAAAAGAGAGTTTATTTATCAAGAACTTCATTAGGTCTCTTTCTAATCCAAATTATCTCTGGCTGGTTTCATTTGGAAGTGTCCATGCTACAGGCATTATACAACCCAAAAGGCCTTGGGATACCAAATTATAGGACAGAGGCTGCTGTCTCTGGAAGCATTAATGCTCAAGACATGACTATTCATTAGCAATTGATTTGTATTATATGATTACAAACTACAAGTTCAAGGTCATCAGATTCTTCAGCAGGAAGCAATCTATGTGTTGAAACTTCTGCTCTCTATCTTCTAGTTATGTATGTATGGATCTGTTAGTATGGCTATGATGACTTATTAGAATACTAGTATGTCAGAATTGGAAGAGGACATAGAGCTCAGCTAGTTCAAACCCCTGTTTTATCAGGTAGATAACTGATAGAGAGGAGTAAGCTATGTGACAGTTTATGGTAAAATCAGGAAGAGAGCTTAGGACCTCTAACTGCCAGATCCATATACCTCCATTATTTCAAAGCAGAAGTCACATTAGGTGGTGAACTTATCATACAACAAGTTGACAATGCACTGTAGAATTGTATGCCTGAAACCTATGTAATCCTTGCTAACAGATGTCACCCCAATAAAAAAATAAAATAAAAAATAAAGATTTAAGCTTTTAGTAAAAAAAAAAAAAAAAAAAAGCAGAGGCCACCAAGATAGTACACTCCAGTTCATGCAGTTACTCATAGAAGAAGCCCTTTCTGAGGTCCTCACACTAAATCTATTTAGTCTCATTTTTATTAAGTTCTAAGAAGAGCAGCTTAATTGATTTTTAATTTACCACGTATTTCAGCCAATGAATTCATTAAAAACACAAGAAATAAAACACTATACAAAAAAGACATAAGAACTGCAAAGGCATTATAGTCTGGGGACACTCAATACAGGGCCAGCAACATTCCACAACTCAATATCCCCAAGATGATTGACATTCATAACAGTCCCTGGATTCCCAAGAAAAGATTAGTATGTTTCACCTAAGAAAGCAGGAATTTATAGAATGCATTTTAGAAAGTATTATACCAAAATATTTTTTAACTTTTTAAAAATTATGGTTAAGTAAAACTTCAGCTATCTGAAAAACTCAAATAACCAAAGTAACAAACCAGCTGCAATATGCAAGGAAGTGACATTTCAACTGCGTGCAGACAGGCACATTCTACAGTAATAAGGCTTGTGTGAGTTTGGCTAGTATCTGCATGGAAGAGGAATAAATAGTAAAGACATGATCTCATCTTCTGTTTACACATCAATTCCCAGTTAGTGATTAATTGTCCTTATGTTTTGTTGCAGGGCCAATTGTTTTTCTTTAAAATTCCCAATTATTTTAAATAAATAATCATTAGTTTCAAAACAGAAGTGTCAAATGTCAAGATAATTTGACATACTAAACTCATGAACAAAACGATGAATTCATTAGAATCTACTACAGATCGGCAGCCTTTGAGAACTTTCCTTTAATGACTTTGAAAGGTAGTAGAAATAATTCTTGGTGAGTGATTTTTGTCAAGTATCTTGGCTAGAACATCACTTTAGAGCAGTGGTTCCCAATGTTTTTCCACTGTGAACCCCTTTTTAACCCATTTCTATAAATTGTATCCTTTGATTTTTTGTTTTTTTTTGTTTGTTTGTTTGTTTGGGTAGTTCCCTGGCTGGGAATCAAACCCAGGCTGCAGCATTGAGAACGCTGAAGCCTAGCCACTACACCACCAGGGAAACCCCTATATCCCTTGTTTTTAAAACAGCTGTTTTTAATACTGACACTTTTGTTCAGTACCTATCTTAATGTAAAATCATAGAAATGAGGTAATAAATTAGGAAGGAAAAATTACTGCACTAAAATTACGAGCTACAGATTTGATTTTACAATATTTGTAACAGTTAAATATTGATAATGATATTATTAATAACAATATTTATTTGTGTTATCTGAAAAGTCTGTAATAATTGCTATGCAGATCACTAGCTGATTGAAACATTGTTAGTGATATCATTGAGCTTGCTTTGATGCACTTAGTTTCTTGACATCAGGCTCAAAAGATCCAGACACAGGCTTAAATCGGGACTTGCACTAAGCTTGTTGCAGTCCTTATTTTTTATGAAGGTGTAAGAAAAATGTCCCCCCACTACTTCAGTATGAGTTAATGGCAAGAAGAATTTGAGTGCCTTCTCACTGAGCTGTTCATATTCCTCACTGACATCTACCCAGAAGGTAGTAAGATGCTTTCTTTTAAAATCCAAATTTAAAGAATTGGTTGAACGTTCAATTAACTGCTCTTCTTCATTGATTGATAGTTTTGCTTCTTTGAAGAATTGTTCATTGAAGGGATCTGCAATCCAATTGTTTTCTTTTCCACATTGAGCAAAGTACTTATAAAAGGACACTTTAAGACCTTCCAAGTGACTTACAATATTCTCTTCCACATTTTTGGAGAGGTACAAGTCATTCTCAGATAAGAAGTTGTGCAGTTTGATAACCCTCAGGCTGATCTCTTTCAATACACAATTTTTAAAGTCCAATTTTTAAATCATTGACTCAATTTTGTGGATTACTTTGAATACAGTGATTGAGCTGTTTTGAAGTCCCAAGTTGAGCTTCTTTATTTCTAGAGAAATATCTGATAAATATGCAAAACTTTGAAGCCAATCACTGTCCTGAAACTTTAGAGCAAAAGGGAAATGATGGTCATCAAAAACTACCTGGCCTTCATGTCTAAGTTCAAACATCCGTGTGAGTACTTTGCCACCAGATAGCCACCTGACCTCCGTATGCAAAAGGAACGTGCTGTGAATGCTGTTCATTTCTTCACACAGCACTTTAAACTATCTGGAGTTTCATGGTTGTGACTTAATAAAATTTACAACTTTTACATCCTCATCAAGAACATCTTTCAGTTCACTAGGAAGAGGCTTGCATGTAAGACTCTGTCTGTGAATGTAGCAGTGACTCCATGATACATGGGGAGCTACTTCTTTAATTCAGGTTGTAAAACAACCTGACATGGGCTTGCCTTCATCAGTGCATACACCACAACAATTCCACCAGCTAATGATTTTTTTCAATGAAATAATGACTAATTGCATTAAAATATCTTCACCTGTGGTACGCTCTGTCAATGGGTAACAAAGCAACAGGTTTTCCTCAATTTCATTTCCTACCAAGTACCTCGCGATGATGAGCAAAATAGATAAATCAGCAATATCTACACTTTCATTGACCTGGATGGATAAGAATTCACTTTTTCTAATTCTATCTACTACTACAGCTTCAACATCATCAGGCATTTCCTGAATTTGTTAAGACACTGTGTTGTTTGAAAAAGAGATAGTATTGATTTTCCAGACATGTTCTTCCCCAAACATACAAAAATGGTATCCTTACTACAAGGAGAAATTAAATCTTCAGCTATGGTGTGGTTCTTAACCACATTTTGCTATGCGATAAGCAATATGGTATGAAGCCTCAACTGCATTCTCATTGTCTTTCTTTCCTGACATCATACATGAAGTAACAGTTGGATGCTTTTCAAAGCACTGAAAATAATGTATTTATTTTCATACATAGGATGTTTAGTTTCTAAATGTCACATGAGTAGAGAGGATTTCATTCAACTGTTGGATATTTCCCCACACACAACATACAAAAGCTTAGGAAGTCATCATCTCCTATGAATGAAAACCCATATTTAATATACTCTTCAGAGTATTTCTTTTTCTTCTGTGTAGTATATGAAGCATACACCTTTTTACTGTCTCCCACTGTGGGCGTACGCACAACTGTGGACACATGTTGAGAAGTACTTGGTGACAGGTTATAATCCTCATCAAGTTTTGGTCTTTCAACCCTTCCTGATTTCAACCACTGATCCACTTAAAAATCACTAACAATAGTAACTGAAACTATGTAAATAGTTTATTAAATTAAAAAACTACTTGTAAAGAATCACAATTAAAGACAATGCACTTACTTCTACTCAGTCAATAACTAAACTGATCAAACAGGCTGCTAGGGATGTATTGATATGTTTGGGGATGTTCTAGAAATGTCAAAAATGGATTGTTCTAAAACTGTGCATAATGATTGGTAGAAGAGCGGTTTGGGGGAAGGGTTCATAGCCACATCCTCACCAATCCTCATTCACTAATGTGATCTATTTTTGAAGTGTCTCCATTAATGGTGATTCAAACATTTATTGTTCTGTAACTAAAGTTTTGCATTTTTTTTTTACTTTACATGTTTTTTCACCATTACTGATTGATTATTTTTCACATACTCCTGAATGGCCCAGCACTAACCCCCACATATATCCACATGGGAACTGGTGGTCTGGAAGTTGTAAACACAAATACAAGTTTAACAGAATTGGTTAGGTAAAAATGATAGAATGGTGGGTAGGCCAAGTATTTGTGGTCAAATCAATATAGTAACCAGCTGCCATATTGTGCTTCCCAAACCAATACCCCAAATCAGCTTTAGGCAACCCATTTAAGATCTCTGCTTGGGTCTCTGAATTTACACAGGGCCTCTGGCTCTTCCAAGGTAGTGAATTGTTTTCAGCCAATAGGCAGTTTTTGCATCTAAATCTTAAAACGAACACAGAAATATATACTATTTCTGTATGATTCCAGTAGTTTCTGTATTATTAAGACTGCCTATTAAATGTAGTTCTGATTATATGATTTTCAAAAGTTTTTAGTATTATTTTTTTACTCAAAGAACGAAGAGTCACTTATTGTTATGACATTCAAGGTCAACCATAATCTAATTTCAACCTATCTTTCCAAGTACATCTCCTCCTACAATCTCACCTGACTTCTCGTTTTTCTTGGAATGGGTGCTGCATGTTGAATTCTCGATAACAAATATTTATTGGCTAACTGCTGTGTGCCAGATAGTGTTTCATGCACTTAAGACACATCTGTAAAGAAAGCAGTCTTGTTCTCCTGCAGCTTACATTCCAAGGAGGATCTTTCACCTCCTTCTGAGCATATTCCCAGTATTTGTGTTCTGCTAAAGCACCTGTCACACTGTATAATAGCTCTATGTTTTCATCAGTCTGAACACTGCCTCCCATGCACAGCTTTATGTCTTATTTCCTCATCACCCCCATCCCATGCTATGCTCAGTGACAGACACACATTGAATGTTTAATAAATGAATTTTATTGTAAATGGGTTTCTTTTCTTTAGAAATGCGGTAAGTTTCTGTTGCATATAGAATCCATTTATGAGGTTATATAACCATTTTTGAATTTTAACACTGAGTGACTTTCAACAAATAAGCCATTTTGTTGCCAATGGAAATGACAAATGTCAAGCTACTTCTGCTGAACCTAAACAATTGAATGAAACAGTGATTGGACCACCACATGGACTTAACCTGTAATGTGTCTTTCTTTAACTCCCAGAATCCCTATCCCCAGTCTTTGGGTTTCCCAAGCTGCCTGGTCAACCCCTCCCTCTTTTCTACTGGAGACCAGCAGTGAAGTTAATTTGAGAGACTGCTCATTTTGTACCTTCTCTCTTTGACCCCAAAGGTAGAAACTGAAGACCAGCTGCTGGCAATCTTCTGTGGCAGGGAGACCACAGACACTGAGCATACCCCTGGCCAGGAAGTGGTCCTCTCCCCTGGCTCCTTTATGTCCATCACTTTCCAGTCAGATTTCTCCAATGAAGAGCGATTCACGGGTTTTGATGCCCACTACATGGCTGTGGGTAAGTTGGAGATGTGAGTGGCTCATTCCCAGGTCTCCCATACTCTCTAAAGATTAAAAGTGCCTTGTGCTCTCTTCTTTACAATGAACCCCATATACTCATCATTCAGACTCTACCATAAATGTCTTACTGCGTTTTCTCCATCACATATCTTTTCATGTGATGCTGGTGAGGTGGAGCATCTTTTCATGTGCTTGTTGGCCATTCATATATCCTTTGGGGAGAAACGTATGTTCAAATTTTTTAACTGGGTCGAGAACACATGAGGGCTGTCCAAAAAGTATCCAGCCATGTAATACAAAAAATAGAGGCATTTATGTCGAAATATTTTCTGGACAGCCCTCATCCATCTTTTCATCTTTAATATTTCCAATGCTTAGGACAAGGTTTGACCCCATAAATGACACAGGAAGAGAGAGGCAGCACGGAGGAGACATTAAGAGCCCAGGCTCTGGAGCCAGCCCCTCTGGATTTCAATGCTGACTCTACCATTTACTACGTTGTGACTTGGAGTCAGTTCTTTAATGTCTCTAAGTCTCAGTTTTATCATCTGCAGAATGGGAATGATAACAGTCCTGCTTGCTATTGTCAGGATTGTGAAAGGACGGTGGCACCACCAGGAGTCAGATGGTGGCTCTCTGTAATCTTGGGTAAGTTGCTCACCTCTCTGGGTTTCAGTTACCTTCAGTTAGAGAGAGTGGCAACTTCTGGGCTTTGTTCATCTTTGAGCAGGGGTCCATGAGGGAATGCGTGTCCCTCCCAACACAGGGAGCGGCCCGTACTACCTGCTCTGTGAATGTGGGCTCTTGTCGTCATCGTCACACACGGGTTGGTTGACTGCGAGGCTCTGTCTGCCCCACAGATGTGGACGAGTGCACAGAGCGGGAGGACGAGGAGCTGTCCTGCGACCACTACTGCCACAACTACATCGGCGGCTACTACTGCTCCTGCCGCTTTGGCTACATACTCCACACGGACAACAGGACCTGTCGAGGTGGGCCTGGGGGTGATTTGTTTCATCACCATGGTGGAACATATTTTTCAATCAGAGTAGGAAGGCCCAAAAAAAGAACAGATATGCAGTAAGAATAATTAAAAATAAAGTCAGAGAGCTGTGCCTCAGAGACAACGTGGACGAAGATGCGGACTGCCCACCAGCCCTAGCTGCTAGGCCATCCTTCTTCCTGGGCAGCAGGAATCTCTCTCCTCTCCTACCACAAGTAGTCCGGCCTGGTTGTTAAGGGGGGAAATAGGTTTGCCAGTCCTCCGTCTCTGAGCCATGAACAAGTCCCTGCCCAGCAGTTTCTTTGGATCTTCCGTGGCCCTTGAAGCTCCTCTGTGATAAACCCGCAGTCCAAAGGAAAGAAGAGAGAGGAGAGAGACAGCAAGAAAACCTCTCGTTCTTGCTATCTCTGTTTGCATCTATCATCACCACACTGATGCTGTTACAGTCTCTGGGCTGGGCAGGGGTAGAGAAAAGCAGAGTTTGGTCACTTTCCATGAGGACCATCCCAGCTGGCAGGCACCAGCCACACAAGCAAATGGTGAGATGTAGTAAATGCTGCACAAGGAGTGTGGCCACAGCACGATCAGACCGGAGTCTGCCTAGGAAGCAGACAGACACTCCCCAGAGACAGTAAACCCTGGTGGAGATGGAAGGATAAGGAAAAGGAGACTGTCCCAACAGAGAGAACAGCCTCCACATACCTTCTGAGATGGGATACCGCTTGGGATGTTGGGGGAATTACTAGTAGGTTAGCGTGACTGCAGGGTAACGGTCTGTGTTTTAGAAAGCTCCCTTGGAAGCTGAGTAAGGGATCACTGGGGGAAGGCAAGGCTAGAAACAAGAATTCTTTCCCTTTCTTCTTCAAAAACTTGTACTTGCTTCTAAATAAAATCCCTACGTGACCCTTCAGTAGAAAGCAGGCACATACAGGAGTTTTCTTGAGGAGGATTATATCTTCTATGGCTTCCATTGAGAATTTATTGAGCATCTACTATATGCTGAGTGCAGTGGAGGCTAAGAATGAGCAAGGTGTCTTGATCTCTTTTTCATTTTCACCTTTGCCTCCAGGAGCCTTATAAAACATTATCTTCCTAATTGTCCTTACCCATGAAACTTTAATACCACAGATATATAGATAGATATAGATATAGATATAGATATAGATATATGGGGAGAGAAAGAGAGATTTATGTACTGTATGCCTACCTGTATAGTTTGCATAAAAAGAGTAAGACTTTCCCTTGACCAAGAACCAGTTTTAGCTCCCTTTGGGGCGATATCATCCCCAGGAGGGTACTTGGGGTAGAAAACAAAGAGACATGGGGATTCAAGTGACCTCAGTCTAACCCTTATTCAGATGCTTAGAGAAGTGGGACTTCAGATAGTCCCATCCCTTTTCCTGGGCCACAGTTTTCTCATTTACAAATGAGCAGGATGAACATGTGCTAGAAAGGACTGATACTTCTCCAGGATGCATCAGTCCAAAGACAAAGATTTATGGCAATTAAAGTGGCCTCAGCAGGGCTAAGCCACAGCCAGGATCCCAGGACGCTGGGTCCTTGGTGAAGCACATGTGGCAGGGAAAAGGAGAATCCCTGAGCTCAGGAGACTCGCAGTCAAGCAGGTACAAGAGAATCCACAAATAAACATATTATATGATGGCCAAGTAGTGGTCAGCAGCATGAAGGGGCAAGGCGAGGGGCCAGACAGTGAGGGTGAGAGGGAGGGTCCTGTGCTAGATGAGGCATCAAGGCAGGCTTTGAGCAGAGACCTAATGGAGTTCTGGGCCGAGGGGAGAGCAGGACAAAACAGGTCCAGGCATCACCTGCAACCACTTTACCTTCAAACCTTCCCATCTCAGACCCCCTTTTGCTCCCACCAACATCAGAGGATCTGAGAAGGCTTATCACACTCACTGCCTTTGAGTCTTGACTCTGCAAATTACGACGTGTGTGACCTGGAATAAATCACATCCCTTCATTGAATTTTAATTTTCCCATTTGTGAAATGGGGATAATGATTCCTTTCCTGCTTGCCTCTTGGGACCGCTAGGAAATTGTACAGTAACAGATAAGAAAGGAGTGGCCATGCTGTGTTGTGTCACTTTGCTTTGGTATGTTTCCCGCAGTGGAATGCCATGACAACCTATTTACCCAGAGAACCGGTGTGATCACCAGCCCCGACTTTCCCAACCCTTACCCTAAGAGCTCCGAATGCTTCTATGTGATTGGACTGGAGGAGGGTTTCATGATCAGCCTGCAATTTGAGGATATTTTTGACATTGAAGACCATCCAGAGGTGCCCTGCCCCTATGACTACATCAAGGTAAGCCTACAATGACCTTTGCCCTGGGAATGCTGGAAAATCTTATAAATCAGAGAATGGAGATGGAACTGTTTGGTGAATGGTAATGCCCATTGGTATCATGAGTGAATACCATAGCTTCACATGGAAGCTTCCAGAAAAACCCAGGTACAGTGTTAAGGTGGTCCCTGCAGAAGCCACCACTGCTCTGATGTGACCCTCTCTTTCTCCATCTTGCCCCTCACAGATTAAAGCTGGTCCAAAACTTTGGGGACCCTTCTGTGGAGAGAAAGCCCCAGAACCCATCGATACTCAGACCCATAGTGTCCAGATCCTGTTCCGCAGTGACAACTCGGGCGAGAACCGGGGCTGGAGGCTCTCGTACACAGCAACAGGTAACGGCCTCTCCCCTCCTGGCTCACACTTGGTTGCCACACTCAGCTCTCACGGAGTAGTGGCTGAGGGATGAGGGGGTGCAGGGCTGGGACCCCTCTGGGGTTGTGGCAGGACGCCCAGTGGTGCCACTGAGTAGCTCGCTACCAAGGCACATTCTTCCTTCTACTCAGTTTCTTATCTATGAAGCGGGATGAAGGATGGCAGTGATGGTGTGTTTGGACTAGACATAGTTTTCAAAACTTGCTGTACTTCAGAATCACATGGGGAGATTAAAAACAAACAAAACAAACAAACAAACAAAAACCATGTTTCCTGAACTGCACCCCTTACACTGTGATTCACTGGGCCTGGAGCAGACCCTTCCAGCCCCAGCCCTGTCCAAGTCTGAGGCCAATTTGGTTGTGGGCCTGTAGTTCACATGTGTTCCCTTATGTCAGTTTGCCTCCCTGCAGACTGGCAAAGCCCACAGGCCTCATTCCCAGGCCCAGCCCAAGCCTGACAGAGCCATTTGACCCAAGGGGTCTACAGTAACTTGAAGAAGAAGAGGGTGGACATCAGTGACAAGACCACAGCTGTGCATGGTGATTGAGCCAGTGCATAGGCTCCAACATCTGGGCCTGCACTGTCAAATTCAGTGCCCAGTCCTGGGGAGAGAAGTGAAGAGAATACTAAGAATGGAGAGTTTGTCCAGGAAAAATGATCAGGGAGACGTCCAGGGCCAGGAGTCCTACCTGATTTAGCCATTTCAAGAGAGGGCTCAGAGGCATATGATCACGGTCTAACACTGGAAGAATGGTCTTGGGAAGAAAATGTGATTGGAGTCATCCTGGCTTCCTCCAAAAGGGCAAACTACACCCTATGAGTAGAAATAAAAGTGGTATACATTTCAGTTGAATATGAAAACACTGTTCCTTTAATCAGATGGGTCCAGTATGAAAGGTATAGGTTTGGGAGGAAAGCAAGTAGATGTTTGATAGCTACTATAGAAGATGTTGTAAAAAAAAGAAAAAAAGAAAAAAAAAGCATCAAACAAGAGTTGCATCTAATGACGTTTTTTTTTTTGTTTTTTTTTTTTTAATTCATTTTTATTGTTAGACTTATTGGGGTGACATCTGTTAGCAAGGATTACATAGGTTTCAGGCATACAATTCCACAGTGCATTGTCAACTTGATGCATAATAAGTTCACCACCTAATGTGACCCCTCTTTCCATCCCCTAATGACGTTTTTAATGTGCTTTCCATCCCTGAGTTTTGATTGAATGATCTGACCAACCACCTCAGTTTACAAATGAGGAAGTAGAGGCCCAATTTGGAAAGTGGCCTGGTCAAGAGCCCACAGAAGCCTTCTTCAGGACCTGGTAGGTCCAGGCCCCTAACACCCAGATCTGTGTTTCTTCCACCTCCATCAGCCCTTGCAGTCTAGGGGCTGGCCTCTCACTGTGGGACTTTTCCTTGTTTTCTCACCTGTTGTTCCTTCACTGCTCCTCACCAGGGAATGAGTGCCCAGGGCTACAGCCTCCTGTCCACGGGAAAATTGAACCCTTGCAAGCTAAGTACTTCTTCAAAGACCAGGTGCTCATCAGCTGTGACACAGGCTACAAAGTGCTGAAGGTATGGGGTCCCGCCTGGGATGTGGGAGCCACCCAGCTGGAGAACTTCCCTAGAGCTCCCAGGGCAGATGGCCTTCCAGAGCTTGTCATGGTTCCACTACAGTATTTCCCAGCTTCCCCCAAAACCTCCAAAATGCTCTAGAAATTCCAGACTCTTGAAAATGCAAAGCATGTATGCTAGACTCTCATTTCTGGACCTGGCACAAAAATCTTTTATCAGATTGTGGGCTGGTGTGATTTTCAAACCCTTTAGACCTTCTCAGCCCTACAGTCAGGATGAACAGTCTTAACAGAGTTCATCAGGATCATTGGGGAAACTGGGATGGGAAGCAGAGAGGTGGCACACAGGCATCACTCACTCCCTCACCCTCTGAAGCAGTGGTTCTCCTAAAAATCACCTGCTTACCTTACAAAACAAAAGCACCTCCCAGGCCCCACCTGAGAATCTCTGGGATGGGGCGCAGTGATGAGTTCCTCTATTTTGTTGCCCAGGTGAGTCTGATGTGAACCAAGCTAGAGGACCATGGCTCTCAAGGAATAGTTCTTTAAGTTGAGGTCCCCACCACAGCATCACCTCACCTGTGGGAAATGCAAAGTCTTGTTCCCCAGGCCAGACCCACTGAATCAGAAACTCTGGGGATGGGGCCCAGCAATCTATGTGAAAGCTCTCCGGCATGCTGAGGCTGACATGGGTTTGAGAATCCCTGCTCTGAACAAGGAGTCAGGGATACAGGTTTCCCATCAGAGACAGTTGCCCAGATCCCTTTCTGCACCCAGCGCCTGCCTCTCTCCAGAACGTGACCAGGGAATAGGAATTCAGCATCGATCTTTCCCTTATCTTCAAGCTTGCCCTTGGAGTATGCTGATCATACGTGCTGTCGGAACCGGGACAGTACTATTGTTTTCTGTCCCATTTAAAATGGTACGTCTGCTCAGCCTACCTTGGAGGCCCGTGGTTGGAAAATCTCAGTTGAGGACACTCAGGTTTGGAATTTGAGCTGGTTTTACTGGGAAACAGCTACCAGCTCCACCCTTCATGCTTCTACCCACACCTTCTTCCTGTTTCTTCCTAGGATGATGTGGAGATGGACACATTTCAGATTGAGTGTCTGAAGGATGGGACATGGAGTAACAAGGTTCCCACTTGTAAAAGTAAGAAAACAAAGTTGGTTGATTATAACGATAATGAGCAAGCTCCCAGCACTGGTGGGATCCAAGCAGAGACCACCCAGGGTGACAGCTTGGCAGGTGTGCTTTAAGAATTCACCAGACATACCAGGTTGGATAAAAAAGGCTATTAGTGTTTCTTTCAACATATAAGACGTTAGGATCCCAAAAGAAACTTCCTGTGGGTCTGAGTTCACTTTCTAAATACGCACTTTACCTCTGCCTGCAGAAGGGTTGGCAAACCTGCTGCAGGAATAGCATGTCTCCAGGTTTGAAGCCAGCCCTGGCAACTGCTAATTCAGGAAACTATTTTGGCTCCAGTGTCCAGAGCCAAGTGCCCTTGCCAGTTTCTCTGTGGCCATCAGCCATAGCCACTAAGTTTTCTGGGACAGCTCGTGCTTTAGGACTATGGGGTCAGCACAGCGGACGTGTGTGAAGCAGGGAACACAGCTCTGTGTGGGTCTCAGGACCCCAAGTGTTCGCTTCTGCTCTATTCCTAATTCACCCTGAGACCATGGATCTTCTTCTTAACTATAAAACAAAAAGTTTGGAGTAGCTTTCATATTCTAGAATATTATCCTGGTGGTTCTAACATAATGTAGTTCCTATAAATCACCTACCTAGCTGTGTAAAAAATACAAATTGCCAGTCACCACCCCTCCCCCTACCCAGGTGATTTCAATGCAAAACTTTTAATGACCACCATGATTTTAGGAAACTCATGTATGGGAACAGTGAGTGACAGACAGGGAGGCATGGTGACAGAAAGGGAAGGAGAAGGAGAGAGGGAGCAAGGGCAAAAGGGTTTGCTTTTATAATGGAGCGGCGAGAAGTCAAGAAACTCGCCCACCAGTGGTTCATGACTTCGTGTAAACTTTGGAGTGGTGTCCTCTTCCCTTCTCCTAAGTGGCTGGATCCAGTGGGCAGGCAGGCCCACTCCCACCGCCCTAAGGGGACACTGTCAGGGTGGTGCTCCCTTGAGGCAACTCCCAAGCAGAACTTTGGAGCAGTGTGTGTCTTCCATTTTCCTTTTTTATACGATGATGTGGCTGAAGTGAGAGCCCAATGTGGGACAAGAGGGGGCGTTTTATGGCTTCAACAAAAAGTTTCAACAAACATTGACTGGATGCCACTGCAGAGGTTTATGAGGAATTCAGATGGACAAGACAAGGTCCAGACATGGAGGAACTCAAATGCTGGCAGACACATCTGCCAGCTCCTCCAACACGTGGCTCATGGGTAGTGCTATTCCTAAGCAAGGGGGCATTTGGAAGGAGGAGGTAAAGAAGGGTGTGGGGCGTGGAGGGCACGATGTGGAGTCAGGGGGTTCTAGATTCAAATCCAGACTCTACCAACTGAGAGTCCCTAAGCAATTTACTTAGTCTTTTGGCCTCAGTTTCTTGCATTGTTGATATTCCTGAGGACTAACTGTGTTAATGTGTATATTATACCTGTGGAGCACCAGGAATAAGTAAAAGCCAATTTCTTCCCCTCACCCAAGCCCCTTACTAGGAAGAGATTTGGCTTCTCTCATTCTTGCTTTCAGAAAGTAGGAAACTTTAATAATAATTCTTTTCCCCAATGAAACACACACACACACACAGTTTTTATTGGAACAGAAGTGTTGATAGGGTAAGGCACTGGTATATTTGATGGTACCCTTTTGTGTGACTTACGTTCATATGCAAAAGAATGCCTGTCATTTTGTACCAAGGAGAAAAAGAGTATTTTCTTTCTCTCTAATATGGCCTGGTTCTCCCAGCACAGCCTGGATTAGGGCTATTAGAAATCCCTATTCAGACACAACCAGCACCTCTGCTCATTCACTAAGTAGGTATTTTTTGGGCACCTGTGTCCCAGACAGGCGGAAGGTTCTGGGGGAGATGCAAAGATGAACACAACTGAGAGGGGATGGGGGTTGGGAACAGACAGGAAGTGTGTGTGTGTGTGTGTGTGTGTGTGTGTGTGTGTCAAATAAACTGTCACTGGAACTGGAAGTAGAAATCACAGGTTATTGTCCTGGCCCTGCCTCCACCTTGCCTTAGTGACCTAGGACAAGTCCTATCTCACTCTGAACACGATCAGTCAAATGAGGGTTTGGGCCAGATGAATGCAACACTCACTCCAGGGGAAGAATTTTATAATCCTCATGAGTCAGAATTTAGGAGTGCGCCAATTCTCCAAATGGTACAAATTCCGCAATCCCAAACTCCTTCACACCAGCTGTTCCTAACCTGTGCGCTCTTAACCAATTCTGGTGGAGGGGTTCCTGCATTTCCTGCGTGAACTGTATCTGCTTTGCTTGCTAATTTTTCTCTTTCTCTTCTTTCTCTCTCCGTGTCTCTCTCTCTCTGCTTCCTTTCTCTGTAACCCCGATCCTTCTTTGATCTTCACCATGGTGGCAGTCACCGACATGGATGTGGAGAGCGAACACGAGTCAGAGCAAGTGACAGAGTGAATGACAGGACCCCACACAGTGCAGACATCCCGGAATGGACCACTCACAAGACCCCGGGGGCCCCAGAGCTACTCCGCCCCTCCCCACCCTGCCAGCACTCCATTTCCCACTTCGGTGCGGATTACAGTGGACACTGAACAAAGCAACAGAGTCTCAAACAGTTGAAACTCCTGCGTGTATGAGAACAATTCTCCTTTTGAGGGTTTGTTCATTATTCAAACATTACTCTGGAAAATAATGAAAGGACAATGGAGAATTTTTTTCTTAAGCACCTCTAAGTGGACTGTATTCTTCTCAAAGGAAACGTGACGTTGGTCCTAGAGACACAGGATTGAATATACAATCATATGGCCTGAAGTTGACCAGGTCAAAGGGGGCTTTGGTTTCTACTCCTCTCTACACTGCACATTTAAATAGGCCAGAATGCCTATGACTATGTGACTTTAATATTTTTTATCTGTTGAGATTTTCTTAAAAACCATGAGTAGGTAAAACTATAAGAATAACTCATATAGCATGGATTTTTAGGGAAGCTAGATACATCTTTATGCCCAAAAGTTTCCCTTCCACCTATACCTAACACAGGGCTGCGATTCTGTCATCAGATGTTCTTTCCTCCAGGACTTACAAGTATTGCATTTCTGAAAATTCGCAGAGTAAGGTTTTTCAAAAAATAGATATCATGTTTGAAAGCAGCATTCCTTAGCCCTGGTGCCATGGGACATCACTGGGTCATAAATAGTGATAAAGGGTTATGGAGTGGCAGCCAGCATGCTGAGAGAATCTTTGCCCCAGCTGGAACAAAATCTGGAGACACATATGAGAGAACCCCTGCAGTGCATTATGACTTCTCAGTTTATTTGGTGATGAAATGGCCTCCTTGAGGAGAGTGGAATCATGCAAGGTGGATAGGGAGCAGTCCAGGGACTATGGTGCCATCCTAGGACATGCCATCCATGTCTCCTGAAATAGGACATGGGATGGTCACTAAATAAAAGCATCAGTTGAATCAATATTTTTAAGCCCACAGAGTATAACAGGTAGTGTCCTCGGTGTGATAGAGGAAATCATAATTTAGGCAGATGGTTTGATATGGATCCAAATCATCGTAATAACATCATGAGATGTGTATATCAGAGAGAGATCAATGAAGTGCTCCATAAGGAGAAATTTGGAACAGCCCTGTCTAATTAGAAGAATGACAAAAGGCTTTCAAGAAGACGCAAGTTTGATCAAGGCCTCGAGAATGGTCAGAGCATGGACACACAGGGTTTCCCATGTAGAGAAAGTGGCAGGTAGAGGAGAGGAGCCATGATGCGTCTGTGGTGCTGGGGCATATGTGCACTGTGGGGAAAGCTAAAGATGAGGCTGGGTTGGAGGGTGGGCCATCTGTGATGCCTGAGTGCCAGGTAGAGCCAACTGTGAGTCCTGTGGAAGCCCCTGGATTGTGGCAAAGCAAGATGTGTCTAAAGGAAAATAATGGCAGCAAGAGGTGACACTGGAGGCAGGACATGGGGTGGAACATTCCATTCCAGAGAATAATGAGAAAGGGAGGCCAAGGGACTGGGAGAGAGAAGGGGACTTTGTTTCCAGAATGTGGAAGTGACCAGAGGAAGCTTTAGAGAAAAGGATGAAACTCTTTCTAAAGCAGAGAAGATAGGCTAGCTAAGGAAGCAGGGTCTAGAGAGAGCATTTCTGTGTCAGGCAGAGCTGCTCAAGACCCGCCCCCCCCCCCCGCAAATAGAAGTTGTCTCTAAGCTGCTGGGAGACATGGCTCTTTGCCTGCCACTGTAGACTTGGGGAGAAGGCACAGCCTTCTCCGCTTACCCTACCCAAGAGGAAGTGACCTCCATTTTCCACTATGTGTCACATCTTCTGTATGGTTGTAGGACCAGCTTTATCAATGGGCAAAGTTACTTCCCTGGAGTGATGTGAAAGCAGGCCCTCTACCCAGAAAGCCTCTTCCCACCAGTGTTGGCCACATTTCAGGCTCTCAGTTCCTGACCACCTAGTTATGCCTAAGACCAACCCTGGAATTCCTCCACCTGAAACTAGGTATCAGGTCTTGAGACTGCCTTAGGCAAAGTAAACTCCTAGACCAAAGTTAAGGGCGACAAGGGTAATACCAAGATCCAGGCACCCATCTCTGGCATTTCCTAAAAAAAGAAGAAACATCTGCTTTGAGACTCAGCAAGGAAATGCATTTAAAACTGATGATAGCTTTAAATAATATATACGATCACTGCCTGTTGTCCCAGTGCTGACCTCCACATGCTTTCCTCACACTCTAGAAGAGTGTGTCTACTCTGGGGGATCAAAAGTAAAGGGAGTGACATGTCCAGGGGATTGGAGGCCAGGACAAAACACTAACCAGCTCTCCTGGATTTTCCTTCCTTGTGGGCAGGGGGGACCTGCATTTCTTCGCATCCTTCATTCTCTGCTCCATCCTGAAGGGCCTTGGAGATAGCTATATTTTAAGTTCCACAACTTTTTGTTCAATTGTACAGGTGAATTTGGAGTCCAAACATTAAAAATCATAATTTCTGAGTGGTATCTCAGGGGTAAATTGCCTCCTCTCTGTTACCCAAGGTGGGCAGGTAAAATTCAGGAAGAAGAAAACTCTAGATATTTTCCCAGGGCTTTAGAATGCAGTCCTCTGAAATTATCAGAAAAGTGACCGCTAATGTCCACCATTACCCAGCTAATATTGATTATAGGCAGTTTTAACTAGAAAACAGATCCTTAAGAACTGTCAATTTGATTTTCTTAAAAACCACTGAGTTTAAGGTCAGGTCTAGTTCTCTGACCATACCTCACTACGTGAGCTCAGACCAGTCAAGTCTCCTCACTGGGCTCATCTGTAAAGTAAAGAGGGTGTTCTAGATTGCCTGCCTTAAGATTCCTTTCCAACAGTGAAGTTCTATGATTCCTGTATCATTCTTCAACTGTGGCAGAAGCTGTTAAACCTAAAATGAGGATTTCCTTAGAAACAAGCACCACCCTGTAATGGAGGTTCATGAAGAGACAGACACTGGCATTTTGGGTCCTTAGCCTCTGACCTCGCTCCCAGCAGACTTGTACTGGGCTCTGTCAATGCTGACAACTCCCCTAAGACCTGGCTGGACCGGCAATGTCCCCTAAGACCACCTCCAAAGAACAGGCATCTTTGGTCTTATCCTACAGCCAGCCTCAATGTCCAGCCACCAATGATCAGAGCAAACGAGCAGGTGAAGACTAAAAGTTGGTCCACCCTGACCTCACCTCCTGACTTCTGTGCCTGCAGAGAGCCAGCACGGTGGGGCCGTGTACTCATGCAGGAGCTGGGTTTCTGTTTGTTGTCTCTCTCTCTCTCTTTTTTTTTTTTTTTTTTTTTTTTTTTTTTTTGCCAAGCTCCAGTGTGAGCATGTTAGTGGCACTTACTCAGCATGTGGTTGGGTCTGGAAGAACTGAATATTCTTTGATTCATGTCAGCCACCAGAATTTTCTTGCAGAGCCACAGGCTTCATGTTTGGGCAGAAGAGGCTAAGAGGATTGCATAACAGAACTGGAAGTCAAGGAAAGGGTCCTGGTAGGGAAGAGAAGAGTCTGCTTAAATCTCAGCAGACCTGCCCTTGCCCTGAAATTGACACCAGGCCAGGTGAGTTGACCACACAGTAGATGGGAAAGAACTCAAAATCAGGGCAATAGTGACTGCACAGGTTGTCCCCTCCACAATCCCTGGGGCATCATTCTCATATATTTAGCACTGCTTACTGCCCTTGTGGGCAGTACAGAACCTGCACATTTGTATGAGACAGACCCACTAGATGGCCCCAAGAAGAAAAGCAAAGGGTAACTGAGGGGTCTCACTCTTCTATCTCTCAGTTGCAGACTGTGGAGCCCCAGCAGAGCTAGAACATGGGCTGGTCACCTTCCCCACCAGGAGCAACCTCACCACATACAAATCTGAGATCAGATACTCCTGCCAGCAGCCCTACTACAAGATGTTCCACAATATCACAGGTAAGCCCTCTGTACTAAGTCAGCCCCCTTCCACCTCACATCCTCTGGGTCTCAGGGTTAGGCTCAGGGCTGAAACAGCCCGTCAGTTAGCCACAGTTTGGGAGGAATTGCTGTAGAAACACTTGGAAGCATATTTCACCTGACCCTGGCTCAAACCTGCATCCCGAGAGTTAGGCCACATGGCACCCCACTGCACACATATATGCTCACAGCCTCCTGCAGCAAAAGACCTCTCAGGAAGATGGGAATGCCAATCGGTTCTTCCCCTGCTCCAGGCCAGCACAAAGAAAATTCTCCCAATTTCTCAAAGTCTTCTACTTCTCACTTCAAAAGGGGAGCAGTGATAGAGCTCACAGAGCTACTGTAAGACTCAGATGGTAGATGTGAATGTGGCTCATTAAAGAGTTTAAGTGGAGAAGGAAGGAAAAGGCAAGTGTGCCATGGAGCTCCATGTGAAGCAAGGCCTGTGTGACTGATGAGAAGTGCCTTCCAGGTCCAGGAGGGGCCAGGCGGGGAGGGAGCAGGGATCAGATTGCACAGAGCCTTGGGCACCATGCTGAAGTGTGTGGTGGTCGTTTCTGAGGACAATAGGGAGCTATTAGTGACATTGAGCTAAAGAGGGACATGGTCAGAGTGTCAGGCTGCAGAGAGAACTGGCTCAGAAGGAATGCCATCAGAAATATAATGTGGCAGATTTGTAATGATCCAGAATGCAGGAATTAAGAACCCAGATCTGTAGAACCATTGTGCCATAAATAAACCATTTTCTCCAATCTTTCCTTACTCTCGCAGGTATATATACCTGTTCTGCCCAAGGAGTCTGGATGAATGAAGTACTGGGGAGAAACCAACCCACCTGCCTGCCAGGTACCTCACCTTCAAGTCCTCTGTCTCGAGGCCTCTGATCTAAGGCCTTTGGGCTGCAGGTGCTCCAGCTGTTAATGGAGCAGGGAGTGGGGGACATGATGCTTTGATTGTTTTTTAAAAGATACCTTCAGAGTCAAAGATCAGAGAAGCCCAACCTCACACCTCCTCAATCCAACCAGCCTCCATATTCACCCGTTCGATCATGCCAGAAGCCTTCCTATCTCCTCTCTCCGCAGTTCCACTCCTTTCACACCAGGGTTTTTCATCCCACACAGTTTGAGTGTGTTGGGAAAATCAAGAAAATGGGCACACCCTCATCAAATACTCACTACTGTAAAGCAAATGAATAACATCAGACAAGTAACTGTAGAACAGAGTAAGTTCTTTCAAAAAGCAACTTGTGTAAGTCTTCTGAGTGCGGCATCCCTGTGGCTCACAAACTGACCTCACTTTAAAAACAAAAGACATGGTAACAGGCACTGTCACTGTGCATACAGATTTAGGGGATGTTTGGTGGGTATTTGTGTTAGCACTAAAAATATGGATGATTTGCATCATAATTACAGTACATAAATATATTCAATTGACTTAATAGAAAATTAAAGCCCTATATGCACACTGTAGGGTTAAACAAATAACCCCCCTGAAATTAAATTTAATATTCACAACACAAAAAGGTACACTTTAAAGAAAGCAAAAATAGCAGCAATGGAAAGATACAACCATTTAAGAGAGTACCAAGGAGCAGCACTGATTCTGTCTGTGAGCTTACTTGAACAGAAGCTTCACAGTATGGTTATGTGTTGGGTGGCTGAGAGAGTGTATTAATTGATTGGTACATTTTAGCAACCCTCAGTATTACTCAGTAAGCTTCTAGATGTCAGATTAGACATTAAAATGGAAAGGTTATCACGTTATCTACCATTACCCTTAAGAACTGAAGAAAGTGTCAGCGTTTGGGAATCAGTTTTGGCCATCACAGGAGCTCTGAGATCACAGAGAAGGAGGAGACATTGCACATGGTTGTCTAGGAGTGGAGGAGTGAGGACTGGTTGGAAAGACTTCACTTAGGAGGGCCTTATGCCTGAGAGAGAACCCGTGAGCAGGGGGAACAGGGGAACGATCAACCCTACCCGCACTCCGCTGAACCCCATCATCTCATTTAGGCTTAGCCAGGAGCACTCCCACGTGCACAGCTGGTGAAGCCTCTGAGAAGAAGGGTAATGGTGGAACTGTGACTAACCAGGGGGATAAGTCCTCATTTTACTAAAATACTCTGTGGGCCAAAGAAAAGAGCACTGCATGTGGATTTCCTCCTGGGCAGCCATGTTGCAACCTCTGGAAGCGGAAAGGGGCACTGAGCTGGGAGTCAGGGGCCTGAGTCCTAGTCCTGCTGCTATCATTTCCTAACTGTAGTCTTTGGGAAGTAATATCACCTCTCAGGGGCCAGGATTCTATACTCAGAAGTGAGGGAGCAGGACCATGTGATCCATGACGTTCTATAACTATTAATGGTCATCATCCTCCATATTTACCCAAAGCACCTTGGATACAGTGAGTCATAAATTCTTTTAACACCTGGTATTGGGCAGAGCCATTGTGTATCACTGGACCCCTCCTAAAATATAGAGGTTGAACCCAGAAGCAAGCCAGAACGGAAAAAGCCATTTCACGGAGCATCATAGCATCCACCTTTCCAAAGAAACTGTTATGCAAATATTATTTGCCCTTTATTTTACACATGAGAAAACTAAGGATAGGTGAGGTATAATGATTTCTCCAAGGCTACCCACAGAAAGTTAGGTGCAGAGCTAGAAAGGGGACACAAGACTTTTGATATCAATTCAAGCAATGCTGAGCCAATCTTAATTCTGATTATATTTTATGCTCTCCTCATGGACCCAAAATTCTAGAATATCACACTTTTCTTTCAAGACCCTTCCTCAGTAGCTCCAGTCTCCCAGAACCCAAGTCTGGTTTCAGCATAGCTAAAGCAATAGTGTTTCAAGGAGATTCCTTTGTCCCAGGAATGGTATCAGTCAAAAAAATGGCCCCCTTTCCATGAGCCCTTTTAAAGACTTGTTGCATTATTCAACCACTTGAAAGGACAAGAGGACATCAAGAAGATAAACAAATTTTAGTGGAGAAAATGAAGCTAGAGTCAGACGAAACAGGCTCTACTTCTGACTCTGCCACTAATGACTTTTGAGTACATGATTTGGCTTCTGAAGCTCGGTTTCTCCATCAGTAAATAAGATGTTCTCCAAGCTTCCCCAACTCCAACATTCTGTGACTTGGGGTATGCTACTGGCACCTTGGTTGGAAAAAGGCACCACTTAGTATTGGCTTTGTCATAGGCTGACCAGACGTACCGTTTTAAACAGGACAGAAAACAACAGTACTAACACTTGAATTGAACCCAGAGAGACTAGGCTGACCATATGTAGCATTTGAAATGGGACAAACGATTGTTTTCTATCTCGTTTAAAATGGTACATCTGGTCAGCCTGCTTTGTTGTGACCATGGACTAAGCCACAGGTGTGTCCCTCACCAGATGAGGGCCTTTTGGCACTAGTAAGTTGTGCAGGGCTAATCACAAACCTGCCTTGAGGTGTCTGTCACCTTGTAGACTGCTTCCTGTAATTGGGAATTTGGCCTTCAACTCTGAAAGGACCGACCACAGAGAGTTAGCAAAGGCCAGCTCACATCTGGCCTGGTGTGAACAAGAGGGTGCCTCAGGATTGTGTAAGAAGCATTTGGCATCGAGAAGGAGAACATCTGAAAAGCATTAGATTGTTGAAAGCCTGACCTCCCAAAGTTGCCAAGACAACTTAAATGCTCTTTGCTCTTTAAAGGATGTTGGTAGTTCCCAGGGCCAGGAGTGTAGCCTGGCCATTTGCAACCAAGGGGAGACCCACACTCATACCAGGCTTACCTCCCAGGCCTAAAAACCATGCTGGGAAGGGCCTGTGTGAACTCGTTCTTAACCAGTGGGGGCAGGTCCTGAAGACCCTCTGCTCACGAGCCCAAGGTGTTGGGCTGCAGGAGGCTGGTGGTGCATGTGCATGCTCGGGGTACAACTCAGTGGAGCGAAGTTTCTTCTTCCCCGGAAGGTACTACAGGGTCCCTGGATGCAATGATGGGTGGCTCAGAGCAGGGCCCACGCATCATTGCTTGTAGATTATGCCATCTTTCCCTAACCTAGGAGGCCCCAGCTTGAGTCCTTGAGAAAAGAGGACCTAAGACCACAATTTTTACGTGAAATGAGGCATTGTGGGGAACAGGATGAGACATTGGTCTTAGAATCTAGTTAAGCCCCTGCTACTCACCTTAATAGCCATGTGACCTTGGGCTAGTCATCTAACCTCTGGAGAGTTTACTTACCTATAAAATGGGGGTGGCCAGGGTTAGTGAAATAAAAACCAAAGGAATTTGGAATTTGAAGGATCCTTGGAGATCATCTTGATCAAAAATTGGAATCTAGACAGGGAAATGTACTTACCCAGAGTCACACAGGATCTGGGAGAGCAAAGCCAGGTCAAGGCACCAGGTATGTTGGCTCCCAGTCCAACATTTGCTGTGACCTGCTGCCTAATCTTTTAGCTTCCTTCCATTCTCCAAGCCCATGACCTATGGTTTCCAGAAATTTTCTAAGCACCTACAGAATGGACCACTCTGGGACATGAGATGCCTTTCTAGAGAAGAAGGGAGAGGTGATCACTGCCTGGCTCGGGATGCTTCGGGCCAAAAACAAGCCTTGCTAGAAATGGTTCCAAGTGATGAAGGTCCGTGTGTGACATGGTCTGTCCCATCGATGACCCTGGATACAGCAGGGCCAGACCAGAAAGACGAAGGCCAAATCCGATCTGCACAGAAATCCTTTCCCAGGCTAGGGTGGCCCCGAGGTAGAGCAGGGTCCCCTGGTGGCATAATCTACAGTGGGTGAGGTGTGAATTTCTCTGGGTGGCGCTTTGCACGTGGCTGACCTGACCAGTTTCTGTCTCTTGTTCCCACTCCCTCCTTGTCCTTGCAGTGTGTGGTCAGCCCTCCCGCCCCCTGCCCAACCTGGTCAAGCGAATCATCGGGGGCCGAAACGCCGAGCCCGGCCTCTTCCCATGGCAGGCCCTGATCGTGGTGGAGGACACCTCGAGGGTGCCCAACGACAAGTGGTTTGGGAGTGGGGCCCTGCTCTCTGAGTCCTGGATCCTCACAGCAGCCCATGTGCTGCGCTCCCAGCGCAGAGACAACACGGTGACGCCCGTCTCCAAGGAGCACATCACTGTCTTCCTGGGCCTGCATGACATACGGGACAAATCGGGGGCTGCCAACAGGTCCGCTGCCCAGGTGGTGCTGCACCCCGACTTCAATATCCAGAACTACAACCACGACATAGCGCTGGTGCAGCTGCGGGAGCCCGTGCCCCTGGGGCCCCACATCATGCCCATCTGCCTGCCGCGGCCCGAGCCCGAAGGCCCGGCGCCCCACGTACTGGGGCTGGTGGCCGGCTGGGGCATCTCCAACCCTAACCTAACCGTGGATGAGATCATCAGCAGCGGTACGCGGACCTTGTCGGACATCCTGCAGTACGTCAAGTTACCCGTGGTGCCCCACGCCGAGTGCAAAGCCAGCTACGAGTCCCGCCTGGGCAATTATAGCGTCACGGAGAACATGTTCTGTGCCGGCTACTATGAGGGCGGCAAAGACACATGCCTGGGAGACAGCGGTGGAGCCTTCGTCATCCTTGATGACTTGAGCCAGACCTGGGTGGCCCAAGGCCTGGTGTCCTGGGGGGGACCTGAAGAATGTGGCAGCAAGCAGGTCTATGGGGTCTACACTAAGGTCTCCAACTACGTGGACTGGGTGTGGGAGCAGATGGGCTCCCCCCAAGGTCTGGGGGAGCTCCAGGTGGAGCGGTGAGGTGACCGACCTCCTCCGGGCCAGCCTGTCCTGCCCCAGCCTGAGTGAGACTGACCACACACTTCCGACGGCACACTCCATGCTCCCACCCTCCTGAGACAGCCCGGGATGCTGAGGGGCAGCGGTGCAGACCAGGGGAAAGGTTTCCACACAAGAGCCCTGGGTCTATGGCCCCGGGCAAGCCCCTTCCCCTCTCCAGTCCTCGCTGACTCAGCAATACAAGGGAACCCGATGTCTGGCTCAGTCCTAGCACTCCTCCCCAGGACCGCTTTACCCCAGTGACCGAATTCACTCCTATTCACACATCAAACCCACTTTCGGTGTCACTGGGCCTGGCGGTCAGAAAATGCTTCCATGCATTGAGCTGAATTCTGAGTCCGTGTATTTTCCCAGCTCTGCCCTCTGGGCAAAGAGAAGCCTAGTCCCTCCTCCAGGACAAAACCACTCCGGTTTGGGGAGGCAGGGAGCATATCCCAGAGGCCCCTCTCTCCCTGTATAACTGCTGCACCACTCTTACTTATCCCTGGGGTTTCTCTCACAAAAAGCTTCTTGCAGTCCAAACCTTAGCCCTGCTAAAGGAATTTTAAACAATAGAGAGAAAACTGGGAAGGTTTGGGGTGATTGGGGGGAGACAATAGCAGTGGGAAGCTCCCCAATCCTGTTAAATTCCAATTGTCAACTCAGAACACATCATTTGGGCTCATGGTTGTTACCAAGTACCAAACAGTGTGTCCACACCTGCCGCTCCAGAGAAGCACAAAGCAACCTCTCAGGCTTCAAGTGTATCATTTGAAAAGGATACCTGAGCCCTAGTCCCCAATCCATGGAGACTCACCTGGATTGCTTGGAAAAAGAGGAAGTCCACACTGTGCCATGTTTCCGGGCAGGAGAACGCATGGATGGGCTCAGGACACCAGGAGTGGCCCCACCCCACCAGGCTGCCCAGTGTGCCCACAGTCTGAGCTCTTCAGAAAATGCACCCAGCATGGATGTTCAGAGGGATGCACTCCTGCCTCCAGAGTGAAGTGACGTAAAGACTTGCCCATGAAAGGCAATGAGAAGAACCAGAGAGCCAACGGTCCCGGGCTGTAGTCCCAGCTCGACCCCCAAATGGCTGTATAACCTTTGATGAGCCACTTTGTCTCTCTGGGCCTCAGTTTCCCCATCTGTAAGAGGAAGGCATTGGATCCCCCTCCGGATCCTTCCACTTCCAATTCTCAGTGCTTCCAATGCCAGCAGCCTCTCCTTGGCCCACCCGGAGCTGATGGTCCTCCTCCTCCCAGAGCTCGCTGTCCTGGGATTCTCCATCAGAGAAAGCAGCCAGACAAGCCCCTGAGAGGGAGTCCAAGAGAACAACTGGGAAGTGTCCACTTTTCTAATTGGTTCATGAAGCCACACTCCTGTGTCTATGAATGGTGCATGTAGAGGATGCTATATATTGTATATTTTATATCACAAGCTTCACTACTTTGTAAGGGGCCTCTGTGCTCTCTTTCTCCTGTCAGGGGTCTAAAGTGGAAATAAATCCTCTGTGGATAATCAACAGCCTTCACTTGGGGGTCTGGTTATTGTTGATATTTGTTTTGTTTTGAGTCTTTAAAGAGAAATTGGTCCCTCACTGAGCCCAAACCACTCTCATTCAAGTACAACTTTTGTTATCTAGACATCACCCGAGAAGGGGTGATGAAGAATGGGGCTGGTTATCGGCATGTGCCCTCTCTGAGGTGCACATTCTTTCATTGCACTGCAGTGCCTGCTATTTAAGTCCTTGGCTTCAAAGAGCTTAAACTAGCATGCAAGGCAAGATCGTGTATGTCTATTAATAGATCTCACACAGACAAAAGGCGTGTATGTCATGAGAGGGGTGGAGATTGCAGTATCACGGGAACTTGAAGGAGCAAGAAAGCCATACCGCTGAAGAGGGTCTGGAGAGCTTTGCAGGAAGGTCGTACAGAGTGCGCTGGGATATGGAGGGAGGAGGTGGAGGGCGCCAAGACCGAGCAGGAAAGCGTGCCACGAGAGGAGTGGGGGCAGTGGGGATTAGAGAGAGTGGGGAGAGTCTTGGAAGCCGTACTATGTCTGCACTCTGTCCTGTAACTAGTGGTTCTCTAATTTGGGGTATAGCAGGATCACCCAGGATGCTTGTTAGACAGACAGGTCCATGGGTCTCACCCCCAGGCAATTGTGAATCAGCAGGTCTGGAGGGTCTAGGCAGCCTGGTGTGCGAAGTGGGATGCAGCGAGGGGCTGAGCTGGAGAGAGCAGTTGGGAAGCTACTGCAACCGATCTGGAAAGAGCTGGTGGGAGCCCAGCAGACCCCGGCTGTGGCAGCGCAGGTGTCGGGGCGGGAGTTAAAAACGTTCAAGTAGTGTGCGCCACAGGCCGCGCTGGCCGGGCATGGCGACAGTGCCGGCGCGGGGGCGGGGGGCACAGCTGGCCTGGTCTCTCGGCTGTCTGTGAGGTGCACTCGTGCTCTGCCTTCGGCCTTCGCATCGTAATACAAATGGCATGCTTTTTACACTGTGGAGAAGTGAAGAATCCTAAATTGTCTTACGCTTCGTGTGGAGCTGGTTTCGAGGGTTATCCTGTCTTGTGTTCTCTTACATTTCAGATTTTACTTCCTCTAGATATTTGGGCTGTATACTGTGATACATTGAGACACTGAGGTTGTCGTGAGGTCACGTGGAGAGCTCACTGTGACGTGCAGTGGACGAGACGCATTACGCTCTGCTTCTCCTGCTGGTTTTCGACTGGCGTAGTGGCTAATTGAATATGGGGGCTGAGGAGCGGAAGCCCACGAAGACACGGCCGGTGCAGACAGGGGGAGAAACCTGGCATAACCAAGGGAGAAGGCTGGGGAAGGGGGAGACCAGGGCTTGGTTT
>PVJL010000933.1:64129-320233 GCA_004026885.1 Lyroderma lyra
GAGGACAGAACAAGGGCAACACCAGCCTGGGAGGTATAGAGAGGAGGAGAAACGAGAGACGAAATAGAGGGGTGGGAAACGCAAGCAGAGAAGTGCTTCAGAAGCCCAGGAGGGGAGGTGTCAATGTGGGCGGAAAGTAGTCAACAGTGAAATGCCCCTGGATGGTCCCGAGGACTGCATCAGGGCTGGTCACGCCCCGGGGGCAGGGACCCAGCCGCTACAGCCACCTCTGAGAGGAGCCAGGGAGCAGGCCAGATGCTGGTGCTTAAAGCCCCTAACCTCCCTCTCCCCTCCGCCTCCTCCTCCTTCTCTCTAGCTCTCCCTCCTCCTCCCGCCCTCTCCAGACTTCTCCTCGGTTTTTATCCCTTTCCTTAGGCAGGAAACTGTCCTGACATCCTCCCTTCTCTGTGGCTCATAGTAAAGATTATGTGCTCGGTTCTCCAGGCTTTGGTTCCTTGAAACCCACAATTCTTTTACCGCAACCCATTGACCCTCCCAGTGGAAGTCTGCATTTCTAGACTTTGGTTTGTGCTTCACGCTTTCAAAAGTCAAAGCTGTATCTGGCTTCAATGGAAACAATGGATGCTCCAGTTTGTAGAGCAAGCAGTCACAGGGCAGGAAGACTCCCTGGGGAGGAAGAGTACTCGCGATAAAATTTGGGAGCCTATCTTCCTGGGCAGGTGCGTGTCACTGTGGAAGTGACGTCTATGGGCTCAGAGCCGTTCTTTCTCCGTCTGTGGTTATTGATCTGGTGAGTCTTCGAATGGCCACCTGCTTTCCAAGTGTGTGCAGAGCATGGCTCTTCTTCCACATCTGCCTCCGGAGGAGAGGACAGGGCGGGGCACTGGGCGGCAGCTCCCCTTTTCAGAAGCTGGACTGTGAATGAGAGGAGAAGGGGAGACTTTAACATGAATGGGAAGCAGGGAGAATGGAAGTTTGGTTTCCGAATGAGAAGGCTTGACCATGTTTTGGAGGCACAGACCAAGGACAGATGCATGATACAAGAGAGGGGTGAGAGACCCCAAAGCCAGGTCCCCAAAAGGACATCCAAAGCCCAGACTTCGTTCTGAAGAGAAAAATTCACAGCGGAAGCAGAGTGGAGAGGGTGAGGGTGAGGGGCAATCTCCCCCAGTGGTCTCTGAGTACCTGTGGGGACGGGCAGAGGGTTAGCTCGGGGCGGCCAGCCATGGGCACGCAGAATGGATGATACTGGGAGAGGCTGCAGGGGCAGGGGAGGGGGCAGCACCTTCATCTACGCAGCAGCCTGATGACAGCTACGGCCGCCTAGATCCAGGGACTTAGGGTGCAAGGGCTCTGGGAAGTCACACAGGTACGAGTCCATGCTGCTGGCCAGAGTGGGGTAGCCCCGAGTTAGAAGTCAGGGGACCTAGACGTAGTCTTGCCACAAACTTACAGGATAACTTTTGGCAAGTCAGTTCACTTCTCCAGGTCTCAGTTTTTTCAGCTGCACAATTAGAGGGACAGACTAGGTGGTCTCCAGGCTGTTCAGCTGTAAGGCTCATGTGTCTATGAATCCAAGTCAGTGGAAGCGCAGTATGAAGCAGACAGTCATGTGTGTGTGTGTGTGTGTGTGTGTGTGTGTGTGTGTGGTGTGTGTTGTGTGTGTGTGTGAGGGAGGGATGTCTTCATACCCCAAGGCCCTGAGGCAGGGCTTCTCTGAGAAGAAGAGATCCTTATGGATGGAGCATGAACTTCATTTATTACTCAGGACTGTCATTTTAAGTGACAGAAACACAACATAAACAGCTTCAGAGTGAGGGAAGGAAGAGAGAGAGTGAGAGTGAGTTACAGGCTCACATAGCTGAAAAGTCTCTATCAAAAGGCTTCAGGTATGGTTTGTTCAAGGGGCTCAAATATTGGATACAAGCTGTTTCTCACTTCACTCCTCATCTAGCTGCACTTTCCTCTGTCAGCAGCTTCACTCTCAGCAGATTCTCCGTGAAGTAATTGTTGTCAGATCTGGGCTTAGGGCCAGTAGCTTAGCAACCCCATCAGAGAAGGGCCTTCTCTTCCTTTAATGTGCCTAGCAAAGCTCCCAAGTCAGGCCAGGGTCACATTCCCATCTCTGAGCAAGTGCTGGGACTAGAGGACGAGAGGGTGTAGTCAGCCAGGTTGGGGCCACGTTCCTTCCCCTAGGACAGGGGTGTCCAAAGTTTTGGCTTCCCTGGGCCACGTGGGAAAAAGAGTCGCCTTAGACCACACATAAAATAACACTAACACCAGCAATAGCTGATTGGCTATAAACAAACAAACAAACAAACAAAACAACAGCCCATGCCTACTTTTCATAACATTTTGAGCAAGTTCACACGGTTGTGTTGGGCTGCAGCCCGCAGGCCGCGGGCTCGGTAAGCTCGCCGTAGAACCCGAGTTGATAAAATCATTCCAACTCAGGGTCTGTGGGCTCAGACCAGGGGAAAAGAGTGAATTCCAGAGAAAAACGGCCGTGCTGTCACCGGAAGGGCCAATGGAGGCTATTCCTGACAGAGGGGGATGAGGGGGCAGCTCTGGGGAAGGGCAAGGCGGAGCCCAGAGTGTGATCTGTCCCTCCCTCCTCTGGCTGCAGTGTGTGGGCTCCCCAAGTTCTCCCGGAAGCTGATGGCCAGGATCTTACATGGACGCCCAGCCGAAAAGGGAACCAACCCCTGGATCGCCATGCTGTCGCACCCAAACGGACAGCCCTTCTGTGGGGGCTCCCTTCTAGGTAAGGAGAGGGTGGAAGGGGAGGGGGACCCAGGGTTAGGTGCCAGGGAGGACGCAAAGGGACCCGACCCCCTTTCTGAGGCCGAGCAAGACTTCTTCATTGAGAATCACTGTCCTCACTAGCAGAGGGCCCAGAAGTGCAGGGTGGTATGAAGAGCCCTGTGCTCCTGTTCTAGCCAGCTCCTACCCTCAGCAAACGCTGAGTCCTGGTCAGGTTCTGGGCCTGGGAAGGGTCACAGGGTCAGCCCCTCAAACACAGATTACGACACAAGGCACTTACCTGCAGCTCCACGCAGGTGTGCCAGGGCTGTGGGATCGGGGAGAACCAGGAAACTCACCCCAGAGAAGTCAGGGAGGGGTGATTACCAAAGGCCTTGAATGCTCGGCTTAGGAATTTAGATTTTCATCCTGAACGCTGCTGCCGAGTTATAAGCATGTTCTGGAAAGTTCTCTCCAAAGGCAGTGTGGGTTGACAGGAAGGTGAATCCGGAGGCCAGGAGTTCAGTAAGGTGGCTAATGCAATAGTGAGGGTGAAAGTCATTGGCTTCGGGATAAGGACAGGGGACAAGGGAGGGAAATGAGGCAGATTCAAAAGCATTTAGGAAACAGGATTGTGCTGGATTGAGTGTGGTGGGAGTAGGAGTGAGGGCAGGAAAGGAACGGTGGACAGACCTTCCTGCCGCGGTTTGGTTTGATCTAAGTTCCGTTCCAGCTCTGACATCATAAGAAAAACCAATAGCACCCTGGAGTCCCCAGCTGCTTCCTGATTTGATCCCATCATGGAGGAAGAAGGCCTGGTGGGTCCACATCTGCCTGGGTAGCTCCTGGGCTGCAGGCCTCACCTCTTCCTGACCCACCTCCTCCAGGGTGCAGTCAGGTGAGGACAGCTCTCCATCAGGGACACCTGAGGGGAGGCACAAGCCCAGCACAAGGACTGCAGCCTGGACACTCTGGGACATGTTAAATGGCCACCCGGTGCTAGCCCTCCTGTGCAAGGAATTGATCTGTGTATTCCCACAAACACAGAGATGAAGGTCCCAGCCTGTGGAGCCCTCCCAAAGGGTGTGGCAGGGGCAGCCTATGGGGAGTAGGCAGAGGAGAGGACCAAGGCAAAGAAGGGCGGAGAGGGACAGAGACAGAACCAGAAGGACACACAGAGAGAGGACAGAGAGACAGAGAACATGAGAGAGACCTGGAAAGGAAGAGAGGGAACAGAAGAGAGATTAAGGGAGAATAAAAAGAAACAAATACAAGAGGAAGAGAGAGAGATAGGGCACAAGCCACCCAAGAGAGAGGAGAAATCAGGAAAGAGAGGAAGCAGGGAGGAACCAGAAGTAAAGAAAGGGTCAGAAGAGAAGCGGAGAGATGGTGAGGGGGGATGGGGGAGTGGAGGGAGCAAGACTGCTTGGTCAGGCCTGACCGACCTCGTTAGACCGTGAGTGCAGGAAATGCGTTGCATGCCCACAATTTTAAGAATTGGTTGTCTTGAGCCATGAGCTTTTAAGTTCAATAATGCTCCATGCTTACTTGTCCTTCAGTATTCTTGTGTGGTTGATTCCAGGACCCACCCTCTCCCATACCAAACCCGCGGATGCTCAAGTCCCTCATGGGTAATAAAATGGCTTAGTACGTACCTGGAATCTACGTACCTCTTCTTGTATATTTGGAATCATCTCTAATTGCTTACAATACCCGATATGATGTAAATGTTATGTAATTAATTATTACACCGTATCGTTTAGAGAATAACAAGACAGTCCGTACGTGGTCAGTACACAAGCAACCATCCTAGGCGTAACTACAAAGGACATGTCAGCAACCTTGTAACTGTTTTCCCTAGTAGTTTCCACCCATGGTTGGTTGAATCTGTGGAAGTGAAACTCGCCGATGTGGAGGGCCAACTGTATCTACTGCATGTTTATTCCCTATCACTTCTGTTTTGAACACGTTAGCGTCCCCGGCCGAGCTGCAAGTTTGCTCACCCTTTGTCATGCACAGCATTCCTAATCTAGAATCTCTCCCCTCACCCTGTTACTCAGTTTTGTAGAAAGAAGGAGCAATGGGAGAGGGCAGGGGAAGCAGGAAAGGGGCCAAGGGACAGGAAAGGAGGGGAAGCAGCACATTCCAGTGTCCACGCTGAAGGCTGCATAGAGGAAGCCTGCCTCAGGACTCTGAGAGAATTTGCAGAGCTGGGAGGCCAAGCTGCATCTCCGGACTCCTCATTGCATACCCCTGAGTTCACCTAAATGGCTCCAAAACCCTGCTCTGAGGCAGGCCCTCCTGCTTGGCCACCTCATCCCACTTTATCCACCTAGAAAAATTCAGCCAATAGCCTCTGGCTGTGGTCAGAAATCAAAACTGCCTTCTCTTGGCCATTGTGCATCTCCATTTAGGACCCAGTAGCCAGAGGACATAGCTGCTCCACAGGGGGCCACGTGGAGCCCAGAACCTGCTCCAGAAAAGCACCTCTGCTGGGACTCTGAACTCTCCCCCACACCCCCACCCCAGAGCCCTGGTGCCTCTGGGTTTAGCTATTTATTCAGCCACTCCACCTAAAGGATGATCCGAAGCCTGGCCCTAATTAGGCAAAGGGCAGGAACCTGTTTATTGAGGGGCAAAGACAGCTGAGATATGAGAAATGCCCCAGGCTGACCATCCGGAGACCCAAGGTCTGGCCCGGGCCTGCCATTAGCCTTCTGGGAGACCCAATGTCTCTGCTTGATACCAGGCCTCAGGATCCATTTCTGCAAAATGAGAAGTTAGAATCAGAGCAGTCAGGGTAGCAGAATCATCTGGGGAACTTTTAAAATACATTCTGTGCTTGGGCCCCACTCCCCTGACTTAGCTGCTCTGGCCTCAGTCCTAGGCACTACTTTTTTGTTCTGTTTTGTTTTGTTTTTAAATTCCCCAAGTAATTCTAATGAGCACCCACAGCTGAGAAGCACCATGCTAGATCAGTACTTTTCAAACTTCAGTGTGCATAGGAATTCTTTGAGGATCTTGTTAAAATCCGCAGATTTTCCTACTGAATGCAGATTCTGATTCAGTAGCTCTGAGATGGGTCCTCAGAGTCTGACTTTCTAAGAAGCTTCCAGTTGAGGTTGTTGATGCTGGCTCAGGGACCACAAGGACTGAGAGCATCAGGTTGTCTTGCAGACTCACCTTGGGCTGGCTGGAACTCACCGACCCCGTGGGTTTAAGGGAGCCCTGAAACTCTGATTAAGATGCTCGGTCTTGGCTTTGGTTGGAATAAGCAGATAAAAATCACAGATTTACCTCCTCATCTTCAGATTAGTGTCTGAACTGGGGCTCTGAAATGCCATGGTAAGGAGTACCTCGGAGTAGCATGAAGGGCCTCAGGTGGAGACTGTGGGAGGCAGGACAGGGCAGTGCCAGGCAGCGTGTGTACAATTTCATTCTCAGGCTCCAACTGGATCGTGACCGCTGCTCACTGCCTCTACCACCCACCGGACCCAGAGGACCCAACCCTACATGACTTATACCTGCTCAGCCCTTCTGACTTCAAAGTCATCATGGGTGAGTAAGGGGCAAGCTGATTCCTGACGCCGGCTGTGGTTCTTGGAATGGGGTGTATCCACTCATTCATGCCTCAGGGCAGGACACCTGGGATGGAGACCAAGCTGGGACTGGAGTCCAGGGACCTGAGTTCAAGCCCAAGGCAATGATTTCCAGGTGGTGGGACCATGAGAAAATTCACTAAAGTCTAGGCCACAGAATTATGATGATAAAATACAGAGCCCAGTCTCGATGACTTCCAAAGATACTTCAGGCTTCTATGAAACCATGGTTTCAAGCAGATCCTATACAAACAATTAAAGCTTCTGCGCCCCTTTGTGAATCAAGACCAGCCGCTGATTCAATTCAGTTCAACACATATTTATCTACTGACACTATGTCAGGATCCAAGAACACAATTAAGATCCAGTTCCTGCCCATAGGAGCTCGTAGTCTAATAATGGAATAAACTATGAGCATGGAGATCTCTAGTATAAGAAAGGGGTAAGTTCTGTAGGAGAGAAATGGATAAAATGTCATGGGAATTTATAGGGAAAAGACTTCTAACTGCAAAATCTAACTCAAGGATTGGAGGGGCTTCAGGGAGGAGGCCACACATGCCCTAGGCACTAGAGGGTGCTTATATGATGTGAACTTGCAGAAATTAGCACTGGAATGTGTGTTATAAGGCAATGGGATCAGCTCATGCAGAAAGGCAGAGATGGGAGCCCATGAGAACACTTGGGGAAGGGCAGGTTGGGTGGGATGGCTGGGGGAAGGGGTGAAAGGGAGTCAACGAGTTCAGGCTGGAAACATAGGCTGGATGGGACAGGGGGCTGACAGGGAGCGTGTGACCTTATCCCCTGTGCCGACATTACTCCTGTGCCTCACGTGCCTCCTTCTTGCCCAGGCAAGCACTGGAGGCTCCGGTCAGATGAGACAGAACAGCACCTCGGGGTCAAACACATCTTCCTCCACCCTCTGTATGACCCCACCACATTCGAGAATGACGTGGCCCTGGTGGAGCTGTCAAAGGGCCCGGTGCTGAATGACTTCGTGATGCCCATCTGTCTACCTGACAGACCCCCAGAAGAAGGTACGCCTCCCCTCCCCAGATCCAACTTCTGCAGAACAGCAGGTGCCTCCAGAGCGACTTCTCCAGCATTAGACGGTGTCTGCATGATTCCTCAGCTGCCTCCCATTAAACAGCTAGGCCAGAACTGGTTCCAAAGGAGCACGTAGCAAACAAGTGAGCTTGATCATTACTGTAAGTACTGTATCAGTCAGAGTCCAGATAGGAAAAGAGAAACCAGACTTGTCATTTGTAACATAACAAGGGTGTTAGAGGACTGCAAAAGTAAAGTGGGGATGCTGAGATAATAGAGGTAGTAGTTGCAGGAAGAAACCACATTTCTGGAGCTGAGGGAGCAAAGGTAAGAGGTTGGAGTTTCCATCCTAGAAGCTTACACAGGGTTCCTGTGGAGAGGGAACTCGGACTCCTGCAGAAACAGCCCTGTGCCGATGGTCCTGGGGAAAATAGCTGGAACCAAACGCCATTGCGGGGGTGATGCCAGCCATAATGGCAAGCCTTCCTGGCAGTGCCACCTATTTTCAGGTCCCCCGCCCACCGCCCTGACAAAGCAGAACTGCCATTACAGTCTCATCTGCAGCATCACAAAACAGGGTATAGAAGGGTAACTTCGGAGCTGACGGAAAGAGCTTAATCACCAGCGTAGGTTCAAATCCCCAGGCTGCCATTTCCTAGTTGGCTGACCTTGTGGAAGTTGCCAAACCTCAAGTCATTTACCTTCACACTGAGGATAATACCCCATGGGCTGGCTGTGACATTTGAATGAAATAATATACTTAAACATATCCAACACAGATTAGAGTCCAGCCCAGGGCAGTTGGCTTCCTTTTCATGCTGTTCTAAATTCAGTGGTGCCATGTCATAGCTAAACTCCTTTAGTTCAGTGAAGTTACAGAAAATGGCTGGCCAGAATCTGAGGATTTTTTTTAAATTCATTTTTATTGTTAGACTTATTGGGGTGACATTTGTTAGCAAGGATTACATGGAATCTGAGGATTTAGAGGAAGCGAGTCCATGGGAAAGGCACAGACGTGGCTCTGATTCAGCAGATGCTGTGTGTCTACCATGTACCAATTACTTTACATTCATTAATTTATTAACTACTTATAAAAACCTGTGAGGTGGTCTTGTAGTTCCATTTTGCATATGAGAAATATGCAAAATATTTCTGAGGGACAGCAAGGTGAAGTGACCTACCTGAGCCACAGCTCGTAAGCAGCATACATGGGGCTGGCAATCCAGGTTTTTCAACTTAAAGCCCAGTGCTGTCTTCAGGAGCCAGGTTCTTGCTCAAATGAAGAAATAGTGCTCTATCAGGGCTCAAACCTTTTTCTCATCATCCTGAGACTGGCCAACTTTATAGACTTCTACAATATCAGAGTTGGAGGGTAGGGGAGTTAGAGAACACCAAGCCTAGCCTCTTCATTCTATGGGTAGGGAAACTGAGACTCAGAAGGGAAGGGAGATATAAAGGCTTGCTAAAGGCAGCATGGCATATGGTGGACTTGGCCAGACATTTTTTACTTTTTCACAGTTATTGATTGAGCACCTACTACGTGCCAGCCTTGTTGCAGGCATGTGGATACAACAATGAACAAGATACATGAGATGATTGCTCTCATGGAGCCTAAGGTTCCATGCTAGTTGGGAGTGTGAGAGAATAGACAAATAAACCAGCCGCCAATTCATAGAAACAAATACCCAAACCACTGTTGCAGGTAACCTCCAACCCAGGAGTCTTCCTCTCAACCATGCTGCCTTTCTCTGAGGAGGCAAATTCAGCCCTTCCTCCATAGGCAGAGGATGATGGGGCTGCAAGATGCAACTCCACAGCAGCCTCTCTGTGCTCACTGTGTCTTCTCTTCCCCAGAGGCTGTGGTCATTGTCAGCGGATGGGGGAAGCAGTTCTTGCAATGGTTCCCAGAGACCCTGATGGAGGTAAAGTTTAATGTATGACCTACAGAAAGTGACGTGTCTGCCCTGCATGGGACCTTCCTGCTCTGTGTTACCCTTAATGACTTGAAGTCTTGGGCAGGGGGTGAGTGAGGGAGACACCAGGGGTTCACACTCATCTCCAAATTTCACTGGGACTGTGAATCCCAATAAGCTTGATCAGTTCTGCATGTCATGGGTCTTCAATCTCTAAACATTATTCACTGTTTCTGCAGCTTATTAAAGGCTCAGCTTATGGAAAGCTTTGCAGAAAATAGCAGACTTGGGCACTTGAAAGGATGAGTCATCTGTACACAATAAAGACTAACATGGTAGACTAAACAAGAGTGGGTCAAAGAATGGGCTCTTGAGAGCCACGGTCCTTGCAGTAACGAACTTGACTGTTGCATTTAGAAGTTTGCCTCCCTATCATTGCATAGGAGAACAATTGACCTAGGAGTCAGGAGCCATGGCTCCAAGTCCTGGCTCCTACTAACTTGCCAAGTGATCTTAAACAAGTCATTTACCCCTCTAGACCACAGTATAGTATCTCGAGCCACAAAGTTAGCGACAACACTATATGTCCCTCAAGAGCTGCCTGGCTCCGACATTACCAGATCCTATGACTGCCACAGCTAGTTTCTAAATCTTTCAACACATGTTATTTTAATGTACTTTAAAGTTTTGGATTTGCAACAATGATCCATCCCTTTATTCATTAACTCCAAGGTGTTTATTTGGTGCCTCGTATATTCTAGTCATTGTACTAGCTAGTAGGATGATAGAGGACAAAAGGATGTATGTGGCTTCTGGCCTCTTTGGGCTGTTAGTCAAGTGGGAGAGACTGACAGTAGTTATCAGCAAGATAAATGCGATTGAGGAGAAGTGTGGGTTGCTCTGGAACATATAACAGGGGCTCTGACCTTGTCTTAGGAGTTCAAGAGGGCTTCCCAGAGGAAATGACAGTAAAATAACATGCAAACAATAAATAGAGGTTAATTGGGCACTTGAAGATATGTGCTCACAACCATCCTGCCCTGATTTCTTCTCCCCACTTATCTGGGAAGACCATGGCCCAAGAAGGACCTGAATGGCTTCTGGTCCCCTCCCAGCAGAGGCAACAGGAACTGTACTTTTGGGCCATATGACCCATTCAGTTCTTGGTTGGGCTAAATGAGACTCACGTGTTTCCTCATTTTATTCCAGACATCTATGCCAACATTTAACGCCAAGCTGAATCAAGGGCAATGGTAATCACAATACCTTACTTTCATGTATCAATTTATTGCCACAGTTCACACACACACACACACACACACACACACACACAATGTTCCAAGCTATGTAAGATGTATGATGGAGTGTGCAAGATACTAACCCAGCGTACAGCAGCTCCTACTGCAGTGAGGGAGAACATAAGTAAATGCTTGCTGGAAGGCAAGTAGCAGTAAACCTACAATACCTAATATTTATATTTGGTTTGCAGCTTATAAAGCATCTGCTCATTCAGCTCCTCCTTGTAAAATTCTTTGTGATTAGAATGTCAAATAGTGTGACTTCCATTTTTCAGATCAGGAAACAGAATTCCAGAGGTTTGAACACTGATTAAGCCACATACCCCAGGCTTCACAGCCATTACTGGTAGGGGTAAAAGATGAATAAGTTTTGCCATATTTGAAATAATACACACACTAGTGAAGTATTACTATCTCCATTTTACAGACGAAAATACTGAGGCCCAAGAGGGAAAATGACTTGCCCAAGGTCACACGACAAGTTTATCTCTAAGACTGATTCTCCACCTACACTATAGGGCCGTTTCTGAGCCCAGGTCTAAGGTAGGCCCAGACTCATCCAGGAAGGAGGTGGGAGGAGCCAGCTGTAGGGAGCGTCAGAACAGCAGGGACACCTCCGCCGGGAGTGGGGACCAACAATGACCTTCTGTTCCAGATTGAAATCCCAATTGTTGACCTTCGCACCTGCCAAGAGGCCTATGCCCCACTGAAGAGGAAAGTGACCAGGGACATGATCTGTGCTGGGGAGAAGGAAGGTAAGTCAGGAAGTTGGCACGCAATAGGGCACCGCCATCCAGGGAGTGATGCAGAGCCCAGCAGCGGACGGACTGGGGACCTTGGAGTCTGGTAGGAAGGCGAGAGGAGGGAGAGGATGGTCAGAGAGGAAGGGTTCCACTGAAGAAACCGCGTCGGCGAGAAGGGTGCTGAGGTCCGTGATGGCCTTTATCGTCTTCTCCAATCCCAGCGTTTCCCCCATGAAACAAAAGAGTCCTGAACCTGCAGTTTCTAAAATCACTGAGCGCTGAGGAGGCCTGACCCGGAGGGCTCAGAGCCCTGGCTTGTGTCACACGGTCTGCTTGCGCCCCCTCGTGCCGAATCCTCTGAACTACAAGGCAGATGCAGGAGGAAGGACGCTCTCGGATTTGGGGCTAGGGAAGGGGACACCTTACTTTAACCTGCATCTCTTTTCCATCTAGGGGGGAAGGACGCCTGTGCGGGTGACTCTGGAGGCCCCATGGTGACCCTGGATAAAGAGAGAGGCCACTGGTACCTTGTGGGCACGGTGTCCTGGGGCATCGATTGCGGAAAGAAGGACCGCTATGGAGTGTACTCCTACGTCTACCAAAACAAGGACTGGATTCAGAGGGTCAGCGGAATGAGGAATTGAATTCAGTTCCTCACCCTCCCAGACCGTCCGTCTGTGGTCAGCCAGTAGCACAGGATAATTATCTGACGCAAGGCACTCTTGCCCTACACCCACCTCATCAGCCCGTCCGTTGCTGACCCTTTCTCACTCTCTTGGAGAAGCAGGGCCGCTGAGCGACGAGAACACGGGTGAATCCAGGTGCTATCACTTAGCAGCCTTGCAGCAGGCGGCAGGTGCCGGCCCCTCTTTGCACCTGTTTCTTCGTCCACACTGCGGGAAAGGCATGCCTCAGCCAGGCCGATGAGGACCAAATGAATATATACATAGCACTTGGTACGGTGCAGGCATGATGGGTGCTCCGTAAATGTGACGTAGCAGAAGGCCAGTGTGTCTAACAGTCAGGTGAAGCTCTCTTACAAATCCTGGCTGGCTCTTAGGGCTGATTGCTGTGGACCCTTTACCATTTCTTTCATCTGCCCCCAAACGCTCTATACGTCTTTGCTACCATCATCTTTCCCAACCCCAATCCTTGTTCTCCATAAAAAAGTAAATGAGACAGGGCCCTTCGTCCTACAGCACGCCCCATAGCAGTGCACTTCTGAACACGAGCTAGACACCAAATCGTGAGACTGCCACAAGAAGCAGGGCAGGGAGGGAGACTGGGGATGGTTGATTGGGAAGCCAGACACCAGGTTCTAGAAGTATCTCTGCCTCCCAGCTCCCTGTGTGACTCATCCCCTCATCTCTTCCCCTCATCCCAAAGGACCCTCCCAGCTCTGACAATCCTTGATTCAGTGAAGTCACTCTTTCTTGAAGAGATGAATGAAACACAAAGTTAACAAAAGGCAAATTTACCTTAGGGTTCAATAGACAAAATGCTGCTGCTGCAACACCCATCCCTGTCCACCACACCCTGGTTCCCCAGGACAGAGTGCTAGTCAAGGGACCTTCCCTTAATCCTAGGAAGAGCATCAGCTCTGGACTCCAGCCTCCCACCCTTCCTGAGAAGCCAAGCTGCACAAGGTCAGCTCTGGTAGACTAGACACAGGCGCCTGCCCTCTCCCTCCCTATGTCCACAGCTGACCCCAAGCAGCCGTTCACCTGATTCCTCACCTGTTTCTCACCCTGACTACCCCAGCACCAAATGGTTTGCCAAGCAGAATGCCATCTCCTCTCTCAGCAAGCTTCTGGAGGCCTCATCTCCTGACAACTGAGATTTAAGTCCTTCAAGAGATCAGAAGCCCCAAGTCCCTCTCTTCTATCAAAATTGGTCTTTACAGGAGATTTCACTTCTCGACCCCCATGGCAGCTGCTGGAGTCATTCAGGGTCTCTGGCTGAAAGAAGAAGATACTGAGGAACGAGAACTTACAGACACCAAGCCCTGGGCTCAATGCTCAAGGACAGCAGTTCACAACCTGATTCTGGTTCTATGAGCAAGGCATTCTACCTCTCAGTGCCCTGTGGTTTGTTCTACAAAGGGGCAATGATAGTGGTACCCAACCCCACCAGACATTAGTCAAGCAAGCTGGAGCTCTACTTCATACACCAAAGAATTGCAATGCAGTTCCGGAATTGTCCTAAGGCATTGCAAAACACCATACCTCCCCGGGTCTAGAAGCCCCTTTGTACCAAGCCATGCTGACGGCTCTGGAAACTACTAAAGGGAACGTGAGTCCTACCTTCCAGAACCTCCAGCAGGGAGAACCGACATACACAAGTTTCCACCATGAACAAAATGAACCCGGCCAAGTGCTATGTGTTGGAGCAGCACAGAGGCATTGGAGGAGGGGACATCAGGAAGGCATCCCAGAGGAGATGGTGCTGGAACTGAACCTTGAGGAGGGGGTATTTCCACAGGTAAGACAGGGAGGCCTTCCAAGTGGAAGGAGAACAGGAGTGAGTGTCCCCTCAGGCTTGCTTCAGATTACACTAGCTTCTGTCCCCAAAACAACATGTCTGGTAGACCAGTGTTCTGATTCTAGGATCAGAACCAATGTCTAAAATAGGCTCTCTTCTTAGTCAGACTGATGGAACTTAAAACAGCCTCAGGATTTGTATGCAAATACAAGTTTCCCCCAGGAACCGAAAGGAAAGCCTTCCTATGAAACTTTTCATAAGCCAAAGGAGAGTACCTTCAGACACATCTTACTGACGATGCACATAATGAACCGAGATAAGCCCCAGTGCTCACAGACACAAGTGGAAGCTATGGCAGCTTGCTGCTGAGACGCTGAGTGCAGCTCCAGGGGAAGGAGCTTGTAGCTCCCACAGCTCAGGGTGCTTGCCCTCACTCTAACAGATTTCTACAAAACAGTGAACCACAATTTTGCTTTTCACCTTTCTTCTTAAAAGTGAAAATCCTCTTCAGATTTTTTTCAGAGTGAAACAAGTACTAATGCAGGTCTTTTGTAAAAGCAAAATGAGGTGAAGCAAACTTTCAAAAAGCGGGTAAGATCTGTATTGACTTCTGACTGGACCAAGTTTACCCCATTTATTCTCCTAATTGCAACTTCATCCTTATTCTGAGGAAATGTCTGAATGTGCTGTGGAACTTCAGCATATGTTTGATCTACAAGCATTTATTAAATACATCAGCCTCTACACAGCTGCTAGCATCCAAGAAACCCAAGTCACTCACAGCCATAGAAGCAGAGGGTTGGACCACTGGATAATTATCCTCTAATGGACTGTCTGACTCCCTCTTGTCTAAATTCATGACCTCTTTCTTGAACATTTCTGGAGATAGGAACCTCATTACCTCCAAATGCAGCCTGTTCCAACTGCAAAATGAGCCACCTCTTACAAAGGTCTCTTCTATGCAACCGAAACCCACCTCCCTAGACTATAGTTTTCATATCTAAAGTTATGATTTCATAACATGAATGTTGTTATCAGTAATGATCATGCCAATTTCATTAGCAACAGAAGCTGTAGTTCTTGTGGGTAACTACACATTTGTTCCAATAAACATCTGCGTTGAGTTAAAGCATCCTGTTTGGCTTGTATGTTTTTCGTGGGCTGACGAGTCTGGTGAGTTGTGTTTCCATTTATCAGTATCCTCTGTGTCTGATTAGGATCACTGTACCATGGAAAGAGAGAGAGAGACTATAATGGGAAGATTGTATTATTGATACAATAGCATGTCTTAGGTTTCTCAGGTCAGTTCTGATTAAATACCTGTCCTGTTCTTGTAAATTATCAAACAATCTCAGGATGCTAATCTTTCCTTTCAGAATCTAAATTACATTTCTTCATTGTTACCCACACCCAGAATAGAAAAACACTTTTTTTTTAAATCATGCATCTAATTGTTTGGTTCAGAAGAAAATGTGGCACCATGTGTAGGAGTGGCCTGTTATGAATTGGAGCTAGGCTGACCAGACATACCATTTTAAACTAAGGGACAGAAAATGGTACTGTCCCATTTCAAATGGTACGTACGGTCAGCCTAGTCTCACTGGGCTAAATTCAAGGTGTCAGTAGGCTGACCATATGTACCATTTGAAATGGGACAGTACCATTGTTTTCTGTCCCATTTCAAATGGTACATCTGGTCAGCCTAATTGGAGGATGTTTTGTCCTTCTGTCATGAGTTAATCTTGCTTCCTTCCTGGAATCAAAGAAATCACCACCAAAGGAATCAAAGAAAAGCACCACCAAGAACCCTTCAAGCAAAAGCAGGTAAGAATCAGGAAGAGGAAATCTGCACCACTCAGGTAGCAGAGACCATAGCCAATCTGGATCCTGAACAGGTCTTGAAACCAAAAGACTTAAGTCCTAGTGCAATATAACCTGACTCCCTTATCCATTTAAATTCTCCATCCATAAACTGGCAGAAAAATCTTTTCCCTACCCCTGTTGAATCAGAACAATGAGCAACTAGGAAAGAACATTGGAAACTAAACTTAGCTCAAATATAAACATTCTATGGGGAATAATCACTAACATTTTTGAGCACTTACTGTCTGACTCAGACTGTGTGCTAAGCAGTCTCCAATTTAATCCTCACGATAACCTATGACGAAAGTACTTTTATAATCCCCATTTTATAGGTGAGCAAATTGAAGCACAGTAAGGTTAAAAATGTGGCCCAGCCTGGAAATAGCAACACCCCACTAGCAACAAGCACACATAGTGTTCAAATTTTGGTTTTTATTATGATACTATCCTCCAATAAAAGGTACTCCTTGAAGAAATAGCTAATTCTAGAACTAGGGTAAGAAATACACCCTGCCCTAATGTGGGTATTTCTCTGGCATAAGATGAGCCTGGAACATCTTGTACCAGAAAGTAAGGGCATCGCACAATAATGTGGGTACGCCAAAGGGAGACAGGAGCCAATTGGAAGAGCACCGATGGCCAAAACTAGAATGACTTGAGCAAAATAATAATAATAAAATATGCACTATTGGATTATAACCCAAAGTATAAAATAAATATCCATGAGCACATACCTATATGAGTAATTGAATGAATGAAGGAAGGAGGAAGAATAGATAAATCTGCCATGAAGAATACCAAATAATTAGCTAAGACAAGGTTATACTGGAGTAGGGTGGGCCTTTAATCCAGTATGACTGGTGTCATCATAAGAAGAAGATGAGACACAGACAGACATAGACACACGAGGGAGAATGCCACTTGGCAATGGAGGCAGAGACTGAAGTCTTGCAGCTGCAGCCAAGGAATGCCAGGGATTGCCAGCAGCCACCAGACACAAGGAACAGGCAAGGAACGATTCGCCCCCACAGGTTTCCAAGGAGCCGTGGCCCTTGTCAACACTTTGATTTCAGACCCCCAGTCTCCAGAACTATGAGAGAACACATTTCTGTCGGTTTAAGCTGTCCAGTTTCCAGTGCTTTGTTATGGCAGCCCTAGGAATCTAATGTAGAGCCTGAGGAGACACGCGATTCAATGCGACGTGGTCTCCTACAGGACATCCTGGAACAGAAAGAGAAGATTAGGCAAAAATGAAGGAAATCTGAATAAAGTATGGACTTTAGTTAAGAACAGTGTATCAAAAATGGTTTATTCACTGTGACAAGATGAACTATACTGATGTAAGATGTTAATGATAAAGGAAACTGGGAACTCTCTGTACCGTGTTCACAATTTTTCTGTAAAACTGTCCAAAAACTAAAAGTTTATACTTAAAGAAAAAATGTGTCCTGAGATCTCTCAGCTAGGAGATGGGAGAACCAGGATTTGAAGCCAGTTCTGACAGACTCTGGAGCCCAAGCTCTTACTCATCCGGTTCTGCATAAGCAGTTCTCAAAGTAGGCTGCACCCAGAAGTCACCTGGGAAGTTCAAAACGTACTGATGTCTGGATCCCACCCCCAGAGGTTCAACTATAATCAAACTGGAATAAGGCCTGAGCTTAAGGGGGGCAGCATTAGAAGTTCCCCCAGATCATTCTAATGTGAAAACAGTTTGAGAACCATGTTTCTAGACCACCCTGCTGGTGTGTAACCCCTAAAGAAAGTTGGGAGCCTCTATTTCCCAAACTTGGGTCTTTGCCTGAAGTCATGTGGCTGGTGAGAGGAAGAGAAGAGGTGGGTACCCTGCGGCTCTAGCCCGTGATCCAGAACTTTTCTGGGACTCTCAGCAACACCCTCTCTTAGATGTTTCTACTTTCATGTTTTCCTGGAAAGAACCATCTCTTTGACTTTGTAGTGGTAAACTAAAGAAGGGGAAGGCATTCCAGCTTGGGGAAATAGCCTATGGGAAAGCAGGGAGATGAAAAGGCAGTGGTTTGGAAGAGAAACTGAGTGACTTGGTGTCTCTGGAGAGCCAGACAAACTGGGAGAAAAAAGAACACCATCAGAAAGATCTGAAGAATCAGCCTGGGGTGCTCAGCTTGGTTTGGGGAATGGGGAGACATTGGAGGTTTGGGGACCAAGAAGAGATGTGATCAGCTTGACCTTTCCAAAGAGGCGTGAGTGCAGAGTAAACTGAGGGAGAAGAGGCAAAAGGTAAGGAAGCTCAAGATGGCCTGTGAACCTCAGGTAAGGAACCCTGTGGCCCCAAGTGAGGGCAGGCCCATGGAGAGGGAGGACAGGAATCTGCTTCCTAGGACTCCGAGAATCTAGGGCTGGACCTAAAGAAGCCAGTTTTAAGGGATTCCCGGGCTCTATTAACATGTCAGGGTGAAATAATAGAGAGGAAGAGAGGAAACTGGGCAGGGACCAAAACCCAAAGGCAGTCATGGTTTTCAGACGCCTGGTCTTCCTGTGACCTGCTGGCACCAGTGCCTATCTCCAGAAAGGAAGGAACTTGAACTGGAAGGAAAGAGACAAACAGGGCCTTTACAACCATCTGCTGCATCTGGTTATGTGTTGGCCATTTTTTTCAAGAAGATAAGGAAAATGTCATTTGGATACAAAAACACAGGCTCAATTCCCAGTGATGAGCTTCTGATCACAGGAGAAGAAGCCAGGACCCTTTCAACACTTAGGCAGATCACAGAGCCTCCAAGGGAGTTCCCCCTAAGGAATGGGGTGTTAGTAAGACAAGACAGTGTTACGACAAGAAGGTGTGTCAAGCCTGCACAGGGCCCAGAGTGAGCACAATGAATGATGAACAGATCAGTGTGAGTGGGAACACATCTCTCCCACCAACCTCTGCCAATCCCCGTGGAGGTCTCTGCGAAGTAACCGGTTATGATCCCCAGTCCATCCCAACGAGCCAGCACCAAACAGGGCAAGCTCCAGGGAGCTGAAGGGCATGTGTAGATGTGGCCCAGGCCCGCGTCTCAGAAGATGCTGACCTGCTTTGAAAGTCAACACTCCCATTTCCCCTTGAGCTGTTTATCCTGTGATTTTATTCCTTCTTGCCCATCTCCTGGGATTGTCTGGCTTATTTAATCCTCCCATTGAATGCTCATATGTGGCCCAGGCCTGTCATCGGGATCCAAGACAACAGAATCGTTCCTTTAAACAACTCTGACAGTATCTCCCTTTGGTCTGAGTTTGCACATCCAATGTTTAAGTTCATGTTGGCAGTCCAGGCCTCCCACTAAGACTTTTAATTTTGGTACATTTGAACATTATGAAATACTTCAAACACACTGAGAAAAACAAAGACAACAATCCATGTCCTGATCAGACTTGATAAAACAACAGAGGACAGGGCAAGATTCCAATCCAAGAGGTTGGTGCCATGAGAGAAAAGGTGCTTTGGACCAATGGAAAGAGCTCTGAACACTGACTCTGAAGACTGTGGCTCCAGTCCAAGCTTTGCTGCTTGAAGGCTCCAAAGCTCAAGCAAATCGTGCTCTCCGTGCCTCAGTTTCCAAGGTGCCCCTGTGGGTTTCTCCTTTCCACCCTGTCTACACAGAGAGCCCAGGGCTCTGCATGAATAATCTCATCTAATCTCATGACACTTACTATTACCTAAATGGTGATGACTCCAATTTCATCTCTAGCTTGGACCTCTCCTCTGAACTGCAGGGAGGAAGAATCCACTGCCAACTTGGCATTTCTCACCTATAGTCTCCAACAGAATGCCTAAAGCTCACCTCAGACTTTATGTGGCCACAAATGAGCTCCTCATATTGCTCCCATATCTCCTCCTCACACAGCCTTCCTCATCTCAGACATGAAAACTTTATTCTTCCAGTTAGTTGCCCAGGCCAAAACTTGAGGCCTCTCTGACTTCTCTTTCTCTCAGACCCCGCATCTGAGTCATCAGCAGATCCTCTCAGCTCTCCCCTTAAAATAGATTCAGACTGAATCCCAGTTGCTACCACCTTGGTACAAGTCAGCACCCTGGAATAGATCACTAACATCTCTTTCCTGGATTACTCTACCAGTTAACCTTTCCCCTTTCACTCTTGCCCCTCTGTGGTCTATTCTCAACACGGTGATGGTAATTGGACTGCATCACTCCATGGCCCAAGCCCTCCTGTGGCTTCTTGCCTCATCCAGATTAAACACCAATGTCCTGACAATTATTTATGGTTTATACGTTCTGACCCTCGTTACTCCTTAGTAACGACCACAGAGCCTGAACTTCACTCCAGCCACATTGGCCTCCTCACAGTTGAATATTCCATCTGCTCCTACCTTAGGGCCTTTGCACATGTCCTTCATATTTTTTCAGATGTCACTTTCTTAGTGAAACCTTCCCTAGTTACCTGATCCCAAATTGTAACTCCATCCTGTACCCCTCCTATCTCCTCTGCCTATTTTATTCTTCTTCTTAGTATTATACTTAACACTTCAATATACCACACCTTACTTATATTGTATATTGTCTAGTTCCTCTACTGTCCATAAGGTCAGCAATTGAGTCACTTTGCTCTCTACATTACACCACTGCCTAGAACAATGCTTGGCACATAATACGTATTCAATAAATATTTGTTAAATAAATGAATCTTGAAAATAAGGAATATCTCATTATGTCCTCAAAATATTACTATGACTTTATTAAAACAGGAGTGAAGAATTAGCAGGCATATTTTAGAAGTGAGGGGATTTAAAATACAGACTGAAATTCCATCACTACCACCCAAGTCCTTGTATAAGGCAACACTTCTCAAGGTAACTGCCTTTAAAAATGTGAATACCTCTAGAAAGTTCTAGTCAGAGTAAGATGAACAAAAGTTTGCTTACAGAAAGGAAAGAGGGGGGTTCCCTGGTGATGTAGTGGCTAGGCTTTGGAGCTCTCACCGCCGCAGCCTGGGGTTGATTCCTGGCCAGGCAACCAACCAACCAAAAAAAAAAAAAAAAGGAAAGGAAAAAAGAAAGGAAAGTACTATGTTCAGATAAGAGGGCCAAATTTTAAACCAACCTAAGCAGACTGAAATCCTGGGGTAACAACTAGATGACCTGTCAGACGGGTCAGAGTCAGGGTATCGCCCCATGTGCTCAAGGACAAATAGGACTAAGAAGCAGCTTGTGACAAGGTCAGAGCTAGCAGGAACCTTTCAGATCACCTTACCTCTTTGCTTTACAAATGAGGAAACTGAGACCGATGGGAGGGGAAAGACTAAGTCATCCAAAGTCATCAGCCTAGATATTTACATCATGGCTAAACTAGGGCTGAAACCCAGGTTGTCTGTCTCCAAAGCCAATGAGCTTTCTCTGACACCCCACTCACCCTGACAAGGAGGCCCTGTCACCAAATAGCCATACAACAGGTGGATTTCATTTCCTTTCATTTTCCTGCATGTGGCAGTACCCATGCAATGCCAAAAATGACTCCAAAGGAAATGTCTTAGCTGGGAGTCCAACAGAGAACCAGAATGGGACTTGGAAAAGAACTGAATTCTTTCTTAGGTATTTCAACCAATGGAATGGAGCCCAGAAACCACTGGTGTTTTCTGTTTGGGGAGACTTTTAAAATAGCTATCTTTGAAGAATGAAAAGGGGCTATAATGCTGCTGGAAAAATAAAGTCATTGCTTGGAAACACATATGAAGGACAGAGAAGAAATGACCCTACATATATTAGAGTAGACCAGGTCTCAGCCTTTGATGGCAAGTCAATCCTTAGCTTTTTGTTTGTTTTTGTTTGTTGGTTTTTTTTCTAAAACATTCACCAACAGAGCTGAAATCACAAAGAGAAAGAGCCCTTCAGGACTCACTGGAGTGGCCATCAATTGAAATGGAAAAGGGAAGAAAGAAGAGAAGTAAATGTGCTCTTTATCAGGCAACGTCACAGACAGTGTGTTATTTATTCCTTACCCTAGCCCTCCAAGGCAGATAGGATTCCCATCTGATGAGGAGGAAAATGGGGCTGGAGGAGTCTGAGGAGCTTAAGTAAATTGCCTAAGGTCATACATCTCCTAAGTAGCAGAGCCAGAACTGAAATAGGTCTTAACCACAAATGTTTTGATCTTCCCTTACTCCATTGCTGTGCCATAATGGTCAAGTTCCTTTCTTCCTCTAGGCGTCAGTTCCTTATTCATGACATAAGGACCCTAGATTGAGGCGTCTCTAATCTGTCTTACAACTCTGATGGTCTATGGACTTCCTCTGTTGGGAATGGTCCTTAGTGGTCTTCTTGGTTCTCAGGGCTCGTGATGCCCTTAAAGAAATCTCCCATTGGGCTAGTCTCCCATCTGAAAGAGCTTGAGAGAAGTGATCAAGGCAGTACTCCTTGCTGACCCCCACACTGAGGATTTAGCCTCTGGAACCCCAATTCAGTGCCTATAGGTCTCCTTTGGGCTTGAAAATCAAGACAGAAGTTTCAATGAGAAAGGCCTAGGATCCTGGCATGTCCCTGAGGAGTTTATTCGTAACACCTAGGGTACATTAAACAAGTTCTCCATGTGGACTGTAAGAATGTGTGCAAAGAAAGGATCATCCCATAGAAGTCTTTGCCAAGACAGAGCTAAACTGGTGAGCAAGCCTAGATCCCCCATCTATAGCAAGTATAAGGGACAACTGAGGGAGACAGGGGAGGAGGCTTCTGTGGATTGTAGACATCTTCCTACAGAGCAGGAAGAAGCCCAATGCTTTAGGAAAGAGTTCAAGACTAAAATTAGGTGAAGATTGGACTCCTTGCTCTGCTACTACCTGGCAGTGGGACCTGGGGTAAATCACTTCCACATGCTGGTCACATACTAGCAGGAGTATAGCCACTGACAAGTAATACAAAATCTATAAGCACCTGGCAAGGGTGGCAGAGCTCAACAATGAAGACTCTTGGAAGAGGATAAAGCCATCATCTTAGCTGGCAGACAGGTAGGGACAGGAAGCTTAGTGGGAGGACCAAGTTCCCAGGGCAGGGAGTGGGAGTGAGTAGGAAAGCTGAGCCCTAGTCTGGAAGAATCCAAAGCAGGTCATGGAAGATCTCAGGGCTCATCGTTACAGGATTGTGTGCCAAAGGAAGCCTGTTCCTCAGTGACAAGGTATTATACCAGACAGCACAGGTAGATCACCAGGGAGACTCCTAATTCAGATGCTCAGGCCCCATGCCTAGAAATTCTGATTCTATTGGTCTAAAGTGGAGGCGGGGCACTGATATTTCTTTAAAAGCTGCTCAGGATTTCTGAAGTACAGCCAGAGCTGAGAATTTCTTCAGGGAGCAGAGACCTCTAAGAGACAGGGCCCGCCCCCCCAATACACAGGGCCCGCCCCCCCAATACCCACTGCAACCCCACACCTAAATCAGATCTTGCCAGATAGAAGGTGCTCAGGATATGTGACCTGAACAAAGGGATGAATCCTGTGTGAACGAAGCAAAGAAAGTCACCAGCCAGTTACCAGAACCAAAGCAAGGGCAGGAGTAAGGTTGACCTTATGCTGAGTCCCCTGGATGGCTCACAGAAGGTTCCCTGCCTCTCTCCTCCTTGTGGACAGGGTTGGCTCAGACCTTAAAGCTGGAATGAGATAAAGCCTATGTGGGGGCCCCAGAAAGGGGAGAGAAGGGATGAGGGGTATCAATAGCCCATTACAGATCAGGGACAGTGTGATAAATCTCAAGCACACATTAATGACTACTAAGCCTGATTGAAGATATTCTCATCTTTATTGAAGTGTCCCATCTTTATGAAAGTGCCCCTCCACCATCCCTCCACCACTATAGATGGTGGTGACTTTCATGAAAAAGTGGAGCCAGGGAGGAAGGAGGAGAAGGAGTCAAATATTAACAGAGGTGAGGTGAATAAGGAGCCTCAAAAATTCAGGGTAGCATCCCATCTTCTGCTCTCTGTTTCTCCCCTTACCCCACTCCATACCCGTACTATCAGAAAGTCTTCTCTTGTCCCACTTCAAAGTGTTTTAAAGAGATGGAAGATTCTCCCACTTACCTATGCATTTGTGCATGGGCAAATCATTTCACATCTTAAAGGCTCCCTCTCCTGTTAATGCCTGCCCGCTATAGACCTTGTGGTTCTAGGTAGACCATCGATCTTTGGTGAGAGGGCCTGTGCATGGCCAGTGTGGGAAAGCCTCTCAAGTCAGGCTTCAGAAAAGACCTCAGGAGGCCAGGACACTGCTGCTGTGTTTCGGCCATCAAAACTGCTGACAATCAGTCAGGCATGGTCCCTGAACACGGAAGACACTTCATTATTATGGAAAGTCACTGTAGTTGTTTCCGAGGAATTGTATGCTTTGCTTCTAACACTCTACCTTCTAAACGTCCTCTAAATTCTCTGCCAGTTGAAGTACAGTGGGTGGGAAGCCCAGCTGTATGGGACTCCACCCCGAGCAACCTCTCTGAGCCAGGCAGGCCCCAGAATCTGCCCTGAGTGGGGGCAAGCGGGGCATGGGGGGTCTGGACAAGAAAAGCAAGGGACCCTGTGTACCCAGCAGCAAAGGCACAGCTAGTGCCCCCACACCTCTCTCTTTAAGAGGAACCGCTGCTGTGTGTGTACAGGAGGCAGAGCTGTGGATGAGGCTCATACACCAGGCAGAGGCTAATTTAAGGTGGCATCTCCACAAGTGGGAGACAATGTGGGGGAGGGGTAACAAGAAAGCAAGGAGGCACCGGTTGCTGTGGAAAGGTCTTTTGAGAGATCACATAGTCCTGTGATTTTCAAACATAAAAAACTATAAGTGGAACTCCATCTAAGACAGAGCTGTTCTGATTAAAGCAACAGGAGGAGGTAGGATGTAGGGATGGGCAGTTTGACCAGGATGCACATCCATTCAGTGTACCCTCCAAATTCAAAAGTCCCTGAGGTACCTGTGCAGCCACTTGGGGCCTTGGGTTTCACTTTGAAAAAATAAAACAAAACAAAACAAAACAAACAACAAAAAAAAACAATGATCTAGCCCAAACCCATGGTTTTCTAGATGGAAAAGCTGGTTGATTTGTCCAGGGAACCCATTGAGTCAGTGGCAGCACCAGTGCTAGAGCTTAACCCCACTCCCAACCCAGGTCTCTCTCCGCTCCCTCCCACACCAGCTGGTTGGCCCCCACAGGCCTTGGGCCCCTAGAGTCCCCTGGAGCCCACCAGGGGAATCCTAGACAGAGCTGCGGAAGGAGAACTGCAGGTAGATGATCAGCAGCAGGACCGTGGCCCAAAACAAACACCAGGGGATAGAGCAGAAGTTCCATCCGGAACTCGCTTCGGCTTCCGGCTTGGTGGGGCTGGGTGCCCGCGTGAAGGTGTAGGTAGTCGCCTCCTCTTCCAGCAACTTCTCGCTGGGCTTCCAGTGCACAATGCCCTCCTGGCAGGCCTCGCAGAACTCACCACGGTGCCGCCGGTTGTCTTGGCGACTGGCCACGTGGATGCGGTACTGGCCACCGCGCTCGCCGTAGCACTGCTCGCGCAGGCTGGTGATGAGGTTGTCCACCAGGCTCTCGATGTTCTCCTCCAGCATGCTTGACTCGTCCAGGTGTGAGGTGCCACACTCGTAGCACAGCTGCTTGAAGACGCGCATGCGCACCGAGCCTGCACGCTGGGCGCGGTCCAGGTACATGTGGAAGAGGATGACCACGTGGGGCGACTGCCAGGTGTGCCAGCACCAGGAGCAGTGGAACCTGCGGGTTGGGGGAGAGGTGGGAGGAAAGGATGGAAGGAAGGCAGTGGAAACCGCCCCAGGAAGCGGGTGAGGGTCAGTAGGCAGAGCCTGGAGGTGGAGGCGGTGTTCATGGTCCCCTGGGTTCATCAGCTTGCCACAGGCAGCCAACCAGCCTGCCTGCTTGTGTGTGCTGTTAGGCCCAGCGCAGCTCCTGAGGATACACCTGGCTCCCAGCAGCACTCTGCCCTCACCCAGCCCACCTCCTCCTGCTCTGCAGAGGCCAGCTCCCTCCACCCCAGTGCCTTCAGGCCTTGACCTTGGGCAAAGCTCTTCAGCTGTGAAATGTGCAGGTCCGCTAGATGAGTCCTTGCTCACACATCCTTTAAGCCTGATAGCAGGAATGGTCACACCATATAGGAAACACATGATCCATCGGCACATGTTTACCTGGCTACATTGACTATAAACAGGCTAAAGCCAAACCAGGAGAAACGATGATCATTTTTCAGCCTCTGGCCAGTGCCAGGATTAATGCATCCCAAGGCCTGGAAGTGGAGGCAGTCTATGGCCAGAGCGAGCTCACTGGGTCCAGCTGGGGAACACAGGTCACCAGCCTGTCTGCAGGAGCCCCAAGCCCTCCCCCACTCCGCCCCACAAGCCTTCCAAGTCTTGAAAAAGCTCCTGGGCCCTGCCAGGAAATATCCAGTCATTTGCACCCCTCCCATCAGCCCATTTAGGACTTCGAGTTTTCATTTCTCTCCTCTTTTCTCAGCCTAGACTACAAAACTTGGATTAGAAAATGTTAGGATCTTAGAAATCACCCAATTAGCACTTTGTTTTACTCTGAGGCACAGAGAATAAGAAAGTAATCCACATGCACACAGCTAGTTAGAGGCAGAGCTTGTACCAACACACCACAGGTGCCCAACAGATGTTTTTTGAATTGGATTGAACGGACTGAACCAGGGCAGGGAGGAAGGCCTTGCTTCTGACCCTCAGGTGGCACCACTCAGCCTATCTTACCTCCCAAAGGTAGCACTTTAGGTATGATAGTAGACCAGCGGATAAAAGTGCTGAAAAGTCATCTCAGATATTATGGCACATATTATATATTGTATGTACCTGGGGGCCTTATTGAAATGCAGAATCTGGTTCAGTAGGTCTAGAATGGGGCACAAGATTCTGCGTCTTTAACAAGTCCTAGGTAATTTTACTGCTGCTGGTCCACAAGGCAAGGATCTAGGCTAACCTCTCCTTTTGCAAATGGGAAAGTGAGGTTCACAAAGGAAATTCAGTTGCTCAGGGGTCATGGAGCTAAGAGTAGAGCCAGTTTCTAGCATATGTCCTGGGTTCAGTATTTTATATTAAGTCAAGCTGAATTCAATAGATTGAAACTGAACTGTCCCAGGACCAGAGCACGAATCCCTTGACCCCCAGTGGACCTGAAGTCCTCCTTCTTTTAAACATTTAAAGAGATTATTAAAATCTGAAGATATGTAAAATGTCAGAGTTTAGAACTAGTAAATATATTGCACTTATTTTCTAGAAAGGGAAACGTGGACTCAGGTGTCCCAACTCCCAGCTAAGGACTCTTTCTCTGCCTCACAGTCTACACTAGTCCAACAGTGAGACTGACCCTTAGCACCTGGCCTCTCCAGGTCTCTGTGGCTTCTTGGAAGGTGCCCCAGGGGCTGCCTGCAAGGCCCGTTCTTCCTGGCTACTCACCTGCCCGAGGCATGCAATTCCAGGTACTGCTTCCAGCCAGGGGCCAGCACATTGTGCTTGAGGTTGGGGTCTATGATGAGGTCCCAGCTATCAGCCGGCTTTGCCTCCTCCATCTTCTCGTAGAAGACTTTCTTCCATTCGCCCGTGGTCACACTCTTACACATGGTCTCGTCAGGGAAGAGGGAGGGCAAGCTCCACCTGACTGAGAACGTGGAGAGCGAGGGTAGGTGCAGGGTCGGGCAACGCAGTCTCCACGGTCTAAAAAACCTCATCGATGGGACCCGGAGGAAGCAGGGCCCAGCTCCCTCCTCTGTCCGCAGTGGAACCTGTTGCCACAGCAACCAGGCAGGGCGCCAGAGACAGAACTTGGGGCGGAGGAAGTCTCCGCAGAGGCGTTTCAGGGCCCTGAGGTTGCAGAGGCAGGGTTTGTGGGTCTAAGTGACCCGAGGCAGAGTGGGGGGCCTGAGAGGAGGCTGAGCTTCAGACCAGCTCACTCTGGCCCTGTGAAGGGCGTGCAGAGGTGGGGACCTGGGGGCTGGCTCAGCTTCACCTTGCTGCCCCTGGAGGCATCATCAGCATCTGGCTGCCATGGTAACTACGGTGCCTTAGGGAGCCAGAGAGAAATGAGGGCTGGGAAGATTAGACCTGTTAACAGACGCAGCAATAATAATAAACTCTCTCTCTGCACCTCTGCCCATCTTGTGACCAGTACTTTGCCATTTACAAAAGCTATGGGAGGTCTCTTGACCCACAATTTTTATTGTCACTGTCCAGATCAGAAGCCTGGGACTCACCTAGCTTATAAATGATGGAGCTCATAGCCAAATCCAAGCTATTGTGCCCCTACCAATTTATTAATTCATTCATTTTAAACATACCGTCTTCCAGGCTCTCTGCCACGTGGCTGTAACTGGGTATGTACCCAAGAACCAGAATGCAATGGGATCCATGCTGTGACAGCCAAATACAAGAGCAGTCACCTGTGCACAAAGGTGGGAGCCATTGCATCAGCCTGGCAGGTCAGACAAGATGATTTTCAACTTGATTATAGAAGAGAGGCACAATATCCATGGGAAAAACAACTTTTATTATTTTTTAATAAATGATTTATCTCTTATAAATGTCATACAGATTTATTGTGGAAAAATTAAAAATATAGATAAAATAAGGCAAAAGTAAGATTCTTCCTAATATCCATGCTCAAGATAATCACTGCTAATGTTGTGATATACACACCTTGCCTGCCATTTTGTGTACCTGTATGTGTGTGCCTGCATGTGTGTGTATGTGTGTGTATACAAGGGCTGTCTGGAAAGTATCCAGCTATGTAATATGAAAAATAGAGGCATCTATGACTGGCTTTTTCCCAGACATCCCTCGTATATATAACCATATTCTGCATACCACACTGTGGTAGATCTTTTAAATAACAGTATATCATGAATATTTTTCTAGGTCTTTCATGTTATTCTATCTTGTAGTCTGCCCATATTCTGTCATATGGTTGGGCATAATTTATTTAGCCAGTCCTCTATTTGGAACATTAAAGTTTTTTTTTTTTTTCAATCTCTCACAATTACACATTTGCTACCTATTTGTGTAACACTTACTGATGAAGCTCATGGACCTGCATTCCAGGCATCGGAGATGACGCTCCCGCCATTGAAAACACATCTCTGTGCTCTCTGCAGAAGCTGGGTACTAGAAGAACCTGAGCAGGCCCTTTAAGCAGTATGACTGTGGGCAGTCTACAGTTCCTGACGTTAAGGATTGAAAAAGACAGGCGTAAATATATCTATTTAATACAGGAGACCATCTTCTAAGTGCTCCTGCTGCCTCTGCTTGAATACTTGATGCCTTGAATAAGGAAGCAGGATCTGTAATGATTAAAAGTAGGGGCTCTGGAATCACTTACCTGGGTTTTTTGTTTCTGTTTAGGGGAGCTGGTTTTGTTTTTTGTGTAATTCTCTTATATTCTCATAAGTAGCTATTCTAATATATTTAATGTGTATCATTTCATTCTAGCAAAACATGTGTTGGTGTTTTTTGTGAATGTATTTTAAATTTGTATAGTAACAGCATCACTATATAGCACTTACTAAGTATCAGGCATTACCCTAAGTCAGTGGTTCTCAACCTGTGGGTCGCAACCCCTTTGGGGGTCAAATGACCCTTTCACAGGGGTCGCCTAAGACCATCGGAAAACACATATGAGATATTTACATTACAATTCATAGCAGTAGCAAAATTACAGTTATGAAGTAGCAACAAAAATAATGTTATGGGAGTCATCGCAATGTGAGGAACTGTATTAAAGGGTCATGGCATTAGGAAGGTTGAGAACCACTGCTTTAAGTGCTTAATATATATTAATTTATTTCATCTCTAAAAGTAGTTAGTAACATCAGTAGCTCCATTTTGCACATATGTAAGCCAAATCAGAGAGGTTTAATACCTTGCCCAAGACACAAAAGCTAATAATTAATGGAACTTGGATTTGAACCTATATGACTGCCTCCAAAACCCCAGCTGAATCACTCACTTCCTAGCATGGGATCTAGGACAAAACATTTGCTAAATAAACATGTCTTTCTATGACCATTCCAGGCTCTGAGAATTGAAATATCCATCCTTTCAGCAAATGGCTCTCTTGGCCATGCTGAGGCCACAGTCCCCAGAAAGAGGAGTGAGGCATATTGGACCCACCAGGCTTCCTCTTCCTACTGCAGGTGCCACCTCTAATGTTGGACTTACCGGGGACAACAGTGTCCACAGATTCCTGATGCTCAGTGTAAATATTTTAGAGTTGAAAGAGAAATTGAGCTTGAAGTCTTACCAAAGAAAATATAGTACATAAAGCCATCTCTAGATACACCATTCATGTGAAACCATAATCATTTGATGACAGGAACCCTAATCCAGTGGAATAAGCACCAAACTGGACATCAGGAGATATAAATATCTTTGCCGCTTGTTGGCTCTGTGACCTTGGGCAAATGGCTTCTCTTGGCCTCAGTTTGTCCATCTGTTCAATGAAGAATTAGAGTAGATGGCAGTGCTTAGATCTTCTCTGACTGTGGCCATATATGTCTTCAAAGAGCTTTATACTTAGAAGCCTGAATCCTTAGAGGGCAGGAGGTAGGATGGAGGCCATTGGATGGAGGAGGACAGCTTCTAGTGAGACATTGCAGGCAGTGCCTGGGGTCAGGGTCTGTCTCCTTGGGGACTGCTATGTAGCTAGAGAGCTCTGGGGAGGTGTCACTCCACTAGCTTTGTACTGAACGCAGATAAAAGAACAAAAATGAAATCAGAGCCAATGAATGCTAACACTGGGAAGGACTTTTAAGCTCATTAAATTTTCTACCCTTCAGGTCAATATTCTGGCCTCTGAATTAAAGCAGTCGATGCCCAAAGAAGTAAACTGATTTAACCTCAGAGGTGTGATGGGAGATGTCTCAGGTTGCAGCCATGGGCCAAGGTGAGAAAGAGGCTGAGAACATTCCCAGAAAGTGTGGGAAGCTAAGAAAAGCTTATAGAACTTGTCCTGTAATTAGAGTGTATTACCCCAACACCAGGAACAAATTCTCTGCAAGTATTTTGTATTCGTTGCTACAATAAACATTATGATGAAAAACAAGAATGCAGAAGGTAAGAACCACCAGAGGGGTGTGTGTGTGTGTGTGTGTGTGTGTGCTCATGTGTGTGTGTAACCAGCTGATGCAATTCCCATTGGCACAAATTGTTTCATTTGTAACCTGAGCTTGCTATGCAGAGGCCAATGTAATGCATCCTTCTGAATAGCAGAATGTTTTATCTAATAGAATAATATTTCTGTCAAGACAAATAGCCCTATGATATTGCAACTTGCTCTCTATCAAATGAGCTCTGATGCCCTGAAATCCACAATTTTGAGATTGCCAGTTCAGACATCTTTAAAGCTGATGGCCTCACCTTGGTCAATTTCTTAAAGTTTGTGATCATAATTTATATTCATAAAATGGTTTAAAGCTAGAGAATAGAGTGATGAAAAACAGAAAAAGAGAGAAAAGAAGGAAACCATATCTCTAATTTGTTGTTTGGCTCAATAAGAAATATTTTATAAAGCTTATTATTCTAAAATTGCTTATCAAAATGTTAGAAAGCTAAACATTGTCATTCTTGAAAAGATGCTCTAATGAAAAGTGATTCTCAAACGGGCAATACCATATCCCTCAGAGGCATTTGGGAAGTGGGAGGGTTATGTTTGGAGTCTGGATCAATGACCAGAAGTTTCTACTGTCACTCACTGCCCAGGGACCAAGGATCTAAATGCCCCTGACAGTTCCACAATAAGAAATATTCCTCCCAGGATGGTCCACCCTTGCCGAGCCCGAACAATAAGCACCTCCATAATCTGTTGGTTTGTTGGTACTAAGAGCCCAGGTAGAAGTCACAGCTTCCACTTTTAGGAAACCATTGTTTTGTTCCCTGATGGAAACATTCCTCCCTTGGGAACCAAGACCTCTAAACCAGTTGAGTCCCAAATTGTGAGGACAGCAAACAATGGATACTAATACACACACACACACACACACACACACACACACACACTCCCAAGGTGCCAAAAAATGTATATACATTTGAAGAGATGTTATCTATGTATTACATAAATACTGATGGCAACCACTGTGAGCACCTCTTGTAATTACAGAAGTCAAATGTGACTTGTATTCATCTTTTGTTATCAGTATACACTGAGTATTAAAATTTTTTCTTTTCTTAAAATGCATATACATTTTTGGGTACATTGTGTGTGTGTGTGTGTGTGTGTGTGTGTGTGTGTGTATCTCAATAGTCCATGTTAGGGGTACTTTTGAGAGAGCTTTTCTAACTCTCAATTCTTTAAGCTGGGGAAAACAGCACCAAATCTTGGTTGCTAAGTCAGAGCATGGACCACATCGTACAGAACATTACCCTAGCCCTGCAAAGTGCCATCACCTAGATGGTTCTATAACTTAGTCTTCCAAAGGCCATCTTACTGTTCAATCAGGCCAGCTGCTCCAGAGTAACGGGGGATATGGCAAGATGAATGAACTACAGAAGCATGAGCCCATTCTCAGATTTCATTTGCTTTAAAATGTGTTCCCCGTCAGAAGCAATGCAATGCACAGTGGTAAATAGAGTGTTCTCTAAGTCCACTGCTGAGTGCCAAATGCCAGGAGAGATCAACACTGAATCCTTCCTTAGAGGAGCACTATCCATATGGAACTACTTGGTGGCAGTTTGATTAGATTTCCATCAGGGAAGAGGCAAAGCTTTGTTCTCACTGGAGCAGACATTGACTAAGAAAATAGATTTGTCTTCCTTCTCCACAATGCTCCTGACATTTATGGACTGGCAGAATGCCTTGTTCACTGTTATGATATTCCTCCGCTTGGGCCTCCCATCCTAGCTGCTTAGGCTTCCTCACTGCATGGTGGTTGATGTACAAGGAGGAGAATTCCAAGAGAAAGGATATGAGAGCTGCCAACCCACTTAAGTCAAGGGTCAGAAATTTCAGCATATCATTCCCCTCATATTCTATTTGTCAAAGCAACCACAGGGCCAGATTTAAGGAACAGGGAATAAACTGCACCTCTTGATGGAGAAGTGGTATGTGCCTACAAGGTGGGAAGGAAATGGTGGTGGCCCTGTTTGGAGATGACCTACCACAGTGCCTGATCATTTTTTCTTATCCTCCAAACAGCTTAGTGACTAGAGAAAGCTATGTGATATTCTGTGATATAGGTAGAAACTGACATTATTTTGCCAAATAGTAAACTAAGGATCAGAGAGGGAAAGTAGCAAAAGAGTAAAAAAATCCAGCAGGCCCAACCCTAAACCATTACCAGAAAGGAAAGTCGGGCTGCTCACCTTAGAACCCAGCAGAGGAAAGCATCACAGGTAGTCAGCTCACCCACTTCAGCACGCCCAGTCACGATGTACATGAATCCTTTCCTTTCCTTTCTCTCCTCCCTTCCCTACCACCATGAGCTCTTCTGTGCCTTCACTCAATTTTCTGAGTCCTATGTGCCACTGTCATGCAAGGCACTATCAGAGCTGCATCCATACCTCAGTCACAGACCAAATCTAAGTGCCCCCAGTCTTCATGCTCCTGAACTTTCATCACCACAAAACTCTGTTTTTCTTTGTGCTTATTTTTGAGTGCATCACCTGGTCTTTGGGAGGGCCTTTTACCAGGAAATGTTCTATTGCTGTTAATAAAGGCATGGTGCCATGGTCCAGGAGGTTTATAACAACAACAACATCATCATCATCATCATCATCATCATCATCATCATCATCAACAACAACAACAACAAAAAGAGGGGGAGAGGGTATTGAGAAAAATTACCAAGTCCTCAAAAACTATTGTCCCTATTTTCAGGATATTTGATCTAAAATAAAAGACAGCTTTCTTCTCCTTATTTTAAAGAATTAAAAAGTTATGCAATTATAGATAGTCATCCTTTTAAATCTGGCAATGTTACATATGGGGAAGTAGCAATTTTTTAATTCATTTATTTATTCAAAAAAACTGAATTCTCAATGACTGTGTGCTAGACAACTCTATACTAGGCACATGGATATAATAACGAATTAGTTCTACCCATTCCATGTCCAAAGACATCAATCAACCATGTGATCCAGACTAACTCAGAGCCTCTTATGACATATGACATGAGGACTTAGCCTTATGTACACTCCGGTTGTCAGGTGACCACAGCCATGAAACTGTATGTAGTTCAAGATCAAATTGTTGTCCTCCTACCCCAGAGATTGGTGTCCTGAGGTGATTTTAGAAAAGTATGCTGTTCAACTCTAATCAACCTGGTTTTTTTGTTTTTGTTTTTGTTTTGTTTTTTTTATGGGATGTCTAGAAGGAAATGAGGGCACAGTGCATTATCAGAGTCTTACTGTGGTTGAATGTCATACTCATGGAGTTCAGAGGAATGGGCAACTTTCCTTTTCCATCAAGTCTCTCATCAGTACACTGAGACTCCACCTAGGATGTGTATCCAGAACCGTCCCTTCTCTGTGATCTGCTAGCTTTCTTCTCTTTGACCTCTTCTGCTCTTCTGCTTTAAGGCCCTGATTCAGTCTTCGAAGTGGTGCATCCACAAGCAAATAAACCTTTCTCCTTATGATACTGACCACCTACCATTGCATAACTTTGATTCTACCCCTTCGTTCTATTATATCAAAGTCCCTCTACTCATCAAGGTAAAGGAAAAAAGAAAAGGAGGAAGAAAATTTCACCATACCCCACACTGTCCTCCCTACAAGCATGACTTTTTCAAGAAAAGTGATGAACAGAACATCTGATTCTCTCCTTTGCAAGTGAGAGGGACCTGCTCTGAACAGCAAATGAGTGTTTCCAAGCAGCCACAGAATAATCATGGATCACACTGGCATTCAGTTACTCTGGCGGAGCCTCTACCACATGGCCTGGAAATAAAAAAGTATGATGAACAAAGTCAAGGAGTGGAAGGGTTCTGGGAAATTATCTAGTCCAACTGTAACCAGATGCACCAATGACTGATTCATCCAATGTGAAGCCAAAAATAGGCATAAGATGATCAGCTTTTAATTTAGTGTGAACGTGACTCTTCACTCAGAGTGAGGAGAACTTTCACTGTCGATCTTCGGGCAGACCCAGAAATACAGGATTTGCATTACTCCTGAAGCCCAAGTAATCGCGGATGCACTCTGACAGTCCAGCGGTCTCCCAGCCGGAGTGTGGACACCCAGTGCCATGCAGAACTCACTCTTTACAGAGGCAGCAGACCTCTCTATCCTTTCACCGTTAGAAAGCTTTTCGTGACTGTATGCCAACCTCTCACTCCCTACTTTCACTCTCAAATCACTGCGCCTTGCAATACAGAGCACTTAACAAAGTGTCAGCCCACAGTAAGAGTCCATAAATATTAACCACTTTTAGAGGGGGGAAAATGTGTTGTAGTTTTTCTGCTAGAAGCCTCTACTTAAATAATTTATTAAAGTCTGTATTACCAGAACATCACTAGTTTTTTTATTCTTAAACACAAAAATTTTTAATACTTTATATTGAACTGAAACACAATTTTAAGAGAAAGATAGACTACTATTGATCCTATTCTATGACATAATTTTCCATAATGGCAAAAGCAAAATAGTATTTATTTGTTAATCTGTGTAGGAAACTTATAAGCGTGTATAAAAATGGGGGTGGGAGGCGGGGAATGAAACCATCTACCCATCACCCAGCTTCAACAATCACCAGCTGACAGCCACTCTAAAACATTTTCTTTAACATTATATCTGAGACTTCCTTTAAAATAATATGAGTGAGGGCATATGTGAAACATAATTAATCATGAGTTGATAATTGTTGGGTACATGGGTATTTATTATACTATTTCTCTGCATCTAAATTTTTCATAACAGAATGTAAGCAAATAATTTTTTTCTTTTGCTCATCGCCCACTCCTAATTTTTTGGTTTCAAAACCATGAATCCATGTTTTTGGTGCTCTGTATATACAGGCCTCTAGTTTAACCCTTTGTGGTCTGAATTTTTCCATGCATCTTCCTGTCACTGTAATGACAACCTTATACATACAAAATAGTCTGAATATGTTCTTTCGTAGCCTCACATATATGTACCAGAGAATGTCTGTATTTGAAATACATCGTGAACACATAATATGTAGGTAATTAGTTCCATTATGCAGATACCTAGCTTCTTGGGCCAAAATAATTTTCGATTAAAGGAACTGGACAGTCCTGGTGAGCCATAACAGGTAAAAAACATTTCACTCATTCAACACCTATCCACTGAGTAACTCTTGGTTGCTAGATACTGCATAGTTGGTGGGAGAAGGCACAAAGGCAAATTACTCTTCACTCTGCAATTTTCACCAGTGTCCAGGTAAATTTTACAGTGTTGATTTTAAAAAAAGACAATGAGCATCCCCAGCACTGAGAATGTTGTTCAACATGTAGTAAATACTCAATAAATGTTTGCTGAGTGAATGATGTATGAGTGCATTGCCGAATATCACTGTCTGATGCCCAGCCTCCCGACAATGAATTAATTATGGAGAACTAACTATTGAAACTCAGTGGGAACAAAACAGGAAGAATTTACTCTCCTATAGTCATGTTTCTAGGCCTCAACTTTTGATTGGCTTTGGTTTAGAGATTAATTTGGAAATTTAAAGGTAACATTTTGGTTACAATATTTGGTTAACAAAATTGGAGGGTCATGTACAGTATGCAAACAAGACAAAAGAACAGGGGAAAAAACAAGTGTATTCCTCATAGCCAGTCCTGTTAGTAAATTCAATTGCTTTACTAAAAACTGCTCTTGCTTTCTCTTATAATCCAACTATCATCTTTCAAGAATCTAAGTAATTCCATCCTGGATCTGATTCAGGAGCACTAGGGTCCTCACTTGTTAGCCAGGTGGGAGCTGAGAATCTTCAGACTCCAGATTCTTTCTTTGGTGTTTAGAAAAGCTCTGATCTTCCCCAATACCCAATTTTAAGCCTAGTGTATGACTCCTGTATGAATGAGAGAGAGAGAGAGAAGTTCCAGGGAGAGAGAGCCCATTTCCTGAGATGGGCATACGTCACACCTACCTTGGGGCTGGGTGATGGGATGGCCATTGCCAGCCAAACCTGGGAGAAAAGTAGGAAAAGGGAGGCCTTGGGTTAGAAGTGGCAGTGGACTGGGACGAGGGGGCCAGTCCACAAGGCAAGTGCAAAGTCAGTGTTCCTGCCTGCCCTCTGGGGCACCAGTTCTGGAAGCATTTCCCCCTTCAGCTTCCAAGAGGTAAACCCCTACTCAGGGAGCCCTGGTAACTCCACCCATAGAAAGCCAAGGAGCCTGAAGCCCCTTATCTGAGTGCCCATGTCCAGAAGGCCCAGGAAATATAAACACAGCAGCCCAGACTCAGCCAAGTCTGCACCACAGCAAGCTAGCTCCTGGGTCGTAGTGAGCCTAACAGTGCCCTGTGTGGCGCTCACGTTAGTGCTTTGGCACCATAACCTTTCCAGTTTAGGTGGTACCTTTACTATTTTCTTTGGACTATTTCCTGTGAGAATATGCTTTCTCTCTTCTAGGCCACGCAAACCCTTCGTGGTATCTCTGTTATGCCTGCCATGCATAACTGTTTGAGTGAGCAGTGACTATGACAATTCTAAGAGTTCCCAAGCCCCATAAGGGCAGGACTGTGTCTGACAGAGTCAAACGGGCTTAGTGTTCTTTCCTGGGAACCCAGGTTGACTTGCAGGAGGAGAGGAGGGATCTCTGAGCCCCAAGAAACATGACTGCACTTCCTGCCCTCAAGAACTCCTGCTCAGATAGGAAAACTAAGTCATTTATTCTTGGTCTCTCTCTCACCTCACAAGGGAATTAAACACACACACACACACACACACACACACACACACACACCTGCAAATTTTCTTTTCACATGCTAAGTAACCCATCACTTAGAGATTGTCAGGGGCTTGACTATCTCATGCCCACTCTGAGGTAAAAGGCAGTGATGTGCCCCTTGGGTAACAGTATTTATTGACATTTTATAGATTACCGAGTTAATTAACTCACCAAGTGGAGGGGGCATTTGCTAAAACATCAACTTCATCACTGTTACTCCTTGGCTCTTCCTACTGACTTTCAGTGTCACACCTGCTGTTCAATGCTGCCACAGGTTCAAACACCCCAGAGAGATGAAGACTGGATTCTGGAATCAACCAGTCTGCATTCAAATCTTGGCTTCACCTCTTCCTGGCTGTGTGACAATTGACTAAATGACTTAATCTCTCTAACTCTCAATTTCCTATCTATAAAGTGAACAGAATAATGGTGTCCCCTTTATAGACTTGTGAGGACTAAATGAAAGAGATAGTATGTTCTGAGTGCTTAGAATACTATTTGGTACATAGTAAATATTGAATAAATTTAGTCAGTATTATATCATCTGAGCCAGACAGTGCTTAAAAGTTCATCTAGGTCGACTGCCAATCCCAAATGAAGAATCTTCCCTCTAATGTCTACATTTCCAGCTGTTCTTTTTACAGTTAACTCAGGACTTCATGACCTGATTTTGACAAAGTACTGTTTGCCATTAAACTCATTTCAATGAGTTGAGCTACCTGTTTTCCTGTTTCATTCCAACAGTGATCTTAGGTTTGCCTTCAGGACCCCAATTAACTCAGCATTTCAGCCCCCCCCACACACACACACCCCCTTACCTCACTTTATAAAACCCTCCAGACACTGACAGGCAGCCTCTGTGACCAGCCCTGGCGCTCTCCCCGTCGTCTGAAGGCACAAGGCTCCGAAATGGCTCATGACTGAACTTCTATTAAATAGCAGGTGCTAAAGTCATGTGGTCTCCAGGGGAACATCTCCACACCTGCAACTCCCTGCCATCATGAAGGCAATAATACCTGAAAACATCTCCGGGAAAGGCCCCTTGGACTTCCCTTCCATTCCATTCTATCCATTCTACACTTTAGCGCAGGTCTTTAATGGTCATTCCCCTTGAAAAATCAGAATTTCTTTATTCTCAATGCTCTGGGGCTTGAAGACCTGCCCAGACTTTAAAGTACTTTCAAATGCCTCCCTCTGTCCACATTCTTGCTGTCCTACCCCTCATCTCTACCTATCGAAATCTGGCCTTTCTCTCAGGCCCCCATTCAAAGCTATCTCCCCCAGGGAGTCTTCCCACATCCTCTGCTGAGGAAGATAGCGCCCCTTCTTGACTTTTCTCCTTGCTCCTGTATTAATTTGGTCATTATCTTTTTGTACCTTGTATGAAGGCCAAACCCATGTCTGATTATCCTGTCTCATTCATGACTGTGGCTGCAGAATGAAGGAGTATGTGGGTGAAGATAAAGCAACCATAGTATATACACCCCCTAAATACCATACCAGATGGCCACCCAGATTCCCGCCTATCTGCAGATGCCCCCATCCTTCGACTGGGACTACGAGGAAGGCTGATGGCTCACTGGGAATTGCTCTTCATAACTGAACTGGGACAACTCTATGGGCTATCTCAGTTCCACAGCTCCCCACAGGATCAGCTGAGTGTCACCTGTGACCACATTGCATGGCAGTTTCTTGTCTGGCCAACCCTGCCTTCCTCACCTCCCTACAGGTGTAACTCCTAAGAGCTCTTCCCAGTGAACTCTGCATGCAACTCTTCGTCTCCAAACCTGTTTCCAGGAACCTCAATCTAAGGCATCCTGGGACTCTATACAGAGCATCACTACTGCCACACACATGGGGCATCTTGCCTTTCTCAACAAGCCTCCACAAAGTGAACATGGAACCAAGGGAATCTGATGTAAGACATGAAGTCAAATGCTACAAGGAAGGGAGTTCAGAAAGAGAGAATTCCCCAGGAGGCTCGGGGACTGAAGAGACTTGGAGCTTCACACCCAGACACACCTGCCATGACACAAGATGGAGGAGGAGGGGAGGATGTAAAGATGTCCACCATGTTGTCCCACCTCGAACTGAGTAGGGTCTACCTAATGTGAAAGGGATAAAGGGACAGTAAGATGCAGAGAGAGAGGGCAAGTAGAGGGGAAGAAAGGAGAGCAAGCGTGTGGAATCGTGAAAACCTGGGAGAGACAAGGGAGCAGCAGGAAGAAAGAAACAGTGGAAGAGAAAAGAAGCAAAGCGTCTTCTTCTAGCATGCTTTTGATTCCTACAGTAACTTCCTTTAAGTTCAAACTTCCTTTACATCTTTAGAGTATCATTATGCTTTTCTGTGGCTTGTTTTTATAAATTCCATTTGGATTGGGTTTTTGTTCTTATTTGGCTTGATTTGATTTGGGTCTTTTTGTTTGTTTCCCTATTTGCTAAAATTTGAAAGAAGATCCACAGAAGCTCAGTGTTTTCCAACAGACTGATAGGTAGCGTGGGTTCTCCTCATGCAGATCACTGAAAGTGCACTGCAGATAGGCATCCGGAGTGACTCAACCAGACCACGAAGGAACCCTTCACTTCTTCCAGTGCCCATTGGTACGACTGTGAAGAGGAGATAAGCTTGGTCCACCTTACGGTCATTCATTACACAGGGCCACAACAACAAGAGGCACAGTCCAAAAAGGCTTTGAAAAATAATTTATATTTTTATTGGCATCTTTCAGAGAGGATGCCAGATGGGGAATCACAATGCATAGCACAAAACAAGGTGCTCTAAACTTCCTTTTCACCCATGTATTTCCCAGTTACCCTCGCAGCTATCCTTCTAAAATCTTTTTCTTTTTCTTTCTCCCGAACCACACCGACACCCATCGGTTGCTGGTTCTCCTGAGCACCTCCCCCAACAACCCTGTTGACTTACTAATTCTCCATTACTTCTATTGGCACGGGAAGGCGTGTGTAGAGAGGGGGGAGCAGGGCAGTGCTGTCTCAGAGAGACAAGCCCCTGAGTGCACTCACCTTAGGCTCGTTCTTCGCCTAGCTGTTGTTATATCTGTGCCAGAAAGAAACGAACACGGACCCTTCCTCTCTTTTCCTCCTACTCAGGGAATTGCTGTGTCTGCTGGATGTGGTGACAGAAATGGCAGGTGTTGGGGGGGGGGGGTTGGCATGGCTTGGAGAGAAGAACTGGAGGAGGGGAGTGTTAAACCTGCTCCCTGGCATCAAGACTAGCCTTGCTGTTCTGTTTCACAGGCCAAAGTGAAAAGTTTTGTCATTTTAAGCTGGTCCACATCTGGCTTAGTGGGAAATTTCCCAGACACTGGCAAACAGTCCATCACCACCCTTAATTCCCAGTGCTGTGGCAATTGTGTCCTTCATGGATTTTTGCACATTTTGGTAGGAAGTAGGAAGATGGTGTATCAGGGATGGTTAGACTGATGCAATCATAGACAACCATGTTGTAAAAGGGACGTTGGTTGGCAGCCTGAAAGTGTACTGAAATAATGAGAAACAACAGATTGGCCATTTGAAGGCCACAGCCATAGTACACCTCAAGGAGATTTGGCTAGAAGCACTGTGGCAAAAGCATGAGCTTTGGAGTCAAACACACAAGGCTAAAATCAAGGCTCCACTATTTACTTTGAGTGGAACTTTGGAGAAGTTTATATCCTCTAAAGCCTTGTTTCCCTGTTGGGCTGATTTGGGGGGTGGGAGGTGGGGAAGAAATAACGATCCTTGCCTCATAGGGTGTTTGTAAAGATGAATGAGATATCTATATGGAAATTTTACATTTAATTTTAATTTTGAGCTCTGAAAGCAGAAGTAACCAACAAAAGAGAGTTGCCTTTGGTGTAAATACCAAAAGCAGCACAATAATCCAGAGCTAACCTTCAGGCAGGGCGCAAGCAGAATCAACTCAGACTCCCTGAAGACACCTGGGACAAGGAAAGGGGCTGAAGCAAGCCTGTTCAACCCACTGCTCACTGGCTGCGTGCGGCCCAAGGCAGCTCTGAAAGTGGCCCAACACCAATTCATAAACTTCCTTAAAACATTAGATTTGTTTTGGGGCCTTTTTTTTTTTAATCTCATCAGCTATCATTAAGGTCAGCAATGGCACATTTAGAGAGTGAGGTGTGGGGAAGGCATGGGAGAGAGAAGGGAAGGGCTGATCTGGCATTAGGGTGCTCAGTTGGTGAACTGGGGAAAAGGGAAGTACATGGATAATCCCTGATTAATATTAATTTTCATGAGAGTTTTATGCCTACAAATGATAGATATTCATGCAATCAAATTTTTTTTCAAATTTTTTTATTTAGTGCTTCATCAAGCATTATTATAATGAAAATAGAAGTTAATGTATGCCCCAACTTTCTTGGAAAAAATTTAAAATAGTTTTCAAAGATGCATGAAATATAACAATATCGTCTATGTTTTAAAACAGCTAAATGTATGTAATGAAATAATACATGCATTACCCTTTGACATAACAATCTCATATTTAGAAATCTATGCCTAAAATACACTGGCAAATATCTAAAATGCTGTACACTGCAAGCTATTTATTGCAATGTCATTTGTAGTAGCCAAAGATAGAAAACCACCTAAATGCTTATCAGTAGGTAGATGAAATACGTAATATCTACCCAATGGAGAACTATGGAGCTCAACAAAGAGATGAGGATTGTCTCAATAAGCAGAATATACTCTGAACTTAAAACAAAAAGGAAAATGAAAAACCAAACAGTAGAACTGTATATAGAGATGGCAGCTTTTGCTATAAGAATGAGAGATAAATGTTTATATTTATTAAAAATAAATGGAAGGATAATTTTAAAAAAACAAAAGAAGTTCTTGCTTATCAAGGGATGAAGAAACAGGCTGGATCAAGCATGACAAAAAGACAACCAGACAATATGCAGTTCCTGATAGAATTCCACTAGTTATGAAATATTCATATCAAAAAATTAAATCTGAATCTGATGAGGGCCTCTATATAATCTAGTGGAAATACAGGGTATGGGGGAATATCTCAAACAACATTACAAGGATACTACTAGCAAAATCCAAAATGTGAAAAGTTTTACAAGATACGTGATTTTTCCCCCAAATAAAGAAATGGTAAAGGAAAAATAAAGGAGAAGGGACTATTGTAAATTAAGAGAGAATTGAGATATACAACCAAATATGAAGTGTGGGCCACCTTTGGATACTGATTTAATTAAATAGACCCTAAAAATATATATTTGAGGTAATATGGGAAATTTGATTGTGGGCTGAGTTAGATGATTCTGAGGAATTATTAATAATTTTGTTAGGCATGATCATGTCATTGTGGATTTTTAAGAACTTGTCCAAAATGTTTAGAGATGCATATGGAAGTATAGAGGGTAAAATGGCAAGATATTTATCATCTGCTTCAAAATTCCTCCGCCATGAGCAACAAAAATAAATAAATGAAAGGAATCAATGATGCAAATACGGCAAAAACTTGCTAACTTTACTCTAGGGGATAACTACGTGGAAGCTTATTGTATTATTCTCTCTACTTTAAAGTACGTTTGGAAATTTTAGACTAAAATTTTTTAAATCAGCAGAAGTAAAAGCAGAGGGTAAAAACGACTTAGCAAGTGCAATAAACCCAGGACTGGAATTCCTGCACAAATGAGTTCCACGTACTCCTATACAGGGGTTACAGGAGGGGTTGCAAAACCGGCTCTGTGCTTGTAGCCACCCATGTGAAAAAGGAGATAGCAATGGTGACAAGGTTCTCAGTGATGACACAACAAAAACAAACAAGACTTTCAGGTGGAGACACTTCTCCATGCAGAGTCCTGAGCAAAACCTCTCCTATGGGTCTTCATTAGAGAACCACAGAGAGGTGCCTCAAAAAGCACCACCCTCAACAACACATTCAAAACAAACCCAGGAAGGCCTCCCTGGGGCTGTGACTGACCTCTCGGGCCTGCGCTTCACCCTCTAGCTCTCTCAGTTCTGTGAGACTGTGACCCTCAGAAAAATAGAGCTCAAGTGTGGGAAGCAGTGTGGACATATCACCCACTCATTTCCCTCTATTTTATCTAAAGTGCTTAGGACCAACAATGGCTCTCTGTTCTCCCTCAGTGGAAACTCTTTGTGGAGTTTGTAGTCGGTCCTTTGTAATACTCTCCAAATGAGTAAGTGAAGACTAAACTATTAAGGAGCTCCCTCAAGGGCTCAAAGGCTCCATGCTATTGATTATACAACAGTTTCCGAATGGAACTCTGTTTGAAATACGTTGCAAAACTATAGCATATTGTCACAACCAAGTTATTAACATTGATGTAATTCACCAGTCGTTAAAATTTCCTCAATTTTACTGGTAGTCATGTGTATGTGTGTGTATGTACAATTTTATAATTTTATCACCAGTGTAGATTTATGTACCAACACAGTCAAGGTATTGAACATTTCCAACATTGCAAGAATCCCTTGGTTTTCTTTTCTATAACTAAATTGAGTCACTCAATTTTTCTATGCTGGAGCCCTGATGCCCCTTGTGACTATATTGGAAGTAGGGTACTTAAGTAAGTAACTAAGGTTAAATGTGGTCATAATGGTGGAACCTTGATCTGATAGGAATAGAGGCCTTATGACAAGAGACACAGGAGCTTGCTTTTCACTTCCCCTTCCCGTCACATGCACATAACGAAGAGGCCATGTGGGGACACAGGGAGATAGAGGATAACTACAAGCCAGGAGGAGAGGTCTCACCAAAAACCAATTACGTAGCACCCTGATCTCGAAGGTCCAGCTTCCACAACTGTCGAAGTGTAAATGTCTGTTTTTGAAGGACCCAAACACCCTGAGTTGACTAATACACCCTTTTATAACCACATGCACCACCTTCCCACCTCTTTCCCCATCCCGAAACTCTGGTAATCACTGCTCTGCTCTCCATTTTTAAATTGCTTCCATTTCAAAAACATTATGTTCTTTCCTTCTCAGATTTTTTCTTAGATGAGGAAACTGGCATCCTGACAGGTAAAGTGACTAGCCAAGGTCACAAAGCTACTGAAAGGCAGAGCTAGGATTCAGACCCTAGACCATAGAAAGATATATGTGCGATAATGTGGGAAACTTGATTACAGACTGAGTTAGATGATTCTGAGGAATTATTATTAATTTCATTAAATATGATAATGTCATTGTGGATTTTTAAGAATTTGTCCAAAATTTTTAGAGATGCATATTGAATAGGGTTAAACGACATGATATTTAGGACCAGACTCTAAACATAATGCTTTTTGCATGAAATAAATGGAAACTTTATAACTGGCAATTTTTTTAAAGCCCAGCACAATTTCTTAGAAATTTATTCAGATTTTTTTCATGTAGCAGTAAATAGTTCATTCCTTTTTATTGCTGAGTAGTATTCCATGTGTAGATATTATACCGCAGTTTGTTTAATCATCCACCTATTGAAGAACATCTAGGCTGATTCCAGTTTTTAGCTATTACACATAAAGCTGCTATGATCATTCCTGTACAGGTTTTTGTATGAATAAAAATCAATTTTTATTTCTCTGATATAAATGCTCAGGAATTCAACTTCTGGATACTATAGTAGTTGAATGTTTAGTTTAAGAAAGTGCTAGACTGTTTTTCCAGAGTGACTATACAATTTGACATCCCCATGATGTATGAGTGATCCAGTTCCTCTACATCTTTGCTGTCACTTGGTATTGTCATTATTTTGCAATTTGTTCATGATGATTCCCACATGTATACTTGTCCTAATCTCTCTCCAACATGTATGTACCACCTGTCCACTGAACATATCCACTTGGATGTATAGTAAACATCTCAATGTTAATGCATCCCAATAGTACTTGACATGTGTACCTTCCCCCGACTACTCTGACCTACACTCCTCCATTACTAGCTAAGCCCAAATCAGGAGTCATCCTAGACGCGTGTTTTCCTCATTCTGCATATCCAACCCATCAGCATGTCCTGTGGGCTCCATCTTCGAAATACATCCTGGGTATGATCACTTCTCACTACCGCCACCACGTCACCCACTCCAAAGCCATCCCATTTCTTGCCAGGATTTTTGTAGGAGTTTTCTGTTTTACCACTCTACTTCCTAGAATCAATTTTCCACCTAGAAGCCAGAATGATTATTTCAAAACATAAATTAGGTCATATTACTCTTTGCTCAAACTCTCCAATGGATTTCATTATTTCCAGGATCAAATCCCATCTTCTTACCGTACTTACAATATCCTACCTATCTCTCTATCTCACTTCCTACTACTCTCAGCCTCCCTCCTCTGCTCCTATCACACTAAACTTTCTGCTATTCTTCAAGCATGCCCCATTCTTTCCCATCTCAATACTTTTGCCTTGGCAGTTCTCTTTATCTACACTCTTCCTCTGAACTATCACACGGCTTGTTCTATTACTTCATTCACATTTCTTCATGTTATCTCTGAGTGGCTTTCTGTGGACCAGTCCATTACCCTCTATTTCTTTACTATTAATTTGTCATCGTTTTAGTAGTCACCACTAACTAGAAGCATACTACAATAGTTATTTGTGTATTTTGTTTAGTTTTATATTCTAGTGCCTAGAAAACTATGTCTGGCACTCAGGTGAAGAAAAGAATGGAATACGCATTGAAATGAATTTCCCCAGTAATTTCAGAGTAGGACTTGGTATCTAAAGTAATAATATTGCAAAAGACACCTGTTTTGAAAACATTCGTTTAGGTACCTGAGCACCTCCCAGCTGTGTCTTGGCAAATCTAATCATGCCAAATTCCTTTCTGTTCTGGTGACTCAAGCCTCAGTAGAGTCAGAGCAGAGTTTTGGTGCCAGTAATAATAGCCTCTTCCTCAGGAGAGCTCTTTGTAACTGACAGGTGTGGTCTCCTTAGCCCCTAGGTGTAATATGAGCAAGTTGTTTTAGTGAAACTCTAGCTGGTTTTTGAAGCCTTATGTTTGCCTGTAGGGTGTAAGAAAAAATACTTACAAAGATGTTGTTATAGTTGCTGTAAGACACAAGGGGGCAGCATGACTTCCATTTGATAACTACCATTTGCTGTTTAATAATAGATTGGATAAGTTTCAGTATGTCCTACAGTGAGAATTAGGCAGCAATAAAAATGAAGTATAGCTACTAGCAGCAACATGGATAATCTTATAAACGTAATGTTTAGTGAAAGACGCAAGGCACAAAAGAATACCTATTGTATGATCGTATGTACATCACGTTCAAAAACAAGCAAAACTAAGCTATATTGTTTAGGAGGCAAGCATAATCAGTCAAAAGGAAAGCAAGAAAATGATATCGACAAAAGTAAGGCTTGCGAGGATCACAGACCTCATGTTCAGGAGGGCAATTACTAGAGGCCACAGGTCCTAGCAATAAACTATATTTCACCTTTGCAGAAGTTACATATGTGCCCAATTTATAATTTGCTTCTTTCACTAAACATTACTGATAGAAACGAGCTGAAACACCAGGTGGTAGTGACAAGCTTTATTGGGGGAGAAGCTTCTGGGCTGCCTCACAATGGGAGAGCATCAGCTCTGGCCGTCGGGAGTGAAGTTATATAGGTACAGGGGTTGCTAGGCACAATGCAAAGGGAGGAATAGGTTGGTAGGCAAGAGGCAGAGGGAGGAACATGTGCTCATTATTGATTGGTCAGGCACAGGTTCCAATTCACCTGGCTAAGGTAAGGGCTAGGTGGTCACTACTGATTGGTCAAGGATAGGTTTCTATGTACTGGGCTAAGGTAAGGGCTAAGGCAAGTTTCAGTCTCCTGAGCCAAGTTATTGTTTCTCAGACTAAGTTGTCCGTTTCCCAGGCTACATTTGCAGTTTCCCAGGCTACACTGAGTTACAGTGGGGTGAGGGGCGGGGAAGAGGATGGAGGAGCAGGAGCCATTCTATATTGACTCTATCAATTACTTTATTATCATAAAGTCATTGTCAAATCTAAGATATTTAATATTTGAATAGTAAAATTGTCACTAAGAGAAAAATTATAAAAGAAAACAATTTCCCAAAAAGAAAAACATTAATTTCGTTATTTAAGGGACCCAGCAGAGGTTTGACACATTGACCATAAAAGCAACCACAACAAGATTTTACTATGAAATTTCAGAACAGCAGTAATAAAAAAAGATCCTAAAATTTCCCATAAATGGGTTTTAAAAAAAGGTTATACACAATTTCAAGAAACAGGTAGGCACTGGATTTCTCCACAACAAACCCAGAAGCTAGCAGATGGATTAAGGTCTTCAATAATCTAAAATAAAATTTACAACCTAGAAATCTATACTCAGACTTTTTTTATTAAAATGAGAGAAGAAAGATATTTTTCAGACATATACTATTCTCAAAGTATCTTTTCCTTCCATGCACACACTCTTAGCACATTACTAGAGAAGGTGCTATACTAAAATAAGAGAATAAATCAAGAAAGAGGAAGGTCTGAGCCCACTAGAAACAGAGGATCTGACACAGGAGAAAGAAGAAGAGATTTTTAGTTTGACAATATGGGGAAATTTGTTGCCCTAAAAAGCAGCCAAAGAAGAATGCTGTGGAGAAGAAATCTGTTCATGACAGACGGACGGCAAGACTTTCCTTCCGATGACACAATCTGAAGGTGTGTTGTATGGTTTCATTTCAGGCGCTCCCAGGAGGTAGGAAACATTGAAATTATTGGAAGAAGACCTGGGCTACATCAAGTTCATTTCTGATGGCAAGAAATATTTAGGCGGCTCACAGATGAGATGGGAACTAGGAAGATAATGACAACTGAAATAACGTGTATCGTATGGGAAATAGGGGACCAGGAAAAATTGTCTTTTATTTAGACGGTGAATTAGGACTGTTTATCTGTCTAGAAGGGCTCATTACTAGGTCATAGCTCAGGGAAGAGTTGTCATACTGATATGAGCCAAACAGAGTAGCCATCCCCCCACTTCACTAAAAACTCCTGTTCTAGTTCTTTGGTGCTCAGTCTCACTTTTTTAGGCCATAGCTTTAATACCGTCTCAATCAGTCTTCCTTTAACTCTAGTTTAAACAGCCGATTGCTCCTAACTTGAATCCTAGAACGTCTCCACCTTGCCCCTGCTTAAAACTTAAAACAATAGGCTTTTACCCCATGCCTCCCGGATGTCCTTTGTCCGGTTTGAGCTAATCATTCAGAAAACTTGTAACCTGTGTACTTCCAAAATGTCTGTCTCCAGCCCTGGTTAGCCATCCTAAAATTTGTGATATGTGATAATAAAACTGGACTTAGCTGGGTGTGCTAGATTTTAGCTATTCATCCTTGCGACTGTGAAGCTGTTTGTTAATTGTATCATCCCCAGGCCATTCCTGGATAAACGGTCACACCTGGGTGGCTGGTGGAGACCAAAGTCTGCAAGATGCAGACTCCAAAGGGCTAAACAAATCTGTCACGTAGCCACCTACATCTCCGGCCAAAGCTTTTGAATTCACTAACTGGATCTGATTCTCCTTATCTAGGGGTCTTTGCAATGTAGAAGTCACTGGCAAGGCTTCCAGCCCATCTCAGCCCATATCCACCAAAGGAGTCAACTTGGCAGATCTCAAGACCCCTTCCCCCTTTAGATCACATAGGGTGAGAGCTCCATGGATCCCCAATAGGTAAGGACAACGACCATCCTCAGCAGGAAGCAGATACAGAAGAGGAGACCTTCACCCCCTCAGCTTCCCATGGAGATTTGTGGGGATCACACCTCTCAAGAGGATGTGAGGGAGGTAGATAGAATAGCGGGGATCTCGGGACCCCTCCCATGAGACTTGCCCTGCTGGAATGGTCGCCACTGCCCTGATACCACCCACTCACCGGTAATCCCTGCCCCAAGATAAGACAATCACAGGAGGTAATTGAATTTGGAAAAGAGACAGGAACAATAAAAGAAAGGTGATGTCACAGGCCTATCAATCAGACTTCTCAATCAAGAGACCCCACGCCCAGAGGTGTCTCCCCTGAAGACTTAGAATAAAAGCCCCAAAGCCTTGTTCATCGGGGCTCCTGAGCCATTTTCCTGCTCGAGCCCGCTCCCACCTCTTTGGAGTGTACGTTCCCCTCAATAAACTATCTCTTTGTTTCACCACTTTACCTTTGCGTGTGTCTCGTTCAATTCTTTGCTCGAGATACCAAGAACCTGGTCGTGTTGACAAGGACACCCCATTTTCCGGTAACAATACTAGATATTTAAAAGGAAATGTGAAGTAAGATAAATATTCACCATTGGAAATGTCTCACTGGCCTTATTTCCCACCCCCATGTCAGTCTCTATGTACCTCAAGAAAATCTCCAGCCAGTTGTCGTGGCTAAAAGTTGGAAACAGCAATTGACTAAACTTCAGCAACATAAGAGTTTAGTTTCACGACCTCTGGTTTGAAGATGGACATAAGGTTTTCATTTCTTCCTCTTCTTGGAAATCAACTTAAAGCAACCAGCAGGATGAGAAGCAGAAAGGCAAACCCTTCCTTCAGAGAAACTAGGAGACCAAAGAAACTTCTAGTAACATTCTGTGCATGTTTACTGTATTTATAGAAAAGGGGCAAACCGATCTTGTTGGAAGCTGATAAATCAAATAAAACTAACAGAAGTAATATAAGATAAATGCTAAAAAAATCAACTAAAATTGACTAGAGGAGTGATGGGGAAGAAAAAGGAAATATATTCATTTTCAACTGCTTATGGAATGGAGGAGTTAATAGATGCTATCTATACAGATGTAGGATGAAAGATTTTATCCTAAGTTATGGTTATCACAGTGATCTTTCTATCAAAAATACTTTCCAAAGTATTAAAATAAACATACACATTTAAAAAAATCACAAAACACATTGCATAGTAGATACTAAAACACAGAAACGTATGATAAGATAGGACGACAGAACTAAGCTCAATGTATTAGTGATAACCAGTGGTGTGCTAAAAAAAAAAAAAAAAAAAAAAAATGTTTAACAACAGGACTCAGGAGAACAAAAGAAAACAAAAACCTTAACTTGTAGCCTGTGCTGACTTCCATGGTGTACATTCTCCTACCATAGCTAATTTCAAGTTACAAATCCGATATCACTGAACATGGAGCTGGGAACTGGTGAACCAATATGGGCCAGTTTCAATACACCACTATTGATGTATAAATTGAAATCAGCTAAGGAGAAGACTTGCATATTGGATTACAAAGCAAAGCCAACTTAGAACTATATACAAGAGACCTTCTTAATAACAAAGTAGTTGAAAACTTTGCAAGTAAAATGTGGCTAAATGTATACTAGGCAAAAGCAAAAAAATAAAAGTGAAGAGAGGTGTTTCTATCTCACATCACGTAATATAATATGAATTTAAAGAAAACTTTATCAAATGAGATCCCTCAAAGAGTGCTTTATGATAAAACATACAAATAACAATGGAAAATAACAATTATGAATATCCACGCACTGAGTCACGTAGCATCAACATCTGTAAACAGGGAGTATCAGGGAAAACAGCAGATTAGGTAAACACTACGCCTGCCGCCCCCCAGGATCACATCCAAATTACACCTAAATTATAGAACAATCACTCTCGAGAATTATACCCTTAGTTACAGAACCCCTGTAACTAAGGGTATATAAAAAGGCCACATGGAGACTGGTAGGAGGAACAATATGCAAAACAGGCAGACCCCAAGCCCACAGGTAGGAGTTGAACACCTGGAGGGACACTTCAGTGGCAGAGGTGCCCCCGAAAGGGCAACGTTTAAACTGTAAGCAGCAGTTTAATTTGATAAAATATATTTATCTCAATCATCCGACTAGCGTTTATACTAAGTGAAGACGAGTTAGAAACACCATCATTAAAATCGAGAATAAGGTCCAAATGTAAATTCCACAGAGCTGGATACAATTTCATCTTACAAGCTGCACAAGAGCATATCAGGGTAACAATGGAAAGAAATACAAGTTAAATATTTTCTTGTATTTTCTGAGTAATTATATTTTTTGAGAAGAACCAATGACAGTAAGAAATGTCCTACAATAAACTGCAGTAAAACTAATTTTCCTTACTATGCATGAAAGCATACTTAATGATGAAGCTTTGCCGTTCACATATTTAAGAATCTAAGGTATTAAAAGACGATAGAGTACTAAAACTAATACAAGTGTATCGCAAGTAAAAAAACATTTTATATGATTCATGTTACTATAATAGTTCCATATACATTCTTTAAAATAGTGCATAAAGCAGTAGTCAGGAAAGGTACCTAAAATGTTACACTTTCAGGATAATAATAAGGTTATATGTATTCACTAGTATAAACAATGCTACATAAAACATTCCCCTCCTTATGGGTTATTTATGCAGTATGCATTATGAGGCTTACTAGCTCAAAAAAATACCTCTTCTCCTGCTGTCATACTTAATGCAAAAAGAGTACTAATTTTTCAATAGCTAACATACTATTTCCTTAAAAGGATTTAATTTCCACATCTTCAACTAATTTTGTTGTTTTGCTAAATTTACAATTTTTTCTTTTAAACAAAGTTTGGGGGGAAAGATGATAGATGTCTAAACTGGTGCTGAAGCAACTGACGTCCATAGGCAAAAAAAAAAAAAAAAATTAATTCTGACCTAAATTACCTTATACAAAAATTAACTCAAACTGGGTCAAAACTTAAATATGAAATGTGAAGCTATAAAACTTTTAGAGAAACTAGGAGAAAATCTTCAAGATCTAGGGCTAAGCAGAGTTCTTAAACTTAACACCAAAAGTACCACCCATAAAAGGAAAAATTAATAAACTGGACATTATCAAAGTTAAAAATACTTCTCTTCGAAAGTCTCTGAAAAGACAAGCTACATAATGGGAGAAAATATTTACAAAACACATATCTGTCAAAGAACTAATATTTAAAATATATAAAGAACTTCCAGAATTCAACAGTAAAACAGGGAGAGGTTGGTAAAAGGTCCAAATTTTTAGTTCTAAGAGAAGTTCTAGATTTAATGTATAACGTGGTGTCTATAGTTGATAACACTGTGTCGTATCATTGAAATTTACTAAGAGTAGAATTTAAGTGTTCTCACCAAAAAAAAAAAAAAAGTTAAATATGTGATGCATGTGATAATTAACTTGACGAGGGCAACCTTTCACAATGTATACAAATTAAATCATCACGTTGACCTGTGCCGTTAATCCATATGTGATTATCAGTCAATATTTGCTGGATAAGGTAGGTAGCTAAATACCAATGCATGATTTAACCAGTGTAATTGGGAACAGTTTTAGATCTCATTTAAACTTTGAAATACACTTATTTGGGAGGATTATTACAATAGCATCTCCGACTACCTATTTGTTTGGGACGGGTTTCCATGTACCATGGCACTTACTGCAAGAGTGAGCAGGAAGTAAGCTGCTAATATGTAACGGAGGAGATCTGCAATTCCTTTAAACTGAGAACTAAGTTAGTATAGATATTGCATTAGCAGGAATCTTATTAATATTGGCAATATTATTTTAAATAAAGTGATTCATTTAAAATTTTGTTGACTAAGAAATCTGTGGTGTGAGAATGGCATCTTGACTCCAGCCAGAAATGAGCCAATTGTGAGCGAGAAAGACACGGAGCTGAGATGTTGTTGGTCCTGATCCCCGAAAGCCTGGCCTTTGCTGGGTGGACAGGAGGGCCCCCTTGGGGCCTAGGCTGTTCCTCGCTGGTGGACACCCAAGCCCCGTCTTGCTCGCACCCGCCGGGGAGTGCGAACCTTTTACCCGTTTATCCAACACAGGAGTATTAAGCCACGCTGCGCGCCAGCTGTCCTCGCCAAGGTGCGAATAAGCGCTGCTGCAGGACAGAGAACTGGAGCGAATGGGGACCCCCAGAAAAGGCCCCAGGCACGTCGCACCCCGCAGTCAGCTGCCTGCCTAAGGCTCCTCGGAGGGGCGTGGCCGGGCGCGCGGCCCGGGCCGGTGCCTGTCGCCCGGGAAACCACCGGTCCCGCCACCACGCGCTACCAGGTCCCAGTTTCGGTTACGCGGCGGCTGGCGCACGCTTCGGACGCTCGTCGCCCCCGGATGTCAGCGAGGGAAGAGGGATCTCTTAGGCCCGGCGGCACGAGGTCCCCGCGACATCGTGGGTGCAGCCAGACCAGGGCGGGGGCAGCGGAAAGTCCCCGCCGCCCTCTCGACGCGGACGCGGGTTTCAGAAACAATGGCTATGGTTCGGGTGGTTGCGCCTGGGTCTGGCGGTACCTCGGGTCCAAGAGGGCGACCGGCCATCCCCCGCCCTAATCCTCTACACATGGGGATTTGCGTCCCCCTGGTGGGAGACAGGCAGCAATGCTGCTGGGCCGGGGCGAGGAGAAGGCCCCGCCCAGCCGAGCCTTGTCTCGGCCTGACCAAGCAGGGTCAGGGGCTGGAACCCCTTTGCTGCTGCCGCCCCAGTGGCTTGAAGCTATTATCCACAGGTAAGAAGGGCCTGCGCAGGACCTTTGTCCTTCCCGTGGTGGGAGATCACGCCCCTCCAACAAGCCCTCACCACCAACAGAGGCTCTCTCTGCTCTCCTGCCCTGTACTAAATCGTTCTCATGCGTACCCAGGAGGGGACATGGAGAAGAGGCTGGAAGTGGGAGCACACTTTTTGTCTGCCGCCCCCAGGAGTTCTGTATTCTCGTGCTAGTCCACGTATGGCCTTTAGCAGTTCATTCACAATTTTAGCTGAACTCTTACCACTTTATATGGCACTTGATGTCTCTCCTTCAATGCTCACGTCCTCTCTCTCCTTGATGGGGCCAGTCTTTCCTTGGACTTCAGGCTACTTGACTGGTCTGCAACCCTTTTAGGATGATCGACTGTCTCAGTTTTTGTAGGACTGAGTTTCCCAGGACATGGGACTTTCAGTCATACTAAAACCAGAAAATCCAGTTGGTGGTCCTAACCTCAGTGTTCTGATAGGTTCAAGGAATGTTATTCTGCAGTTTTTCTGGTTAAAGTGAGCAATGTTCTCCCTAGATTTCTCCATCCTAGGCAGAAGCCAAATTACTGGAACATTCAGGCATTTGAAATTTGAACGAAGTGATTATTGAAATAATAAAAAGTCACCTGAGATAGTAAAAAGATGGAGAAACATTTGTTTCTTAGCAAGGGAAGAGGAATTCTTATGAAAAAATCTTCCCTAAAATAGAAAAGAAATCAAAATGAGTTTAGTTTCTGCCATTCTTTCATCTGTCAGCAGATTTATTTGACTGCTGAACTCTAGTTGAAGAGGTAGATTTACCCCTATTCTTTCTACAACTCAACATTTGGCTAGCACCAGATTTAGACTTCACTCCCAGAAGGTGAACAACTCCTATAGATTTTGGAGTGAAACTTAAAACAAATGTAGTTGTTGTTTTTTTAATGAGCTTTTGTGGAGAAGAAAGAAGGCTGCATACAGAAGTTTGCTTTTAACAAAAATATTGACCATCTCTCTGGGTAAATGTGTATGTGTATATGCTCATTAATGTATAATCTTGCTATCAACTGGCTGGGGACATACTTGATCTCTGTTGCCATGGGTGCTACATCTGGTCTTGTGGCTTTTGTTTCAGATATGTATCACGGGAGCCAGGAGTGTATGTGATCCCTACAGCCAGCACTAATGGCTATGAGGTAGGCAGCCTCAAGGCAATGCTCTGTATTTTGTGTGATGATCAAGGCTCTATCATTTGCTCAGGTATTCCTTTGAGTATCCAAGAGAAATATTTGTGGCCTCTTATTGAGCTTGTTTTATATATACATACATACATACATACATATACATACATACATACACACACACACACACACGTATATATTCTTATAAAATGGTCAAGATAGTTTGATTAATATAGTAATAACACAGAAATCATAAGACTAGGAGCATATATAACCCAAACAGCTGTGGGGTTTATATGGTTGTAGACACATAGTGTTTATCACACTCATATATCAAGCATTATCCTAAGAGTTTTACATTTATTAACACATTGAATCCCTACACATATAAACTTCATAACAACACTATGATGTTAGGTATATTACTCACATATTACAGATTAGGAAAATGAGGAACAAAGAGAATTAGTAATATATTCAAATTCACACAGATAGAAAATGGTGGCATTTCCAGAGTTTTTTTAACCACTATGACAATGGTCAGAGACACAGAAGAGGTAAAGATTGCAATCTTTAGGAGGGTGTATGGGAGTGAGAATTATGTATATGTAAAAAAAAAAAAAAAAAACCTTTTAAATAACATTTTGATTTTAGGTCATGTACCAAACCAAGATGTACAGAAAGTTGGAAGCAGACATGCTAAGGAAAAGGACTCAGAAAATGGTACAGAAATGCACTGTACTCATTACAGGTCAGCAGGGAGTATGAATTACACAGAAGGGTGTGGTCAAATATTTTATGAGAACTTTATGTGATGCACACAACTCAGTAATGTTAGAAATGCTGAAAAACAACCTACAGAAAGATCTCTATTTCTAAATATAGCATACTTGAATACTTTCGGTTTCAATATTGAAGATTACTCAGAAACTACTTGCCATACAGAAGAAATGAAGACTGAAAATTTTTATCGGATCCATTTATGATAAAGTGATTGAAAAAAAAAAGCCAATGAATGATATGTATAAGGAATTTTGGTTTAAAGGTGACAACATGGACATTATCAAGTCACATGAAGCACAGTGAGATTCACAAATGAGTAGAAAATCCCAGAGCCCTCCAAACCAGTTCTTGTAATCCAGAGGACACATAGGAGAACAGGACAATCAACAGGTATACCTACAACTTTTGCAGCATCTGTTGGCAGGGACTGTGACTTTCTTGAAAGAGTACAATGCTTTGAGAACTTGTAATTGGTTTTTCAAGGCAAGTGATTATTAAGACAAAGTCTTGTCTATAACCATGGATGGGATAAAGTCTTTTAATCTAACCTGAGAACAATCCTCTCTATCTCTGCTGGGTGACCTAGATGACTTTATATTCTCAAAATATGGACCTCATATTCTCAAAAAGGCAGAAGTCTATAGTAGCCATGGAGGAGAAAGAAGAGAGTACTCAGATTGTGTTGAAAGATATAATAATGCAGCCATTCTATAGGATGGTTTCTTAAAGCTAACTTTGACCATGATACAAAATGTTTAAAGAATGTCATGTAACTTATATAGCTGTGGTCCTTAATGAAAGAATGTCGTATTTGCTTTGCTATAATACCCATCCTCAAGAAAAGTGAAAAAATAAGTTTAATATAACAAGCTCAGTTCTAGCTTGATAATCTGGAATTTTCTACTCAAAAGAATTGAATGAGGGTATACTTTTGAAAGGACAATTCCGTGTTTAAGGTATTGTCAACAATGGGAAGAAAAGAGAGTACTGGGTATGCCTCTTTTTAAAATGATTATTGCTTTCTAAATTGAACTGATCCCACAGAAAACTGGGTTTGAGGCTTGGTGAAGAATAAATACATTGTAGATAAGAGACACAGAGGACATTGGGTTGGAGGTGTTAGTGAATGTGGCTTTTCAAGTCTTCCCAGCTCCTCCAATGAGAGATGTTTAAGCCAGTAATACCAAGGTTCTGACTGCCCAAGGTGAGGAGCTTTCCAAGCCTCTTGTATCCCCAACCACATTACCCTGAAATCACAGTATATTAATAATAACTCACATGGTTACAACACTGCCTTTCATAAACCAAATGGTCTAGATCTAACACTCAGGATCCAGGAATTATCCTTACTAAAGTATTAGCACTATCTTGCTACTTTGCCTGCAGGTGATACAATGATTAGTCATATTGTGATGGTGTAAGAAAGAGAAAGCTGTGAGGGACATGCGAATTCAGCTCTCTGCACAGGCAAAGGTTTAGTAGGAGCTGAGCAGAGCAGGTCTGATCAGATCTTACCATATAAATGGAAAGGTTTGTCTGGGAGCTGGATGTGTTTTTGACCACTGTCATAATGCTGATGGGCCTGACAACATTCAAGTGCATATATTTTTGCCATCGTCTCAGTTGATTGCTTGCCAAAGATGAGTCACTATCCCTAGACCGGGCTTGGGAACCATTTGGTGGTTCAGATACCTGTCTGGAACATCACAGTGCACGGGCAGCCACGGACTAGCTGCCTGAGTCAGAAATTGTGACAATTGTTACATTGTTTCCCCACAAAGGAAAAGTGAGGAAACTTTTTTTTAAGATGTGTTAGCACCAAGAAGAAAGAAAAAAAACGCAAATATTACTGTTTTTCTGAAGTTCACAGAAGAATTTGATCAACAAAAAGTACTCTGTATAAATATCAGAAACAGGTGTCCACATCCCAGATTTCTTTAATCACATTTGAGGGTTTAAAAGTACCATCTGTGCTAATGAGTTTATAGAGTGCTTTTCAACCCTTTTTTCATTGTCCCGCTTCCCACAAAGATACTTTCTATATTTTGTCTTAAAGTGTTTGCAAATTTAAAGCTGGTTGATGAATATTGCTTTCCCTGCTAGGCAAGGGTTAATAGAAAGAGCAGTACCATATTGTTAGTACGCCCCAGCACTAGACAGCTCCTTTGTGGGCTGTAGTATTTGGAGAAAGGCAAGCATCTGTGGCTCTTGGGAGTGGGAAGTTAAGACTTATGTAAAAAGTGGGATTTCCCCTCCCCTACTTTCTTTTAACTTAGGGAAAGAATTAAAACAGCAACTTTTTACATGAGACACTTCCTCTTTTTAAAAATGTAAGATAGCTGTTGTTTACTTTTGCAGGTAATTTTACACTGGGGATGAAGAATTAAGACTATATAGATAGTATCATATCTCTGAATATTAAACAACTTTCTAAACAGGGATTTCAAAAACAGACTAAATTTTTCTTGTCTTCTTAACTTTTAAAGCAATTTAATCTTCTGACCTAGTTACAGTAGGAACTAAAGTGAAGGAAGTTACATCTTGGAACTTTACAATCTTTTCCACTTTGTATTTTGGGATTTGATTATAAATGAGGGTGGTGGGATAATGGTGGACAGGACTAGTGGAGTGGCATTTGACTTATATGAGTGAATGGTGAAAGGATAAGCAGTGATCTCATTATACCTTAATATATAAACATATGATTTAATGATTACACTTGTGTAATCACCACCAAGATTAAGTCATAGAGAATTGCCAGCATTCCAGGAAATTTCTGCACATTGCTTCCAAATGGTAGTCTTCCTCTTTCCCACAAGCGGGCACTATTTTGACCTGTATAGTAATTATTTCTTTTCTTTATACCTGTGTTTCTCAAAGTGTGATCTGGCATAAGCATCTTCTGGATACTTGTTAGAAATGCAAATTCTTGAGCCCTTCCCCAGACCTAAAACACTCACACATTTTTCTGTGTGATGCATATTTATGTGATTAAAGTATAAAGTAGTAATTCTCAGACTTTTGCATGTATCAGAACGACCCAGGTGGCCTATTAAAAGACAGATGCTGGCCCTGCACCTAGAGTTTCTGTTGACCTCTTTCTGTTGTGTGTTTTATTCACTGATTCTAATTTTCCTGTATGCTGGGTAAGTTTGACTCTGCTAGTCACTGCACTTGAAATGTTATTTTGCAGGAATAATTGTGAGGCCTGTAATGAAAATACTTTACTCCAAAGAGTATTTGCATTTGTTTCTGCCAGGCACCTAGGGGTATTATTAGTCGGGGCCACCTGTTCAAAGTTTGATATTTCCTGGGCAAGTCAAGGGATTCTTACTATTTTCAAATTCTCCTCAGCTTGTTCTAATTCGTTTGCCTTCACTCTGAAATCCTTGGACCCAGATTGTTGTAGCAGAAGGTCTCCTCTCAGATTCCCTAACTACGTGGATGCAGGGTTTTGTTTTCTGTCCCCTTCTGTACCCTGTAAGGCCATCTATAATTTTCTGGGATCAGCTAGTGCTATCAGGGGAAAAAGTGGCATCAGCTTTACTTTTCTAGATTCTTGACTTCTCTTTACTTTTGGCCTGCTAATTCCTTACTGTTTTACAATCTCTTTGATGCTTTTAGGGAGATTATTTTAAGTATATTTTATCCAGTTTTTTAGTTGTTCTCAACTGTAGGACTGATGCAAACAACCTGAGCCATCATTACCAGAAAAGGAAAATCTGGAAAATTAATTAATTCTCAATACTGTAGGATTTTTTTTTCCAAAACATGAAAATCCATGGATGTTTAGTATATCCTTGAAAAAAACTTCTATTTTGAGTTTATAACTTTACCCAGACATGGGACTTGCAAGAGAGTTTTGGTACAAAATTTCTCCTTGTAAAAAGATTCCCAGAGTTGAATATTTATGACCTTTAGCCACTCCAGAGTGCTGTGATACTTACTCGTGCGTTCTGAGGAACGCTTCCCACAGCTTCAGAAAGCCTCACAAAACAGAGAGTTGTGCCTAATCCACTTCACGATCTGTGGCCCTTTCTAGGAAGTTTAATTTTTCCATAGCTTTAATCAGTCTGGAAACACCAAATTTAGAAAGAATAGATGGTTTGTTTATCACTAGGATGGTTTCTGTCTGAGATGGCATATGGCATGCCCCAAACTTTATTTACTATCGAGTTCTGACATTTGATGGATAATATTTTAACCACTTCCATCTCCCCCCAAAACATGGATATCACATCGTCTTTTTGCCCTGTTTGACTGCTGCGTCAGGTTAATCCCTTGAGGTAGGCAAGATTCTCAAAGAGAAAATACCCCTTCTCAACCATTTGCTGACAAGTCAGAATACATGTTTTTCTGGACAAGAATGAGTCTATTCTATTTATCTTTATCTTTTGAAGGGGGTTGAGGAAAGAAATACACTAATGCTACACCTGTCCATTTATTTAGAAGGTAAACTGGTAGGCTTTCCCGAGGTCAGAAATTGTTAAGAATTTGAGGAAATAACCTCAATTTGAATACTCTAATTGGTGCTTGACAATTCGAATTTGTAGCAATCTCTGGAGGCTAGCCTTGGGGTAGGAATGAACAAACTGATAGCTATTTCTAGAGTCCTTCAAGGATGCTTGAGTTACTTGATTAATGTCGGGATCCCCTGAAGGATGTAAGCATTGGTCGAGGTGGAGTCCATGAACCCTGAAAGCTTGTGGGTCATGATAATGTCAGAATTTAATCCTGATGGCAGCGAGTGTTAATTTATCTGAGATAAAGGCTGTAACCCAACTAGTTACAGCAGAGAATCCCTTAAGGCAGTAGAGAATGTGCTGCTCCCCAGGGCCTTTCTTTTCTATCCCTGAGATATGCCTGGACTCTGTGGGCTTATGTGATGAGTGCAGGCTGGGAGTCCCACCAGATCAGAGGGACAGGAGTCACCTCAATGTGTATTTTTATCAGTTTACCGGGCAATGTCATTGATACATAAACCAGTAAACCTATATTCTAGCTCCATGTTACTGAACCTAAAGTTCATGTTTTGAATATAGACTTTCAAACTGTACCACAGAATGTAGGAACTCTCCATTTCAGAGACACAAAAACAGGACTTTCCATATGACATAGGGGCTTTCCAACCACTGGAATTTTTAAGTTACAATGCAAATCATGATCCACCACCACCCACCCCTTAGTTGATAACATTTATCTAGACCAACATGTTGATTTTCGGAACAGCATGATGCATCATTCTTTTTCACATACGCCATTAGAATATTGCTTTCACAAATAATAAACTTATTACAAATTTTTACTAAAAGATATGAAGAACCAGGACGTCATGGAGTCCACTCATTTTAGCCACTTCCTTGTGGACATGTTTTATTGAAGCCTGTGGATTTGGGAGGTTTGTGTGGGATGTAGGTATTTTTTTCTGTTTAATAGCATGCGCTCCTCCTCCCTTTCCATCTAGTGTATGAGCTCAAGGACATGTGATTTTAGATCACCATATATCTTAATGGCTACCATTTCTTCAGCATTTCTGTTGCATAAGTAGTCATATACGGTATCTATATCACAGTTCTCTGAGATGGACCTGCCAATCTGAACTTTGGAAATTATACAGGAAATCCTTTCCCTGAGCACAATAGGGATTTAGGGGAGTCATTTAGTAGCTCCCAATGCTGGACTAGCTAGTCCTAAATAGCAGCTTTCACTGTATTCCCCAGGCAGTCATCGGTGTGCATATGGTCCTCATATCCAATAGGTAGGAGAATTAGAAGTGAACCCACACTTTTTGCCAAAACCTAAGAGTCCAATTTTTGCTACTTAATGTGGATGTTACAGTATAGAACCTTTATGAGATCCTTGATGTTACAAGTACTGGTGCTGCCTATTCCCTTCATGAAGACAGGCTGAGAGAAATGGATTTAAATAGGGTTAGGGACTATGCTTAGGACAGCAGGGGCCAGGAAGTTTCAAGGTCTGAGAAAAGGATCACTCTCTCTGACAAGTCCAGTTAAATGGTCAGCTATAATTAACCTTGTTCCAGCTAATGTAGATTTAATAAGTCTAATAATAAGCCCTCATCCTTACATATATTTTCTCTTATAACTGCAGTAGGACCTTCCATTTATTATCACTTTTAAATTTAGCCTTTGTACATGCTATCTAGGTTCTGGAGTTTACCCAGTTTTTTACTTACTACCATGATTTCTCATCCCTCAATTGTTCTTGGAATGAAGTATGTATCTCCAACAGTTGGGGTCTATATTATTCTATTTCTGAGCGAATTAAGTAACGTGGCATGTAGTTATTTAATTATGGGCAATTTGGTATTTCCTTGAGAAAAGTCAGTTACTACAGGTCTCTGAATCACCTGAGATGTCTAAGGCAATGAGTGCAACCATCCCTCCAAGGTAGAACTACCTGATAGCTGGGGCTATTGTACTAGAACGAGGACTACTAGCTCATTGGCTATAACCTTATTTAAACTGATGCTACAGCCAGTCCTTTCAGAATTTATCTACACTGTCTTCACGGAAGGTAGCAGATAATCTCTGTGGGTTTCTTTCAAAAGTTTCTATGCAGAAGTGACTCCAACTCCAGCTGTATGTCATTGGTATTGAACTTTTGGGCAATGCCTGGGCAGAGTTCCTAGGGAGTCCCTAGAGGGGAACACTCTTACACACCCTTTTCACTGGGAACTGATACCTGAAATAGTACAATAAATATTTTTGCCCCACTACACATTTTTTGTCTTACTACAATAAAGTTTTCTTTGAGAGGGCCTTCAAATGAGGATGACTTCAAGAACCCTACCCAGTACAACTATTACCGGGTCGAAGTCTGGCTTCCTGCTGCTTATAAGCCAATAATCAAGAGACAAGGTTGGTGAAAGGAAAGCAGTTTTATTCAAAATACTGGCATTCCAGGAGGATGGCGGACTCCTGTCCAAAGGCCTTCTCCCTGATCCCTGCATGGCCAAGAGATTTTATAGACATAGGAAGAGGAGGAACAAAGGAAAGAGGGAGGTGGTTCAGCAATTCCTGGGCAATCTGAAAAAGAAAAAGGAGCTTCCCAGAGTTTGGTTGGTTTCAGGGATAAGGCTGAACTTGTGCAGATGTTGCTTGAGTAAACAGGGTCATTAAAGCTGGTATCATACAGCCTTGAGCAAATAGAATCATTAAGGAGGGAAGCAAGGAAAAAAGTTTTAAAAAAGTTTTAAGCTGAATTACATTGTTGAATGGAACTAGGAGTGTTGGATCCTACAAGTAGAGAATATGGTGTCACCCTTACACAGTGTTCTCAAGGGAGGGGACCATAGACGCGTTGGTTTGGTAGCAGCCCAGTCAAATGCTTCCCCTGCATGCTGGACATTGTTATAGAAGGAATGGTGAATGATGTTCTTTCCATCTTCTAAAATTCTTTTTTGTCTCTTTTATTTAGATAGTTTGCAGTGTCAACATCAAGTTCACTGGTCTTTTCCTCTGCATTGCCAGATCTGCCTTTAATCTTACCCAGATTATTTTTCACTTGAGATATTGCAGTTGTCATCTTCCTTCTACCTTCTTGAATATATAAAATACAGTTTTAGCAATGGTTTTAATGTCCTTGTCTACTAATAATAATGTGTTATTTCTGGATTAACTGTGATTGATTTGTCCCCCTCGTTGTGGGGAGAACTTCCCTGATTCTTTACATGCCTGGTAAATTTTGATTAGATACCAGCATTATAAATATTTTCTTTAGTGGTGCAAGAATGGCTGGTTCTCACAGAAGGGAAAAGGAGGAGGAGGAAAGTGATAGTCACCATGAAGGCAGGCCCACTTCAGATCACTGCCTCTCAGTCCTGTTTGGGTAGAGATTTGAGGGGGGTGAAGTTTCCATTAAAGAGCTAAGGTCAAAGCATAAAGCAACATTTGGGAAAGCAAAAATGGCCTCTGACAGCGAAGTCCCCTGTGGAGTGTGTGTGCACGTATTATACATAGGTACACAGGCCAGCCAGGGGACGTAATAGGAGGCAACATAACAGTGGGAGCTGCAAAGTGCTGTGGTTGCTTTAAGTTAACTGAATTTCTAAAGTGTTTCACACTGAAGTGACTCATTCTTTCCAGACATGAGATCTGGTCTTTCTATGGTGACGAGATCTGTGTTTGTCTCAATGACATCTCTGCTTTGGGGTCGTCTCCAGGTGGGCCCGTCCAGCTGAACAAACAGGGCCGGCACTGAAGGCTCAGGTCCAGGCCTCATCCCAAGCGCTCACTGTGCTTTCTCGGATGTACGTTTTTACCTCTTGCCAAAGAAAGATTGAGGGAACCTTAAAATAGGTGGGGGAAAGTTACATAAAGCTCTTTATTGGAACACTGAAACCCATTTGTCGAAGGTCCATCTGGAGGCATGATTAAACGAATAGGAACAGACGTGAACATGGCTGAAAGTGTATTGAACACGGCAGCCCAGGCTGAGACGAATGCTGTGAGCTTTTGCAAATCTCTGTGGAAGGAGATCAAAAGGGAAATATCTGCTTTGTCTTTACATGAATACCTCTTTTCCAAATAGGAAATATCCCATTCTTGGAACATAATATTGCACAGGAAAAGTGTGTGGCCCTGGGCAGCACTGAGTAATAAAGTAGTATTCAACGGAGAGTTCTAGATGAAAGTAGAAACAGAGAGAAACCCTGAACAGCCACTTTTACAATAAAGTAATCCAATCGTAGATTATAATGCTCCAGGCAGTGCTTACCAAGAGAAGGGAGTTAGTGGTTTGGCCGGTGGTGGCCATGCTGATCTCACTGTCTGCTATGCTTGGCTAGCAGTGAGTAGACTGTTCTTTTTCCCCTTCATTTTCACTCCTGTGACTTATTTCTCATCAGACCTTGGTAAATTCCATCAAAAGCCACACAGCAATATTTCATGTTTACCAGCTGGAATACCAACACTGCCAGCCCACTGTTCAAGACTTGCAACACTTTCTAAATTTATCCTTACATTGAAGTTTCTCCTATTGCCTCATTCAGCAACTTGCACTGAGGACAGACTCTCTAGTCCAGACCTCAAGTTCATTTTATACTATTGGAATCTAGTGACCACTAATCCTGCCAGCTATCTCTTTGCACCCTCTTCTTTTAGAACTTCAAAGAAATGCTAAATTTGTTCCTTCATCCATCTATCCACTCACTCAGCCACTTGTCCATCCAATTGATAAGTATTGGATGGACATACATTGTGTCAGTTCTGGTGCTGTGTCATGCAGTTGTAAAGATAATAATGACAACAATGATGACACGGAGAGTGATGTCACCAAAATGCAACATAGGAGAACCCAGCCTCTGTCCTCATACAAAGATCAATAATTAGACAGCTAATCATGAACAAAAACAGCATTGAGAGAGCTCTGGAGACCATGTAAAAACTTTTAGCAATATGGTGGAACAAAAAGAGAGAGAGAGAGAGAAAATAGCTGCACAAGAAAAGAAGGAAGGCAGCTTCATTTTGCCTGCATCATCCTATCTCACAAGCTGGCATTGCTCTGTGCCAAGTGGGAACTCCCAAACCAGGAAGAGCTACGCTCATGAAGAAAATACAAGTGGGGTGAGTGACCAGCTTCTTCACCCTTTCAGGGCACCACAGAAAGGGCCTGCTTCAGTTTCACCCACCCAGACAGGCAAAGCTGAGATGTATACAGATGGTGAAGAACACAAAGAAAACCAGGGGCTACCGACAGCAGCCATGCAGCAGGAGCAGTTGTGGTTCACAGTGTTGCTCTGTAGGTAAATCCAGCAGCTTTTGTCACTGAAAAAAGAACTAATGGCTGGCTCAGTTGCCATAGAACCCCTGCAAATTTTACCAGCTTCCCCCACAGGTATTTGTGTTCACTGATGCCAGCTAGCTGAGCTTTTCTCCTGCTCCATCATCCCCTGGACCCCTACCAGAGCCTGAGAACTGCACTGGCAGCCAACTCAGGCCTCTATAGCTGCAGCAGCATAACACACGAGCCTAGACCCCCATGGCTGACCCCACTGCTGTGTGTGCACTTAGAGCTAGACACTCCAGCTGTTCACTTACATACTGCTGGCCTGATATCAGTTATCAGTCTTCAGTGCATGCAGTCAAGGGGAGATTGTGCCACCACGGGAGAGCATGACAACAACCAGAGCCCTCATGGCTGCTTGTGGGCCCATGTCATCTGTCAGTGGCATCGCTACCCTTACTTGTAGCTAGCCCCTCCGACTTTGTACCTGTGTGCCACTAACCTGACTCTCATCATGAGCCTCCACTGCAATATACATGTCCAGGGGGAGATCATGCAGCCGTGGGAGAGCACACGAACAGCCTGGGCTCCACTGCTGCTGATGAGCCCACAATTATCTCTGGCCCTCACTGACGGTCCTGCCCTGCACCACAATGTGTGTGTGTGTGCAACCACTTCCTGCCACTACATAGGCACCTGCAGCTGGCCTCCATGTCTGAGTGTGTGCACACCACTGATTCTGGTCACCATCACTGCCTGCCTTGGTCCCTAGCTGTTGGATCTGGAGGCACCACTAAAGACTCTTGATTCTCCAGTTTTTCTGACTTTGGGGACAGATATGTATTTACCTTTGGACAAAGGGCCCTGGCTTCTGAAGGATACCTTCATCACCAAGATCAGAGGCAAGAAGAATGGACAAGCATTTCAATCTGTCCTTGTGGGATTCTAGCTCATGTTCCTGGAGTTTGGGGTTGTACTTGTGAGTTTCAGCTCATGCTTGTTGATTCCATGCAGGTTGTGATCTTTTCTTCCCAATTTCCCACCCTGTGGCCTTCAAGTGCTGTCATCAGACATGGAGACATAGGCTTAGCTAGGCCCCCAAACTGCATAAGCCTATTTCCTTTCAGAAGTCTCTTTAAACTGTATGTATGTGTTCCCTCCCCCACTGGGTCTGCTTTTTTGGTTGAACCCCGACTGATATAGATACAGGGCCCAAATTATGTAGTTCACTGTATATAATATTGTAGAAAACGCAAATTAATCTGTATTGTAAAAAACTGAAAGTGCCTGGGATTGGGGAGGAGCCGGGGGGAGGGAAGGTAGGGATTGTGAAGAATGAAGAAATAACTTAGGGGGTGATGTTTATTATCTTGACTGTAGTGATGGTGTCACAGATGTACACATGAGTCAAGACCTATCAAATTGCCATGTGAAATGTGCACAGCATGTCAGTTCTACTGCAATTAAACTGTTGACTTTTTTGAATGCAGGCAAGTGTTGACATACCCCAGCACTAATTTTCTAGTTCAAGCTGCCTAGAAATAAAATTCTAGGAGTCTTTTGGGCTTTGTTTTGCCACCCTCACTGTGTAGAGGAAGTGGCAGAAACTCTAACATTTAAGAACAGGAAGCTGATTTAATTCACCCTTAAGAAAGACGTGGCATATTTCATTCTGGGAAAAAATATAACAAAATGTGTTTTTCTATTATCTGTACTTCTGCATTTTCCTAAAGCAAACATGGCATAATTGTGTTACAGAAATAAAAGAAAAATATGGTACATTTTTCTGGATATATTTCTCTTTTTCATGGAAAGCCCTTTATATATTTAAAGAAGTAAAAAATCATAAAGGATAAAATTGATAGCATAAGTAACTATTATCTGTGACACAAGAATCTACAAAGGGTCTACAAAGGTGTGAAACTAGAATAGAAACATGGCCAATCCAAGCCACTGGTGCTCTCTGACCACTAAAGCCCCATAATGAAGGATTCTGTTAATTATTTTAAGTTTTCCATTATTTTTATTATTTTGTCCTTCTGAGGTAATGAAATTGTTCCCAGAGAACAAGAGTATTTGCTCTTGACACAAAATGGGTTTATTGATGCATAATACTTGGGGCTTCTTACTGGTCCCTTTATCATAGGACATGAAACATCCAGGGAGGAAATGTTCTCTACTGATTTCTTATTTTTAATATAAAATTTAGTTTTCTCAGTCACCAGTTCAACAGTTAAAAAGTTTGTCTTACAATTATACAGCCCTCATATAATACATTGGTTAGTTTGTGTTTGCAAAATACTGCATCTTCCCATTTAGTGTAACAAATTCCCCTCAATCATCTATGAACCAGGCTCTGTAGTGGACGCTAGAGATAAAAACGAAGGAGACCCAAGCCCTGTCCCAAAGGAGCCTATGATCCTTGGAGAGAGAGTCAGAGACAGAGACAGAGACAAAGACAACATATAACGTCAATGTGATGTATGTGGAAGTAACTACAGAACAGAAATGAAAAGCCCAAGGGAGGGGCACCTACCCAGGCCTTGACAGGAAGAATGGTATGCACTCACAGGCTTCCCAGAGAAGATACTGACCTATCTTAGTGACTTTTTCTTGGTACTCTTCACGGAGAGCATGATAAGCCTAAAAAGACTTAAGTAGGCCTGTGGGAGCAATCTGTATGATGACATGAAATAATACATGTTTTGCCTAATAAAAATCCACTTCCAAATTATGTTTGCCCAGCAAATGTTGGGCATTCACTGCCTTAGGGAAAGAGGAACTTCAGCCAAAAGGAAAAAACCCAAACCAAAATGACACATAAAAAACACAAAGAAGGGGAGTTCCCTGATGGTGTAGTGGCTTAAGGCTTCGGTGCTGGTGCTGTCAGCGCTGCAGCCTGGGTTCGATTCCCAGCCAGGGAGCTACCCACATACCAAAAATAAAAAGCAAAAAAACAAAAAAACAAAACAAACAAACAAACAAAAAAACCCCACAAAGATAATCTTAGGCTTTTGAATTTTTAAGGATCCAGATCTGGGATTATGGATGTTTAAAGGAATTCAAGAGAAATTTTAAATATGTGTGCTTTTTGCATGGTAATACATAGGAAAATGATTTCACTAGGCACATTCTGAAAGAAAAACATTTTTATCCCTAGAATTTTACATCTAGGCAATTCGTCTTTCCTGTGTGAAAACATAAAAGTATTCTCAGATCTGTAAGGACCTGTGTATTCTTGAAACAATTTTTTGAAGATGTGCTGCAACAGAATGATAAATGGAACAAACTAGAAGCATCAAGAATGGGGCTGTCACAGTATAAAAGGTTTGTTGCTGAGTAATTATTCAATTTAAAATAGTAATGTATCTAAAAATACATTGTAACTCTGGTTATAAAACTGAAAGATGCCAACAAAAATTACTCACCAAACAACAGTATAGTGAATCTAAAATCCTAATATTAACAAATGTTAGGGATACATAATAAAGAATAAAATTGTGTCAAATTTTTTGTCTTATATATATAGAAATACAAGATACCGTTTCATTTCTGACTCTGACAAGGAGTAAAATATGGATTAAAGTACTTTTGTAACACTTTAAAGTAAAATGAAACAAGATATAGACTACACCATAGAGAATGTATATTATACAAAGTTCTGAAAATGGTAAAATGAGGTATCCATATGGCAAAAGCAAAAATAAAATGGAAAATATAAAAATAGCCTGAAAGAAGGTGACAGTTAAAGATATTAATCATGATGGTACATCAAAATGAATTAAATGTACCTATTAAAAGTCTAACATTCTGAATTAAAAAAAAAAACAAAATCTAATATGTTGTTTTTAAGAAACACACTTAAGACCAAATGAGATGCCCCCCACCAAAACAACAACAACAAAAAACCCTACAACCAAAAGGATTGTCATAACTATATCAGGTCTTTTGAACAAATGGCACTGGGGCAACTTAATATCCACATACAAATGGATGAAGTTGGACTCCTCATGTGTGTCACTTAACCATATTGGCAATGGAGCCTGTTCTATTGCCCTGGTGGGGCAGGGAAACAAACTCACAGTCTTACTCAACTGCTGAGCACAGCCTCCAGTCCCACCTATCCAGGAATCCTTGCTGAAGGCTGCCCGAATGTTAAATATAGTCTCTGGCCCCACATAACCAGGCACACTGAACGGTGACCTTGGGCAGCCTTGGAGCCCAGCTTATTGCACCACCAAGCCGTTGACCCTAGCCTGATTGCTGAACATAGCTTGTAGCCCTTCCCAGGCAGAGTGCTGGCCCGAATCACAAAGCATAGCCTACTGCTAGACCTGACAACTAAACACAGCAACTCTGCCTAACCACAGAGCACAGCCTCTAGCCCCACTCAACTTTGGAATACAGTTGGAGGCTTTTTCCAACCAGAGCCTGGCCACTGCCTTGCACAACCATGGAGTACAGCCAGTGGCCTGCCAGATTGCAAAGCCCAGCCTATGGCCCCACTCAACTTCAGGACACAACCCTTGGCCCTGCCCAATCATAGAGCACAACTTGAAGTCCAACTGCAAAGCATGCCCACAGTCCCACCTGAACAGGTGTCCATCCAGCAGAAACATCTAGTTGGGAAGCATAGCCTGATATCCCAGCCAACCAAGACAGACTGTGGAGTCCTACCCATAGCTCTGCCCAATTATAGAATCCAACCAGTGACACCACCTTGCCAGGGAACACAAATACATTTTGCCCAACCATAAGTGATTGCAGAGTCCAGCTAGTGACTCCATCTGACCACAGAGCACAAACAGCAGCCCTGCCTGATCAGCGATCCCACCCATGTAACCCAGCTAACAGGCCCATACAACTACATAGCCCAGGCAGCAGCACCTCTCCTAACCTGAGAGCATGGAGAGTGACTTGCCCAACTAGAAACCCTGATAGCAACCCCCACCTGCCCAGAGGTTATAAGTGACCTGAAAATCTGGCAAAGGAGAAGACTTACTCAAATGTGCAGATACCAATACCAGGAATCAAAGATCAGGAAAATCAGGTAAACATGATACCACCAAAGGAAAGTAATAAAACTCCAATATCTTAAATAAATGGAGATGTATAAACTGTCTGACAAAGAATTAATCCTCTTAAGTTTAGTGAACTGCAAGAACACACAGTAAGATGATTAAACAAAATTAGGAAAAACAATGCATGAACAAAATAAGATGTTCAACAAAGAAATAGAAACCATCAAACGCAAACAAACAAAAAACAATAAGAAATCCTAGAGCTGAAGAATTCAATAGAGACCTTCAAACTAGACTTGACAAGCAGAAGAATCAGTGAACTAGCAGGTAGGTTATTTGGAATGATCCAGTCAGGGGGGAAAAAAGAAAAAAATAATGGAAAAGAGTGACGAAAGCCTATGGGACTTGTAAGACATCATTTATAAAAACAACATGAGCATTATGGGAATCATAAAGAGGAGAGAGAGAGAAAAGAACATAAAGTGTATTTAAAGTAATAATGGTTAAAAACACCCCAAACATGGGGAGAGAAATGGAAACTCAGATTCACAAGAAGTAGCAAAGGACTCCAAATAATTTGAACCCCAAAGAGAGCTACCCTGAGACACATTATGATTAAACTGTCAAAAGTCAAAGACAAAGAGAGCATTTTGGAAGCAGCCAGAAAAAAGCAATTTGTCACATACAATGGGGCACTGCTCCCCCATCCCCCAACCCCCACAAACAGAAAGACTATAAGTAAATTTCTCAACAGAAACTTTGCAGGTCAGGAGCAAGTGGGATGATATATTCAAATTTGGAAGGATAAAAACTGTCAGCCAAAAACATGACACCAGCAAAGCCGTCTTTCAGAAATGAAGGAGAGACAAAGACTTTCCCAAAGAAAAATTGAGGGAGTTCATCACCTCTAGACCTGCCTTACAGGAAATGCTAATGGTTGTTCTTCAAGCTGAAATAAAAGAATGCTAATTAACATTGTAAAAACATATGAATGTGTAAAAATTACCGGTAATGTAAATATATATTCAAAGTCAGAGTCTCTAATGTTGTAATGGTGGTACATAATTCATTTATAATTCTAGCCTAAAAGTTAACAAAGAAATTGTTAAAATTAACCATACCCACATAATTTGTTATTGGATACATCAAGCTTGTCCAACCTGCAGCACACATATGGCCCAGGACGGCTTTGAATGTGGTCCAACGCAAATTCATAAACTTTCTTAAAATATTACAAAAATTATGCATGGATCTTTTTATAGATCATCAGCAATCATTAGTGTTCGTGTATTTTATGTGTGGCCCAAGACAGTTCTTCTTTCAATATCAAGCCAGTAAGTCTAACAATAAAAATTATATTAAAAAATAAAATAAAATAATAAAACAGACTATGGTAAAGGAAGCATGGCATACCATCTCCAAAAGTCATCAGACCACAAAGGAACACAGCAAGAGAGGAGGCAAGGAACAAGGGACTTTCAATAGACAGAAAACAAAAAATGGCAAGAATTAAGTCCCTACCTACCAATAATTACTTAACTGTAAATAGATTAAATTCTTCCATTAAAAGACATAGATGTATGCCTGAAACCTATGTAATCCTTGCTAACAGATGTCACCCCAATAAGTCTAACAATAAAAATGAATTAAAAAAGAATAAAAATAAAAAATAAAAAAATAAAAATAAATAAAAACACATAGAATTTATAAACTGATTAAAAAAAAAAACCCATGAAATCCAAGAAAACAAAATTCAGTGATATGCTGCCTACAACACCCTTGCTTTAGCTTTACGGACACAACACAGACTGAGAGTGAAGGGATGGAGAAACGTAGGTCAGGAAAAGGGCAATCAAAAGGGAGTGCAGGCAGTGGGAGACTTTCTTCTCCCTAGTGGCTGGTGAGGTAAAGAGGAGCCAGGGCCCCACTCTTCCTCCCTCACTCCCAACATGTATACCTTTTAAAAATCAGCGGCTACAAGAGTAGGAATCGGGGAAAGCGGCCAGTGGAAGTTGCAGAAGCCCCCCTCAGACCCTGACAGAAAGGTCCAGACCACTGAACTCACCAGCTGAGAGCACCTTACAGAGATTTAGAGTCACTGTCAATTTGGCAAGCACATATCCCAGTTCCCCCTCAAATTGAAATCTATTTCTCTGTCACCTCTATTTTGAGCTTCCATTCTACTGGAGTCCAGGCAGAACCCCAATCTCAATCAATATGGTGTCACATCTGAGTTCCAGGGAACTTCACAACACTGAGGCATTGGGTGCAGGGGTCAAGAGTACAGTCTTTGGTGTGATCTGGCCACACAACTCTACTCAGGTGTCCCTCTTGTATGACCTCATCGGGAAGGGGCACTCACTTAGTGGCTTCCACGCCTCTCCAGGCACGGGATCTCTTCAAAGCTGCCTCAGGTCCCACCTGCCTGGACTTGCATCCCCATGAAGCCTCATCCTCCAAAGACTTGCAGGTCCTTCACAGAGCTTTGGCTGGGGAGCAGAGCTCAGGACCCTCCCTCCAGGCCCTCAGACAGCCATACTCCTTTCTCTGTTCTTTCCAGCCCCATAGGACTCTGTTGTAGGTGGGGAGTTACAAGCAGGAATGGAGACATTTGCTTGCTAGGGCTGCCATAATGAAGTACCCCAAACGGGGTTCACCAACACATATTTTCTCACAGTTTGAGAGACTAGAAGTCTGAGGTTGGTTCCTTCTGAAGGCTGTGAGGGAGCATCTTCCATACCTCTCTCCACTAGTTCTAGTGATTTCCTGGCAATCTTTGGCTTGCAGAAGCAACTCTGATCTGATTTTGGCCTTTGTGTGCACATGGTCTTCTCCCTGTGTGCATGTCTGTCCCCACATCTCTATAAAGACACCAGTCACATTGGATTAGGGGCTCACCCTACTCCAGAATGACTTCATTTTAAGTAATTACCTCTGCCATGACCCTATGTCCAAATAAGTTCACATTCTGAAGTATTGGAGATTAAGACTTCGACACATGGTTCTTGGCTATTCCCTTAGGACATCATTATTTTAAGGGTTTTAAGGCTTTTAGAAACCAAGGTAAGTTCTTTCCTTTTTATTTTGCTTTCTGCCCTACTGCATCCCTTCCCCAAGGTGTTGTGTGAACAGCTTAGTCAGTTGAATCCTAAACAAAAGCAAAAGGAAAAAAATATAAATAAAGCCCTCGGTATCCTGCCACAGAAGTGAGCATTCCTTTTCCTGGAGTACAGAAGAGGGGCTAGTGGGGGAGGACCTGGGGATTCAGGATTCCAGTTGTGTCCTCTTTGGAAATGGTAGTTTGACAATCAGCAGTCTTTCCCTTACCAAGTAAGGAGAGAGAAGCGAGCTTTCTAAAAAACATTTATTTTAAAATTGAACATAATATTTGGGTAATTCAAAATTAGTAGAAATAATTTTTAGAAGTTGCTGAGATGTCTAATAGCTTATTTGATTGTTGCAAGGATTAGAGGACCTCATGTACAGGGATGAAGAGATGACTACTGAGGGAGATGGGACACCTGAGAGACAGGACTTTCCTACATATCAATCATAATATAGTCAAATATCTGTAACAAATATTAAACACCTCACCAAACCAACCGTAAAATCCCTTATTTGTATGTTACCAGAGTTTTTACCTATAACACAGAAATAAGAGTTCTACAGATTTTAGAAATCATGCTTAAATTAATTTGACTTCATATTAATAATAACTAAAAGCTAGCCTCTACCCAGTGTAGTCTGTGTCCACGCCCACATCTCTCAGGTTCATGATTCAAAGATTGCAATGAGTGTGTCAAGTCAGAACAAAAAGCAAACCAGGAAGGAGTTCATGGGCCCCGAGGGGCAGAGAAGACTTGTTCCACACAACAGGCAGTGGCCCAAGGGCTCCTCCGCCCATTCCCAAGCAGAACCAGGCCTGCAGGTAGGGAAGAAGTGGGGCACTTCTGCACCCTCCACTACCTTGGATGGTTTCCTGGGTATTCCAAGCAGAGTAGGTGTGGTGTTCCAATGGGACAGTTAATTCCCTAAGGTCAGGGCCCCATCTCTGGCCTCCCTCAAAGCAGGGTGCTGCCCAGGTATGCACACAGAGCAGGTCCTTAGGAAGGGAAGGGTACGGAGCACCTGCTAGTTGGACAGAGTCAGAGCAGGTATTTCATGTGACCCTCACAACAACGCTGTGAGGTAGGCTCATCATCCCCCATTTTGCAGATGTGTGAACAGAGGCTCAGAGAGGAGCATTTGCCCATGGTGGCAGAGCTAGTAAACAGGGGAGTGTCAACCTGAAAACCCAGGGCTTCTCACTCCAGGCTCTTTCTACTGCTTATAGAAACCGAGGGGTTGGCAGCAGATGAGTATTCCAGCTCCCTGGTGGCTGATCCAGAGCTCAGACATTGCAGGCCCTTGAGCACAGGGGGTCCAGAAGCCTGGGGCTATGAGCTCTGGCTCTATAGCATTAGTTAGTGACCTTGAGCATGTCCCTTCCCTTCTCCATACCAGGTGCCAGACCTGTTCAGGGTGGTTCTCCACCAAGAGAGGAGATGAGCAAACCGTCTGGAAAGCATGTTTATAGACTGCAAGGGAGAGCCTCTGTGGGGAGACTGCCCCTGCCCCCTTGCTAGAGGGATGGAGTGCAGGGCCATTTGATTCACCTTGTGAGAATCTGTGATGGTCCCTAAGGTTCTGGCCTCTGAGATCAACTTGAAGTTCTGGGGATCCACATCCCCACTCCCTGAGAGACCTCTCACAGAAGGCCCATGAATGACAAAGAAATTGGATCAGGATACCTTTAAAGGAGAAAATGCTTAGAAGTAATTTCAGAGGTGGGATGACTACTTTCAAGGGAAAAAACAAAATGGCAGTTAGAAGTAGTTTTGGGGGCAAGCATTAAACAGGGAGAGGTGGACACAGTGTGCAAAACCCAGCTGGTAGGATAGGGTCAAGTCGGGCCAGGCCGAGCCAGGTCTTTGGCATCATGCTTGCCTGGTGTCTGCCATGGGGCTGCACCTGCTGCCTCAGACATGGGTAGGGGTTTTCCTCAAAAATTAATTTGAGCCTGCAAGTTCAGGCAGAACTTAGAGAATAAATAAATAAAAGCAGAAAGGAAAACACATCTAAAATGACTCAAGAAAATTTACTTGGCATGTGTCTCTTCTCGTTCTAAAACCCGCTCCATGGCCCCAGCTCTGTGAAGCCCTCGATGACCACAGATACAGTAAGTGCATGCCCCTCCCCCGGGGGGCACAGACAGACAGATAGCCCAGCAAGCTTACCTCTCTACAGGCCCCCAGTGCACTGAGTTTGCTGTCTCGTACCTCTCTGTCACTCCCAGTGAACAGTGAGCAACGTGAGGACGGAGATTATGTTTCTATAGCTCCATCTCCGTGTGGAGAGGGATGTGGAGTCATCAAGACCCTTTGTACATAAGTACCCAGGCTAAGGACCAGCCAAACCAGCCAGTGATATGATTACTGCTTCTCCTGAGGGCATGGACCTTGGGAGCAACTTTGTTCTGGAGGAATCAAGCATGTTTCCTATGCCCCGTGCCAATTCCTTGCCCCCCAGAGCCACCCTTTACCAGGCATAATCATAATTTGGGAGAATTTCCTTAAAATATGAAATCAGTGTCTAGGTGCAGATTTCAAGCAATAGAGAATGCTGGTTTGTAAAAATAATATCATTCGGGTGAAGAAAGCAGCTCAGCTTTGGGAACCCTAGTGGGAAAGGTGGATCTTGCATTTACCCGTGTGGAGGATGGGGAGGACTCTATCTGGCTTACACATGGGTGCTATGTCTGTGTGTGTGTGTGTGTGTGTGTGTGTGTGTGTGTGTGTGTGGCAGGAGACTTTGGACTCACATACCTCTATGGCTACAAAACAAGCTGGATGTGGTTCTTTGCCCTGGGGCTCCTGAAGTCCCAGGACTTTTATGGACGGAAGACCTAGAGTGCAAGGAGCAAGCAGACCCAGGCCCAGGGTGACCAAAAGAGGGGCTACAAACTGCCTGATGGAGGAGGGTGAGGGCAGCCGGCCAGGGAGCCCATGCTCAGCAGCGAATGTTCTGGAAGCCAGGCAGTGTGGCTTTTCCAAGCAGGTAAATGTCCTCATCTGTGCCCTGGTTGAGGTGTTTGACAAGGTTCTTCTCAAAGAGGAGCGGGTGGTAGGCGCCCATCGTGCAGGCGTTGTCGAAGAACTTCTGGTAGTAGTAGCACACGTCAGTCTTGCGCTTGGATGGGAGAAACTCATAAATATCCACCTGGTCACACAGTGTCATCATGATGATGATGCCTGGAGAGGGGAGCACAGGTGAGTCCTGCTCAATGACCTGCCCCACACCCCAGAGCTCCACCCAATGAGTCCACAGTTAATGACCCCAAATTTGGGGAGATACCTATCTGCATTTCTAGTTATAACAGTGATTCCCAATCTGAGTCTTTCTAGTACACCAGTCCAGCAGACTATTCCTGGAGGGCAATTGAGTTCTTTGCACCTCTATATCCCCAGCATGGGGGCCAGGACCCAGTGCATGATGGGTCCTCCCTAAACACAAGCGAATTCCCAATCTATCGGTCAATGAATTTATCAGTGTGGGTAAACTACAGAGAGGACAAGGCGACTGAGGAGACAGTATCATCACACACACACACACACACACACACACACACACATACACACACATATATATATTACTTTCTAGCACTTCTATATCTTGGAGAAACTGCGTAGATGCTGCTATTTGGGAGGTGTTTCTCACAGTACTTGCAGGAAACAGTGGGTGTGTGGGAAGACTGCTCTTCCCTCAGCTGAGAAGGACAGTTGGAACAGAAATGCACCATGGTCTGTATTGATGGGTTCTGCTCATTCAGGCAGGAGATTAGAGCTGAGGGGTTAAGGACAGGTTGGTGCTCTCAGGGAGGTGGCACAGACACTGAGGCGCAGACCCAGCAAGTCAGGAGGCTACTGCTACCATGCACCCTTGTCCCCACCTGGCCCAGTCTTCTTGTGCAGGACACATCCTTCTTTGGGCCTCAAGTTCTTCACCTGTCCCAAGGGTGTGATCTACCTACTCCTCCTACCACACAGGCTATTGTTAGCATGAAGCAAGATGATGGTTTTAAGATGCTTTTTGTCAACCATAAATATAGGGAGTCTTTATGATGGAGCAGTTCCCGCTAACAGCAAAACTATAAACTGCTAGTAGCAACTTTGTTCCAGAAGAATCAAATATGAGTAAAGCTGTACCTCTGCCCTCTAGCTGTCCCTGGTCCAATGGGGTAGAGAAGACACCTCTGCAATTAATAGATGCAGGCACAGCACAAGTGCTTTTAGAAATTATGGGAGGGAGCACTTCCTATGAAAGATGGCTCAAGTAAACCTCCCCAGCCCTGGTGCGGGGCCTGTCAGGAGCTATGGCCATGAGGGATAGGCAAGGCGGGAACACTGGTGGTGGAGGGAACAGCACTGGTGAAGGCAGGGAGTAGGGCAATGGGAGAGCATGCTCTCCACAATGCTTCCACAACCATTTTTACTCAAAAGGAAGCAGCTCCAAATGCACCCATCCAAAAGTTGAAGAAAAAGGTATAAAGATGTGATACTTTAAGAATGCCTGTCTCTTTTTATAAAGAGTGTCTCTGATATTAAACACTTATTTGTTCATCTGCTCAGGGGGCATTACCACAGAGTTATCCCATGCCAGACACACAGGATGAATCCAACGGTCCCCACCCTGAGGGAGTTTGCAGTCTAGTAGGGAAGACGGGCAGCAAATTACACAGAGGTGAGTGGCTGGTGGCACCACTAGGAAAGTGGTCCACTGCCTGGGCCAGAGGCGGGAGCTTCCCTTCCTGGATCCTAGGAGCCTAGGAGCATGTGGACATTGATCACGGTTCAGACAAACTCAAAGAGAAAGGGAGGGAGAGCAGATATTCCATAAGGGCCAAGAAGGGTGTAGAAAGTTTAAGAAGGAAATCTGTAGCCAGCATTCAGGGCTCTCTGCACTCTGACTTCAGCCCACTTTTCATCAGCTCCCACAGCGCCATTCACGGCCCCCCAAAACCCAGTCAAGCTTTACTGCTGATCCTTCTCTCAGGGCCAAGACCAGGGTGCTCGCTAGGGTAAACAACTTTATGAAATTCTGCATAAGGTACCGTTGATTCTTCCCCTTTCCTCAGATTCCAGAATGGTTCTGTGTGACGTTGTTACTGATCCTGTCTTTATTTAAAACTTTGGTATTTCATTCATCATAAAATTTTCGCATTGTTGTGATTTTTTAAAGATATGGTATTAAGATATTATTTCTCTTATTGCCGAATTTTTGGCACTTCCTTAAATTGTACCCTGAGGCAAGTGCCTCACTCACCTCATCTGAGTCCCAGCCCCACTATTCCTGTTCCCTCAAGAGTCTGTGCTTCCCTTTACACCAGCTCCATCTGCCAAATCCACCCCTCCCATGGGCCTGATCCAAAGCTACTCCTCCACGAAGCTCTTGGACTGTCCACCTAGACAGGACTCGCTCTCCTGTGGCACCACGGTGGGCACTCCGTCCTGGCACAAACTGAATGTAGACTCAGATATCCAACTGAACGCTCCCAACCCTAATGGAGAAGCATTCTATCTTATTAATCTCTGTATCTTAGCTAGAACTTACTACAGTATGCAAACACAGCAAAAACCTAGCAATTGTTTGGTGAATGAATGAATGAATGAAACCCCAGAAGAAAGCTAATCTCTTCCAGAAACAAACCCAAGAGGTCTTTCCCCAGACATGAACTCACCAAGCATCCCAGAGGATGGGGGGTTTGGCTGAATTGTCTCTGGGGAGATTTCTTGAATGATGTCCCATAACTGCCAAGGCATCTGGGGCTTGAGGATGTAAAAGGGCTGGTCAGGATGTAGCTTCCGGTAGCTCTTGTAGTTATCAAAGAAACTATAGTCAGGATTCTGGTACCACTGAAAAAGAAGAAAAATGGTCTCAGGGAGAGAATGTGCCAGTGCCACTGCTGCCCCCGGAAGTCATCCTCATCTGATGACCTTGAGAGGAGGTGGAGAAGGACCAAGACAGAATCCTGAGGCACAGCCCTTTCCCTGGAGCAGATTTCAGACTTCTCCACATCACAGCTCTCACATGATAGCAGAGGGGATCCAGCGTGCAGCCTGTGCTCACAGGAAATTCTGAGCTTGATGACCATGGAATAGCTTCAGGCTTTAAGATCACAGGATATGGAAATTATATCAGCACCTCTCGTTTTTCAAGGGGTAAAAACTGGGACATGGCTTGCCACCTCTGCAGGTTCCGAGTCTTTGTCCTGACCCGGGCAAATTTTAGGTCTAAGTGAGATCAGTGCGAAACTGTGGAAACTGAGGTAGTAAGGGTGAGAACAATCACCAGGGCCTGTCAGCTCCTGGTGTGTCAGACTTAAGAATTCAGTGTCCAAGAACAGTGCTCTCTGTCCTTCCTAAAGCCATACTCCTGTGGCCACTGCAGCCCACCTCGGGAGAGGCCAACTGACATGCGTGGTGAACAGTGAGAGGGCCACGCTGGACAGGCTGAGAGTCCCACAGGTCTGAGACCCGTTTCCTCCCCCAAATGAGATATTGTTGGGGATCTAAGCACTGGGCCAGGTGACTTCCCCTCTCCACATTCCAGTTTCCTCATGTAAAAAATGAGAGCAATCACACTTTTGTATACTTCCTTATATTGTTAGGGGAGTTAAATGAGGATTCTGGGAACTGAAAGTGTGGAACACATGTGGCAATATTACTTATAGAAATAGTAATAACCACCGTCTCATTCTGCTGATACTCTTCAGGAATAATTGTATTAAGTGAATACAATCCACCTCCGATGGTGAAAAGTCCAGCTGCTATTATTCCTGATACACACCATAATTAGGAGACCAACACAGAGTAATGCAGAACGGGGCATGGAGAGCACTGGTATAGGACAGGAATACTTCTGAGCTGCTGGTCCAGGTGAAGCAGGGTGTGTCAAAACTGAAATAGCCAGTCCTCAGGGACAGCCCAGGTCAGCCATGACTTTAAAAACCTAAGAACTCAGGAACATTTATAGGCAATCAGGAGACTCAATCTCTATTTGCCATGGATACCCACTTACCTTTGGGATATCTGAATGGTAAACAGATGGGTCCCACACAATTAGGATTCCTTCACTGTACAAACTGTCTTTCAAGAAGCGCTCTTCTGTGGTGACCAACTGCAGGAAGAAACAGATCAGCTGTCACTTGGACATTTACATGTAAATGTTTGGCTTGTGGTCATAACTGATCAACCATAAGTACCACTTGAGGCCCCAGAGCACTGTGAAGCTTCTAAATTCTGGTGCAGCATTTAACTTCAGTGAGAAGGCACAGAAGCCAGCTGGAACTGTCTGGACCGGAAAGGGCATTTTGTCATCATCCATCAGCCATTGGGCAGAAAGGGTTTCACTCAGGCTTTGAGATGAGTGGGGCCAAGGGTAATGTGAAAATGCCTCCCGTATAGTCCCTGCAGTCATACTTCATGTGGAGATCAGGAGAGTGAGGTTTAAAGTCAGAATTAAAGTCCAAAATAATCTCTGGAAATCCCTTCAATCTCCTATAAAGTCCAGTACACAGTATTTACACATTGTGAAAAGTATGGACACAGTACTTCTCATGAGTCCAGCACAGCCAGTAGATTCTGCGGCATTGGGGCAGATGGCTGTCTGTGTTTGTGCACCAAATGAAGTGTCTCTTTCTCTGTCGGGGCCATGGTATATGCAAAAACATGCATCTTCAAACTCAAGAATCTCACTAGGCTGGTGAGATGCTCATGCATGACCTGCTGGGGACCAGCTCCTCTCCTCTTTTACATTCCTGAGCTCCCAGAGTGGCCTGCATGTGGTAGTTAAACCAACCTGGGCAAAATGTAATGGTGACAAGATTCCATGGGACAATGCTGCTGGATTCATTTTGTAAAATGTATTAACATCCTTTAGGAAAAAAGTATGTATTCTCTTTGAATCAGTAATTTCACTTTTTTGGTATTTACACTGAGAATTTAAATTCAGGGGGGAAATCATGCACAGAAATGCTAATTACATTACTCATCAAAATAAAAAGTGATGTAGCAGCAGGTGAAAGCCTAGACTACTGTTGGATACAGAAAGACCTGAGCTCAATTCTTGGCTTTGCAGCTAACTTATCTGGTGACCACGAACATGTCGGGTAATCTTCCCAGGCCTTTGTGCTCATCAAGTCAGGGACAGGAGTGAATAAGAAAGACAGAAAAGGGCCCCAAAGTCTTACAATAAAAGAAATTAAGTCCCTCTTAAGAAGACCAAAACTGAGATATGAGATTAGCTGTCAGACATTCATTTTAAAAACCAGGTGGGAGATGATGTTGCCCTGGTGGAAAATGAGAGAAACAAATGACAGAAATCAAAACAAGAAGTGACTGAAAATGAAAGCAAGAGTCATAGCAATAATCCCTCTCCACCTGGATCACTCACCATCAAGGCAGAGACCTAATCAGTGTCACTGCAGTAGCTAAACAACCACTACAGGTGGGCGAATGGTCTGTGTACAACTCAAGGACCAGCAATTTGCCACAAGCTTCTAAGGTCATCTGGCTACCTCATCTCCATCCCTTCGTCCAGACACACAGAGGCCCTGGAAACCTGAAGAATATAATCCCATTTCCTCAGTATACCTTGGAGATAAGAAATATTGGTGGTGGGCCCACATTGGCCAGGGATCGTGAGGACATACTTGGTGCAGTCACGAGCTGCCAAGATAAAGAAAGTCACAAGATGAATGAGTGTTAAAGGACAAATAAGAATAGGCCAAGCCAGCAGAGTATGGCAGTAAGAGGGTGGTTGTCCCAGACAGAGAAAAACAACACCTGCAAATTTCTCAGTGAGAGAGTATGTGGCAGAGCCTGCCAGGTGTCACCCAATACCCATTCCCTCTTTCCTCCTTGGTGACAACATTTCTGATGTTTACCTCAGCACATGGCTATCTAAAATAAAGACGACCTGAAAGAAAAATTGCCCAACCTCTCTTACAGTTAAGCATGTCCATGTGACAAAATTCTGGTCAAAGTAAGCAAGTGTGACTTCCAGTCAATGTCCTTAGAGACAGGATCGTGCCCTTCCTGGTTCCTTCCTCTTTTCTGCGGATTGAAAGTGGACAATAGCTGGAGCTTAAGCAGTCCGATTGGACCGTGAGGGGGAAGTCACACAGGAGCACGGGAAATGCACAAGGTAACAGGAGCCTGGGTTCCTGACACTCGGGGACACCAGACCAGCTCTGGAATGTTTAGCTCTGAACTTTTTTTACATGAGAGAGAAATACATTTTTATCTTAAGATAGAGTCAAGGAGTAGGCAGAGTGTTCCTGTCATTTGGAACCGAACCTAATTCTAGTTAGTACCGGGAGTAGCTTGTTTGGGAACTGCAGATTGTCCAGAAGTGGCTGGGATACAAAGGGAGAGCTAACAGTAGGGGCCATGCCAGGGAACTTAGGGTTCCTGCAGTAGGTTACAGGACCAGGGAAGGCTTTTAAGTGAGAAGGATCTAAGCAGACCAGTGTTCTGGACTAGAGTTTTTAGAGAAAAGGAGACCAGATATTGTAGCCTAAATATGAAATGATGGAGGAATAAAGGAAAAGAATTACAACTCAAGTCAACTGTAGACTTGCAGACTAATTGATGTTAAAGGTGAATGGAAAGGGGTTCTACAGTGATTCCTGGACCTCAGGCCATTTCTTACATTGAGAACATAGAAAGATGAGAGCAACTGGAATACACCTGTAGGGGTACAGTGGGGCCTTGAAGTTCAAAACAAGACCAGTGGCCCAGAGTCCCACAGCTGTGAGGCCATAGGAACTAGGAATGAAACCCACATCTTCCAACTTTAAGTTCCGTCCTTCTTCCATGGGGACACTAAGTCTCAGCATAGGCATTCAACACTGTAGTCCACAGGCAGAGTGGGCATCCTGGCAGATGGAGGCTCTTAAAGATTGAGCTGGTGACAGCGAGGCCCTGGGGACAGCAGGCCTCCCTCCCATATTCTTTCAAGACAGAATTCTACAACTGCATTACCCACCCTCCTCTCACTCCACCTTCCATCAAAACAGCTGGCATCTTGAAAGCCTAAGTCTTTTCTTGAGTTACACTTCTTTCTATACAGAATACTGATGCCAGGGGATTTACACATACTCATGAGGATTAGCAGTAACTAGGACTTTAAAAACGTCTCCTGCCACAGTCCGTCTCCAGCATTCTTCTTCGTATACAAAGCAGGAGGCCAGAGGCGACAACTGTGGGCACTCTGAGACTTTCTCAGAATCTGTGGCTTCACTGTCCTCAGAAATCCCAAGGGAAAGTTTCCACCTTTCCAATAAAGGGTAACAGCGATGATGACAACAGATGCCGGTTAATGATGCCAATTCCAGCCAGGTACTTTCATATACTATCTCGGTTCATCTTCATGACAGCCCTAGGACTCAATTACTCATACACCTATTTTTATAAATAAAGAAGACTCAGAGATGCTAAGTAACGTGCCCAAGACATACAGTTGATAAACTGGGGTATCTGAATTGCAGCCCTTTTGGCTGGCTCCAGAGTCCACGCTTCTAATCTACCTACTGCACAGTCTCACATAGCGGGAGGTGAGATGGGACACCCATGGCTCTTGCAAGGAAATGGCAAAGAAAGCAGTTGATGTGGGGTGTGGAAGTGTCATGAGAATTTGGCTTTCCATCTGAGTTGTAGCATGTCACAACTGAAAGATACTTAAAGGATTACATCCAAATCCATCGTTTGCAGATGGGTGAACTGAGGTCTAGTGTGCAGAGAGACTGTCAGGCTTCACGGTGAGTTTGAGGCAAACGTCAGCTTTTGCCAGAGTGTTCTTTCTGTTCCCACAGGGTTGCATTCATCAACCGTGAGATTTGTAAACAGCCAGCATACTCTCAGGATCTAGGCCACCCTCTGGCAGGGCCGACAGGATGGCAATGTTCTATAAATGAGGCACCTGAGGCACCTCACTGTACACAACAGGAAAAGGGTCATTCCCTTGAGCTGCTTGAGGCAAGTGAGAAAGTAACCCATGAACCTGAAAAGCGGGGAAGAGAAACGCTAGCTTTATTCAGAGAGGAAACACAGAACGTGGCCACAACTGGGGTCGGGTGGATGAAAAGGGGGAAAGCCAGCAAGCACCCCTCAACCTTAAAATGACATGGCTCTGAACTTACCACATTAATTCTGACAGCCCTTTATGTAAGATTGAAGAGTTTCTCAGAAACAAAGTACCTCAAAATGGCTCAGGGACTTGGGAGACTGCTTTGTGTCTAACTCACTCTGTGGTCTTAGGTGAGTCACTGCCCCGCCCTAGGCCTCATCATGTGTCTCATTTATAGAACATTACCACCCTGTCAGCCCTGCCCAGGTGACCAGCTGTACCCAGCCAACATCTCTGTCTGTCATTTTTTCCTACTGCAGCAGACGGGACTTGGGGGACAATAAATCTCCTCTCAAAGGCATCTGTACTTACTACCCACGTGCAGATTCTAACCTGAGTTCAGGGCTCCTGGGGGACCTCATGATGAAGAGATTAAGTCATCGCCAGAGCAACAGAGCCCCAAGCAACACCTGCCAGGAAAAGGCTACCCCAGGGACATGCAGTGTGGCTGTTTTAGCCACCCGTTTAAAGTAACCTTTCCAGTCACAAAGTAAGAAATGCTCACTGTGGAAACTTAGAAAATACACACACATCTGTTACATACAAAAAGGAGAAAATTATAACCATCCATAATCGTATTCTTCAGATATTACCACTGAGAATATGTTGATCTTTTTTCCCTATTATGAACTGAATTGTGTCCCACCCCCAACAAATGCATATGTTAAAGTCCTATAAAACTAATGTTGTTATAAGAAAATAAAGAGACACCAGAGAACACTCTCTCTCTTCAGATGCATGCAGAGGAGAGGACATGTGAAGACACAGAGAACAGGCAATCATCCACAAACCAGGAAGAGACCCCAACTTTGGTGGCACCGTGATCTTATACATCTGGCCCCCAGAACTGTGAGAAAATAAATCTCTGTTGTTTAAGCCACCTCCCCTATGGTATTTTGTTAGAGCAGACCTCGAAAACTAATAATGTGTGTGTGAGTGTAGATACTTAACTATAGAGTCTAGACTTAATGGTTTTGTTAAACTCACACAACAATCCTGGTCAATGTCTTCTCATTTATTCCTCACAGTATTTCCATGCCCAAAACAGGGCATGAAAGGGAGCTCTAAGAGATTATGTACCTGGCCGTGATCACACAACTAATAAGTGACGGAGCTAGGATGGAAATCAAGGTGTATCTGATTTTTTCCCTATATGAAGCAACCTTCATTCAAATATGCTAAGTGATGATAAACTATATGTTCTGGCTGCCAGATTTGCAAATTTGCCAGAATTGCAAAATGAGTCAGTACTACAGGAAGACAAAGAGGCGGTTAAGGTCTTGAGTAGGTAAGAAAAATTATATGGAGGCTCTGGGTCTTAAGGGAATGCCTGACCACTGCAAACTGGACCTAGACGGGAGGTGTTCTGAAAGAAGGGCACCACAAGTTGAAACCCCCACAAACTCCAAATCAGAGGGGCCTATAATTCTACCTGGCATCACAGGAAGGCAAAAAAGAACTATATAAAGCATTAGAGGAAGTAAATGTTGGAAAGTATTTTATGTCCAAGTAGAAGAGATTGATAGAATAAGCTATGACACTTATCCACTAAGGAGTAATATTCAGCTATAACAAAGAATGAGAAAGATCTCTATACAGAGTGATTTTCAGAAGATAGTGGGAAAAAAGGCAGAGTATAAAGATTACAGTCCACTATATTTTGTGTTAGAAATTAGGGGAATGAAATACACACACACACACACACACACACACACACATTTACTTGTCTTTACAAATAGAAATAAAAAAGGATAAATCAGAAAACAGTAACGTTGGCTACCTAAAAAAGTGCTGATGGAACATTGGTGGAAGGAATTCAGAAGGGAGTAACCCTTTTCTGAGTATATTTTCTTGATAGTTTTGAATTTAGGAAGCATGTTAATATTCTTCATATTTTAAAAAGAGGAAGGAAAAGAAAAATCTAAAACTGAAATACGATGAATACAATTGAATTTCCAATGAATTCAATAATCTCAGTGAAGAGAAACAGAAGGACTGATGCAGATCACATAGGTACATATTATTTGACTATATAACCTCAGTCTTCGGTGGGATATGGAGGAGAACTACAAACATCCTGAACTCTCTTTAGCAGGTTATTTTTAATGTACAGATATGCAAAGCAATTTGCAAACTATTTTAGATCTTTTATAGATTTGAGCAAATAAATAAATGCGCTGAGGTTGTTAGACGCAGGATTCTCACTGGGGAAAAAAGGGAAAATACAAATACAGAATAGGAAAGGCAAGGAATATCTTTATGTGTATAGACTGAATTTGGAGGTATCGATTTGAGACTGTCATTTCTAAAATAGGCACATTTGCATATATATATATGAGTTCTTGCATGTATCTATGTAGATGGGAAATACACACTAAAGTATTTTATTAGTTCAAGTTACTATTAAAAAAATACCACAGACTGGGTGGCTTAAACAACAGACATTTATTTCTCACAGTTCTGGAGTCTGGGAAGTCTCACACTGAGGTACACCCTGCTTTTTATTATTACTATTGTGGCAAGAACATGTAACATGAAATCTACCTTCTTAAAAAAATTTTAAATGCACAACACAGTATTGTCAACTATAGGCACAACATGGTACAGAAATGAGTCATCTTGCATAACTGAAACTCTATACCAATCGAACAGCTCCCCATCTCTGCCTCACCCCAGCCCCTGGCAATGGCTATTCAATAATCTGTTCCCATAGAATATTACTCAGCCTCATAAAAGAAAGAAATTCTACCATGTACAGCAACATGAATAAACCTGAAGAATATTATGCTAAATAAAATAAGCCGGACACAGAAGGGCAAATACTGCATAATGCCTCTTATATGAGAAATCTAAATTAGTCAAATACATAGAAAAAGAAAATACCCTGCTTTTGCACTGTACCTTTACTGCCTTTGTGAGGGTGGGGGTGGGGATGAATGGGAAGTCCTTAGAGAGATGAGACCATTATATTTTCCCACTCTTCCTCCATACAAGGCAGGGTCTTAGGGGAACTTATTTGCTTGGCTGAGTAGGATCTGGGCAGCTGTCTGCACACCCAATGGATGGGCCACACAAGGAAAAGAGTGACAGTGCTATGACATGTTAAAAACCACTTATGTGGTGACGGAAGGAGAACTGACTCCGGGTGATGAGCACACAGTACAAAACATAGATGATGTATTATAGAATTGTACACCAGAAGCCTATATAATTTTACTAACCTATGTCACCCCAATAAATTTAATTTAGAAACAATACTTACATCCCAGAGTTTTGAAATAAGCTGAGTCCAATATCAAATCACAGCTCCTTCTCTAGTTCTGAAAAATATCAATGACCTAGATTGTATCTGCTAGTTAAAACTCAAGAAATCCTAGAACTGACAAAATTCATCATGTCTAAATTTCAGCTCCCAAATCATGAAGCTAAAATACTATCTCAAGGGGGTTCCATGAAAATCATCCATCTCATCCTAGCAGTCTTTAGAACTGCTACTGATGAAAACCAACCCCCACCTATCCAGACACCTGTCTGTCAGCTTCTTGAGAAGAAAAATTGGAGCTTAAAGAAAGCTTAGAGGATTGACAGTGCTCCTGGTGAACAAAGCTAAACCCAAATTCCATGACTATCACATATTTTCTGCACTACCCAGAGCAACTCACATAAGCTCTTTCCTTTCAATAATTATTATATTTAATTTATTGAGGTAACATTGATTAACAACATTATATACATTTTAGATGCACAACTTTACAATACAAATGAAGAGGGTAAAGGGGGTCAAATACGAGGTGACAGAAGTAGACTACACTTTGCATGGTGAGCACACAAACCCTTTGAGCCCCATGCATACTGGTAATCACACCTCACAAGGTTGTCACAAAGATCAAATGAAGAAAGATATGCATCACCTTCAGATAATAGAAGTATTTAATAAGCAGCAACAGCTTTATCTCAAGTTAAGCCCCATGAAGTGATCTGAGAATGTCCTGGTTAAAGTCCAATCAGCACACATTACTGTAATACATACAACCGTAGGTTTTCTCTCCCCAACCTGTACAAGAGCTTCTAAGGAAGGCCCTGGGCCTTTTTATCATATTGTCTCCTCCCTCAGGCCCACCCTGCACAGCAGAGGCTCAGCTGAGTCTGAAGAAACCTTCTGATACTTAAAGTCAGAACTGAACTTATTTAAAGGCAGATGTTCAGCTTTATGTTGTTTTTCTGTTGAATCTCATAACAACACCTGGCACGTACATGCCCTAAATATATCTGCTGAAACTTCACAGACCCTTCTCTATAAAAAGCTATCTTCTCAAGAAGAAAACAACCTTTTTGTTTTCTGTGGCTTTGTCACATCCCAGACACACAAAAGGCCATATGCCATGTGAGGGGTGGGTGGGGAACTAAACAAACTTGTGCAGAGCCACCCTCAGAAGACATCTGCTGTCAGGAGGAGTGTTCTCGGTTAGGGAAGAGAATGAGCTTCTCTAAGACAGAATTTACCAAAGCAACAGCTATTTCCCTGGAGACTGCTGGGTGCCAGCTGCTCTGTGCCTGCAATGCTGGGCACTCAGTTTGCTCATTCACAGAAGCACACACAAAAGAGCTGGAATGACGAATCAGGACAAAAGACTGAGAAGACAGACCGTCAGCCTCCTAGGATATCAAGATGAGGAAGGCCAATGAAAGAAGGTGTCAGCCACAGTTCAGTATCACAAGAAGCACTGCCATGGAGCTACCTACTCATGACAGGAGTAGTGCCTCTTGTGGAAGGAAAGAAAGGAGGGTCAGTGGGCCTGAGGAGGACCAGGACAGCCTTTCTTGAGAGTGGATCAGGAAGCCTGGGACGACGGCCACGCTCCTCTTGGCCCTGGCAGAGGGAACACAGCGATCTGGAAGTGCAGGGAAACAATGCTGTACTCGGAATAACTATGCATTACCTACAGCACACCCTTCCTCTTCATCTGATTCTATGGAAGCTGTTTTACCACTCTTTGTCAACTGTAGCTAAGTAGAGCTTACTCAATCTTGGGCCAGGTAGTTTCAATTGACTTCCCTTCTCTTCCGGCCCATCTCATGGGAAAACAAAGTTTCATTCCTTTACTGAAAATTTGTGCTATTTTAACTTTTCCTCTGAACCAGTTATAACATGTCCCTGGTTCTCTCATGTGACTAAAACACAGTCCTTTACACATGTTCATTTTTTATATGAGAACCATGATCTTACTTTTTCCCTAAAAATTATTCTTTTATAGAAGTCTTAACACCCTTCCGCTGGGCACCTCCCAAGAGTTGGTTGGCCATCCCTACTGGGAGACAAGAGGCCATTTACCTGGGATTTGGGAAGGCACAGCAATTTCTCAACAGACACAGGGAGGCCTTCAAGCTTCAGTAGTGACGACTGCCACCATTCACAGAGCACTTGCCACGTCCCAGCCTCTGAGAAAGTGCTCCATGCTCAGTAATCTCATTGGGCCCTACAAAGGCCCTGCTTGGTAACTTTTCTTATGCCCCTTTTACAAATAATGGAACTGAGGTTCAGAAAGGTAAAGCAACTTGCTCCAGTCACTCATGTAGGAAGTGCTCAGGGAGGAATTTGATCCAAGTCAGTCTCTTAAAGCCCCTGACCTGGGCCTTAAATGAAGTTCCATAATCTTTGCAGGAATTGAGATTTAGCTCTTCACTAAACATCACGGAGAGATGCCCAAGGAGCAGGGGGCTTCCCACATCCAAGAGAATTTTCAGAGCTCCTCCATGCTCCCTCTCTTTACTGCTGCCACTTAGTGATCTGCATATCATACCTCACCCCTTGCCCATCAAACAGAGCTTGATTTCTCTCTGAATTCACGCTCTGTAGCCTCAGCATGGCCTGGAAATCCTACTCCATCCTCCTGGTTTACACCCTCCTCCACTCCCCTCAAAGACAACTTCAAACCCCCATGGCTTAAGCGTCCTCTACTGAAACTTCTCTCCCCTTCAGCCTCCCTCCAACATGGCCTTGCACCCTACTTTGCAGAGAAAACAGAAGCCCCTCCATGCTTTCACTGTACACTGCCCCAAGCTCCACCCCTCCCATGCTTCTCCCTTCTGGCTTCCTCCGGCTGGAGTTAGACCTCCCCTTCACTTACTAATTATATTCAGTTTCTCCCATTATCAACTCATTTTTCCTCATTAATTTTTTTATTGTGGCAAAATATATATATATAAAACATAAAATGTGTTATATTCACCATTTTTAAGTGTTTGGCTCAGTGGCATTAAGCGCATTTATACTGTTGTGCATCCATCTCCACCATTCATCTCCAGAACTTCTTCATCTTCCCAAACTGAAACTCAGGGCCTATGAAATAGTAATTCCTCCCCGCCCCAGGCCCTAGAAACCATCATTTTACTTTCTGTCTCTATGAATGAACCACTCAGCTACCTCACACAGCATTTGCCCTTCTATGATGGTCTTCCCACAGACTTTTCCAATCCAAAAAGTGAAAAGAACAAAATCTGGGTCCGGAACCCTCAAATATCCACAGCAATGGCCCTGTTTCTCTCCTGCCCTTCAGGGCCAGACTGCTTGAAAGAAGAATCTTTTTTTCTGCCCCAGTCACTCCTGCATGCACTCCGACCTGGCTTCGGGCTTCAGCACCCTCCCAAACAGCGGTTGCTAAGGTCACCAGTGGCCTCCATTTTGTTAAAGAGAGAACAATGCTTTTCAATCTTCATCTCAACTGGCCTCTCAGCAGCATCTGCTGTTTTCATCATCCAAAGCCCCTGCATAGGACTCCTCTCTCCCCTCTACACTCTCTCTCTAATGCTGTCATTTGGTCCCATTGCTTGATTGCGACATAGATACAGATGATTCAGAAAGACTCATCTCCAGCCCAGACTTTTCCACTGAACTCCAATCTCATTTGTACATCTGCCTACTTCAGCGGTCCCCAACCTTTTTGGCAACAGGGACCAGTTTCATGGAAGTAATTTTTCCACGGATGGGGGTGAGGGGGGGTTCAGGATGATTCAAATACATTACATTTATTGTGTACTTTATTTCTATTACTATTACATTGTAATATGCAATGATATAATTATATAACTCACCATAATGCAAAATCAGTGGGAGCCCTGAGCTTGTTTTCCTGCAACTAGACGGTCCTATCTGGGGGTGATGTATATGCAGTCATTACCCAGCACTCGCATCACCTCCTCAGCTACACCTCAGATCATGGGGCATTAGATTCTCATAGGGAGCATGCAACCTAGATCCCTCGCATGCACAGTTCCTAGTTCCTATGAGAATCTAATGCCATTGTTTTGTTTTCTTTTTTATTTATTTTTATTGTTAGACTTTTGGGGGTGACATCTGTTAGCAAGAATTACATAGGTTTCAGGCATACAATTCTGCAGTGCATTGTCAACTTGTTGTATAATAAATTCACCACCCAACCTGTCCTGTCTTTCCATCACCATATATTTAGCTCCCCCTCCCTCATCTGCCACTCCCTCCCCTTTCTCCCCTCCCCAACCCACTCATCCCCAAATAAACTCTAATGCCATTGTTGATATGACAGGAGGTGGAGCTCATATAGTAATGCAAGCAATGGGGAGTGGCTGTAAATACAGATGAAGCTTTGCTTGCTTGCTAGCTGCTCACTTCCTGCTGTGTGGCCAAGTTCCTAACAGACCACAGACCAGTACCAGTCCATGGTCCAGGGGTTGGGGACCCATGGCTTACTGGACACCTCTTCACAGATATCTAAAAGGGAAATCAGATTAACTGTCTCCAAAACCACATTTTTTATCTCCACCCTCTTTTCTGAACCTAGCCCTCACAACCCAAACATCTTCAAGTACTTCCAATCTCAGTAACGTCTAGCCAGCCAGTTACAGCACCAGACACCCAGTTAGTTACTCCTGTGGCCCCTCTTCCTTCACCTCTCACATCCAATCCAACACCAAAGCCCACTGACTGCACATACCAAATAGCTCTAAAACTCCCTGTTTTCTCATATTCACCTTCATTGCTACTCTGGTGCACTGCCACTATTTCTAAGCCAGAGCCTCCAAACTGTGTCTCTGCATCCACTGCAGGGCTTCTGATCAGATGGAAGTTAGGGATATTTACAAAACACACATCTGGCAACGCCACAGAGAAGAAAATTTCATGCAGCCCCATGGCTTGGCTCCTTGTTACCTTCCACCTCTTCTCTTACCACACACACTCCCACATGCACTCATCTCTTCCTAGGTCCTTGTGCCCCTGCTCTGTTCCATACACGGCCTTACCTACGCTATGGTAAGAACTTGAAAAGCTGTTAACACACCTTTTTTGTCTCCTTTTCCTCCTACACACTAAGTACCCACTCCTTGTTTTTTCTGACTTACCTGACTAGGGAAACTTTCCCTCTTATGTGCTCTGATAGCACCCTGACCCTCTCCTTTGTAGTTTCTCTGTTGCAACTTTAAATTTCTTTGTATGATCATTTGATTGTCACTGTTAGCAACACAAGAATAGGTCAAGTCTGTTTTTCTTAGCATTGCATCCTCTACACCCACCTCAGTGAGTGCACACAAATACCAGAGTAGCTAACATTTACCGACATAATGTGCCAAGTACTTACTGCATTACATGTATTTTCTCACTTAGTCTTCAAAACAACCCTATCTGCACAGAAGAAATTTTACCTGAGAATTCATCAGGCGAATCGTGGTTTTTGTGCCCACATCCTGTTGGAAGTTGGCTGTGGGTGCCCCATTGAATCTTAGGACTGCATCATGATCATCTATAAACCACAAGGAAAGAGAACAGAGGTGGTGAGTATCAGCCATATGCAGAAAGAAAGAAAGGAGGGAGAGAGGGCAGGAAAAAGGGAGGGGTAAGAGTATAATACTTTCCAATCTTTAACCCACCATGGTATACAGGAAGAAATTATCATGTTTGTATGAGTAAAATCCATTGACAGATGATCACCTGGCCATGGCAAGGGCTACAGAGACCCATATTGTGACAATCCTAAAATCCATACAATAACACCAAGTATGCCTAACCACAGCAGAAACTTGAACAGGGCTAGTACAATCAGCATTCCAGTTACCAAAGGAGTAAAACCAAATATTCCCTTGGTATTACCCATAGACCACACTTCTATCTCTGTCAGAAAAATGAGGACACTACCATAAGCTCGGTCTAACCCAGCACTGCAAAGTACCCTGTAGCACTATTTACAGCTTGCAGTGCTCAGCCAACTGCGGGGATTCACTATGGCATCCAAGACCACTCCCTAAGTGTTGCACTTAGGAACCTGAAGCCCAGGAATGGTCACAAAACTGGTGGTGGCAGAGAGGGGACAGAAGGTCAGAGAGCTAAACTAAAGTCTATATTTTCTATTTAAAAAAATAAAATAAAGGCTTTTTGTCAGAAACCAAGGTCTTAAATTCAGCAAAGCTCAAACAGAATATCTTTAAAAATCTCCTCACTCCCTGGCTCTAGTTCCCTATTCTTGCAGCTGTTTAAGCTGAGTTTGGAACACTTGGGGAAATTGACTGGCATTGATTAATTAGATAGATTTTATGACTTTTAAGATGCATCACAATCCTAAGCCTCTGGGAATCCATGACAATTCATCCCAAGCTCATTGATTCAGTAAGTTTGGAATTCATGACCAAAATCTGCACAGATATGGAGGTCGGCCCAATCCTCCATGGTCCTATTTCTCTCCATGTGGGTTTATTTTGGGTGGTTCTTCATCCACAAAGGTGGCATCAAGGAGGAAGTGGGGGTTGGGCATTTGGCTCAATACAAGATGATCTAAAAGGAGGATACCCACAGAATGAAGAGAAGAAAGCCTCACTCTTTATTTCAATTCTCACATATATACTAAACCTCAGGAATCTAGACATCTCATTCATCACCAAAAAACCCTATCCTCAAGCCTAGGACAATATCTTGCCAAAAGCATTTGGAAGTTACATGACTTTGCATGCCCCAAACTGTATCAGCTTGTAGGGCAGGCACCCTGACCTGCAAGGTAAGGCAGGAGGTACATTTTTACACAACTCAGATACCAGTTTTCTCAGCATCAGTCACTGTTTTCAAAAGCGATGAGTAGCAAGCACACCAGGAATGCAGATACATCAGAAATTGTACTTAGTCAGCTTTCCCATTTCGCATGTGAATACATGATTAATATGAGGGTCCCAATAGCAAAGAAGGACAAGCTCAAACAGAGTACTAATTGAGAGTTGAGTAAAAGGACTACTTTTAAAAGTTGTAGGTAGAGTTTAAGGAGATCAACAAGGAATGGAAGGATACCTCAGGGTTGGCGACAGCAGGAAGCCATTACTATCCCCACAGCTCATGTGTCAAGAAAAGCAGAGACCTTAAGCTGAAAAAGGCCACCTGTTAGGAGCTGTGGCCTCTCCTGCCTTCTTCCCTCTGATGTCTAGGCCTGAAGGGGACAGGGGGAGAGCAAGACTCAGAAAGAGGGGAGCTTCAAAGGGGCTGAGACTTCCAGGCAGCGGCCTGAGGCTACTCCACCAGCAGAGACCCGGAAGGACAGAGGCCCCCCTCCTCAGTCTCCCCCTTTTTCTCAGTTTCACCAGTGCTTCTGTTGTCCAGTTCCAAATAAAAGCTGGAGGGCAAGGAAGTCAATCTGACACCATCCCAAATTTCCATTTCTCAAGGCACAGAGTAAGACAGAAAAGGGTATAGAGTGATTTAGAAGAGCGAAAGGATAGGTCCTCAGTGTTGACCATAAGAAAGGAGAATTTTTTTAATTGTTAAATTTATTGGGGTGACATTGGTTAGGAAAAATTACATAGGTTCCAGGTGATGTATTGTACAATACATCGTCTAAGTGTTGTTATGTGTTCACCACCCAAAAGGAGAAATTTTTTGTTAATTTAGCAAATACTAATTGAGCACCTACTCTCTCCAGGCACAGTTCTAGGTCCTGCAGACAATGGTTGTAAGAAAGACAGATGAGGTCCATATCCTCAGAGAGTTCACAATCTACTGCAAGGAGAGAAACAGTAAAGCACAACAACCTTTAGTCTAGATAATTACTGAATGATTAATTCCATGACATAAATAAACAGAGCTGTGTCATAGAAACCTCACAGGACCCCCTTCAAATAGAGTGAGACCCAAAGAGTGGCGGGCATAGGAAGGGCCCAGAAAGTACATTTTAGCCAGAGAACACAAGAGCATCAAGACCCCAAGGAGAATAAGGACTTGGCTGGAGACATGGTGAGTGAGAAGAAGCATAAAAGATGCAGTTTAAAAAAAAAAAAAAAGATGCAATTAAAGAGGCTGGCAGGAACCAGATCACGCAGGTTGTAGAGCACAGGTATAAAGTTTGGATTTGACTATAAGAAAAAACAATCAATCCTAGAAGAAAACTTTAAAACAGGTGACTAAATAGGGCTCATACAGAAAGGAGACAGGATCCTTGTTTGCTAAACTTCCCTTTGCTATTGAAGGCCTATGAGTTTTCAAATTCAAATAAGCCTTCAGAAAATCGCCAGGAGAAATCCACAGCTACCAGGATCTGAGTAAACAAGCTTGGCAAAGTGGAAGGCTGTAGAAAACAGGGGCCACCACATCCCTTTAAATTAAAGTTAGAGAGCAGGAAAAAAAAAAGGACATTAAAACAGGAAGAAATAATACGCCACTATATGTGCATGACATAGCTACATGCCCAGAGATTCAACAGAATCAGCTCATTAGAAAATTCATTAATACATCAAAATCCACTGCCTCCAGGTATAGTAACTCTAACTAGCTGACAGTTATGATGAAAGAAATTTTATCACAATTTGGACCAAACACTTTCATATTTTCAAAGTAGCTGAATGAATCATATCACCATCTGTGGATGACTACTTCTGATTCTGGTTAGGGAAACTAAATATAGGTCAGGGTTGGCAAGCTGTGGCCGGCAGGCTGAATCTGACCCGCCCCCTCTTGCTGAAGTTTTATCAGACCACAGCCGAGCCCATGCCTTTACTGCTGCCTATGGCTGATTTTACACAACAGCGAGTTGGGTAGTTGTGAGAAACACTATGGTTTCAAAACCAAAAATACGTACTCTCGGGGCCTTTACAGGAAAAGTTTGCTTACAGGTGGCATAAACTATCATGCTCTCTGAGCTTCTCAATCCAAGGGTGTCTTCTCAGTCCTCCTGCCCAAACTCCATCCCCCTGTGCCTTCCATCGCATGGTCCTCTCCTGGCTCCTCCATTCCAGCCCTTCTCACTGGCCTTCCTAATTTTTTTTTCCTTGTCCCTATTCTTTCCCTGTCCTTTAAATGTAAACTTTTCTCTAGGGTTTCTCATCCGTCCTCCTTTCTGGCCTACCCCTATCACCTCAACACAAATAACTCCTAAATTTTATCCCCTATACTGATCCTCCTCTAGAAGCAAATACCCAAATGCATACCTATCTATCCAGGGAAGCCCACAAACACTTCAGACTCAGCACATCTGAGATGGACCCTGTCCGCTCCAGAAGTGTGCTCCCTGTGATGTGCTATAACTGGCTCCTGGGCTAGAAACTGTGGCTCCTGCCTCTCCATCAAGATCATGTCTAGTTAGACACCAAGTTCTGTGTTTTCTATCTCATGATACCACTCAAATCAGACCTGTTCTATCTACCCCCACTACCACTGTTCAGACAGGCCTTGCCCATCTCACTTGGATGTGGCAATAGTCTCTGATAAAAGAAAGATCATACAGCAGTCCCCATAGAGAAGGGGGCCCAGTGAAGTGAGCAATCTCTCCAAAAGCACATGATCCCATCGTTCACTTACTCAAAAGCCTTCTAGGGCTCTCATGGTTAAAAGAATGGAACTCAAAGTTCTTATTGTGACTGTCAACATTCTCTAAGAGCTGAGCCCTGGCCACCTTCCTGGCCTCATTCCTCAGCCCTCTGTACACCATGAGAACCCACATCCCCCTCAAACAGGATTATCTGTGATACCCAAATGCCCTGTGCACTTTTTCCCATGCAGCCTTTGCTTCTTGCTTTTGCCTCAACTCTGAAAGTTCTTCTCCTTTCCTCTAGGAGAGCACATAAGCAAGAATGTTAAGGGACTTTTTTTAACCTGGTAAGGGATACACCAAACCAAATTTTATTATAAAGCTACATTCACTATGAGGTGCAAGAACAGAAGGGCTAAGTATGGCAGCCTTGGAGTCCACATCCAATCTTTGAGCCCAGTCTGCTGCTAGCCAGTTGTGTAACCTCATTAAGCCTCAATGCCTAGCTCATCACTAACATGGGAACAACAATCGTACCCACCTCCCAGGACTGCTTGGGGGATGAAAAGAGCAAGCAAGGCATGTTAGGCACACTGCAGGTGCACAGTAAGTGTCACTCCTATTGGTTATAACATTTTAAAAACATGCTATTGTTTGAACTGAAAATTCAAACAAATCTAAGACATTTTACATGTCTATGTATCAAAATTAATTTAAAATGACTGGGCCTCCCATTGGCTGGTTTGTGGGGCTACTGGAGACACAGTGCATTATTACAATCTGTCTGATAAACAATTTTGCAATGGTCAAAGAAAGCCATAAAAGTTATCTTACTCTGTTCTTTTAGCCCCATTCCTGAGATTATTTCCCCTTAGGAAGGCATAAGTAATCATTTAAGTTATCCACACCAAAACCTTGTCAGTAGCACTGCTTGTAAGACCAAACAATTTGAAACCACCTGATCTGTTCAATGGTTGGGAATATGTAGGCTGGACAAATTCCAGGTATAGTGGGAAGGATACAGCCCTGGCACGCTGCCTGATACTCACAGGCCTCCAACAAAGGGCCTTTCCTCTCCCTTCACTCTTTGTATTCTACCTTCCTGTTCAGTGTTGTTGATGAATCCATGAATGAGTAAAAGATCAAATGAACAAATTCCTTAAGTTATTTGTTAGATGAAATGCCCAGAAGAAATACTCAATGAAAGGTAGAACACTTGAAGACTAGCAAGCACTCTTTGTTGAATTTTCACGTCAAAGTCCTTCCATGGAAATACATATTTAAAATTATAACTGCAGTCTAGAGAAAAAGATTATTTTAATTAATGTTTGGTTAAATCACTCTAAGCTTTTATGGAGTGCATAAAAATAAAGATTATAGCTCCGATTCACAGAAGTAGTAGCCTCTGACTTAAACTTCAACACAATCCTAGCCAGGTAGACAATAATAACTTGACATGAAGTAGAGGATCAGCTAACACCTGGAATATTCTAAACATTACCATTATAGACCAAAAATAGGGAAGAAAGAAAAAATTTTAGTTCCATTATGGATGAACAAAACCCAATCCCATGTTGTTTCTAGAAAACATGTCCAAAAGAAACCAAAAAAGTAAAAAGTAGAAAGTGAGACTGGTTATTTTGGCAGCTCTTATTAGTAAGTGCTGCCTATTTGGGTAGGTACAAAATGTGATCTCACCACTTCTTTCTGCTCTAGAGAATCCAATGTGGGTGTACTTTTCTTCTTTGAGAGCCTGTGCTTGGATTCAGACCATTTTTCTTGGCAGTCATATGTAAGAAATAAAAAAGGAGACACATGACCTCACCTGCTCCAGCACCTTCCGGAGCCTGACAGAGTGCAAGGCTTCCTGTGCTTTGCTTGCTTTAAGCTGATTCATTTCACAATAATGGAAAACACATTCTCTCAAAATAGGGGAACTATGGAGTCTTAAGCAAACCAGGAACTGTGCAGTACACATGTTTACAAGGATGGATAGAATTTCTCTTTATTAGCTATGAAGGATTTAAAAAAAAAAACAAAAACAAAACAAAAAAAGGTTTTTGGTGTAGTGGCTAGGCTTTGGTGTAGTTTTGGTATAGGTTTCCTGGTGTAGTGGCTAGGCTTCGGCAATCTCAACACCGTGGCCTGGGTTCAATTCCCAGCCAGGGAACCACCTCCCCCCCAAAAAAGTAAATTGATATATGCCAACAAGTGACTTTTTAACCTTTTTGGGTCACTAACCCCTCTCAGAATCAACGGAAATCTATAGACTTTCTCTCTGGAAAAATGCACATACCAACTTAAAAACATACACACATATTATACATAATACACCTAATCACAGATATATTTGCATGCAAATTTAGGAATTCATGAACCCCATAGAAGTGATCTTAAATTAAGTGGAGAAAAAAATTCAGATATTTAACATGATGAGGTTAAGAAAAAAGCCCAGTGGACATTTTTTTTTCCTGAAAGTAAAATTGAGCCATTCTGTTTCACAAACTAGTATGTCATATGACTCCTCATGTCCTCAGCAACATTTTATGGGTGTTACCTTCATTGGCTAACATCTGCTACAAATGTGTGTGTGTGTGTGGGGGGGGGGGGGTTGCTCTAAAATGTCCATAGAACCACTCTTTACTTTGCTATGGAGGTATCACCGATACCATGACCACCTACTGCTTTATCAAAATCTGAGACCTGGAAGGAACCCTGAAAACTATCTTGTTTGACTCCATCATCTTCCAGATGGAAATACTCTGACCCACACAGGCTCCAAGAGAGCACTGCCCCAGGAGTCAGGATACATAGGATCTGGGCTGGCTTTGCCTTTCCCAGGTGGGAGGCTGCCTAAGCTATGCCCCATCTACTGGGGGCCTTTCTTCTTCTATCTGCAAAGTGAGGGACTGGACAACATCACCTCTCAGGTCCCTTGATGTCCTAACATGCCAGGATTTTGCATTTGAAAGCTCATCTAACTAGCACCTCTGCCCTTTATAAGTTTTATTTATTATTTCATGACATACTAGACAAAATAGAAAACAAAGCAAATCAAACAAAAATACTAAAATTACCCATAACTAGGAAGTCCTAGCCATAGCAATCAGACAAGGAAAAGAAATAAAGGCATCCAAATTGGAAAAGAAGAAGTAAAACTGCCATTATTTGCAGAAGACATGATAGTATATATAGAGAACCCTAAAGATTCCACCAGAAAACTATAAAAACTGATAAATAAATTCAGTAAAGTAGCAGGATACAAAATTTATATTCAGAAATTGGTTGCATTTTTATACACCAATAATGAACTGTCAGAAAGAGAAAATAAGAAAACAATACCATTTACAATTGCAACAACAACAAAATACCTACAAATATATTTAACCAAGGAAGTAAAAGTACAGGTACTTGGAAAACTTTAAGACACTGAAGAAATAAACTGAAGAAGATAGAAATAAATGAAAGCATATACCATGCTCATGGATAGGAAGAGGTGCGATTGTTAAAATGTCCATACTACCCAAAGTGATCTATAGATTCAATACAATCCCTATCAAAACACCAACGGCATGTTTTATAGAGCTAGAACAAATAACATTACAATTTATATGAAACCAAAGATCCTGAACAGTCACAGCAATCTTGAGAAAGAAGAACAAAATTGGAGGTATCAAAATGCTACCTGATATCAATCAAACTACACTACAAGGCTATAGTAATCAAAACAGCATGGTACTGGCATAAAAACAGACACATATATCAATGACTAGAAAGCTCAGAAATAAACCCATGCCTATGTGGTTATTTAATCTATACTATAGGAATCAAGAATATACAGTGAGGTAAAGACAGTCTATTCAATAATTAGTGTTGGGAAAACTGGACAGAAAATACATGCAAAAAAAAAATAAAGCTGGACCACCTTCTTACACCACATATAAGAATAAACTCAAATGGATTAAAGACTTAAATCTTAAATGTAAGATCTGAAACCATAACACTCCTAGAATAAAATATAGGCAGTAAATTCTCTCTGTCTGTCTCTCTCTCTCTTTTTTCCTTTGGTGGCTCCCTGGCTGGGAATTGAACCCAGGGCACAGTGTTGAGAGAGTACTGAAGCCTAGCTACTATACCACCAGGGAACCCCAGTAAACTCTCTTAGTAATATATTTTCTGATCTATTTCCACAGACAAGGGAAACAAAAGGAAAAATAAACAAATGGACTATATCAAACTAAAAAGTTTTGCACAGCAAAAGAAACCACCAACAAAACAAAAAGACAGCCTACTGAATGGGAAAATAAATTTGCTAATCATACATCCGATAAACAGTTAAAACCCAAAATTTATAAAGAACTCATATACTCTACACCAAAAAAACAAACAATCCAATTTAAAAATGAGCAGAAGAAATGAGTAGCCTTTTCTCCAAAGAGAACATACACATGACCAATTGACATAAAAAAGATGCTCAATGTCACTAATCATCAGAGAAATGCAAATTAAAACTATAATGAGATATTACCTCACAACTGTCAGAAAGGCCATCATCAATAAATTAATAAACAACAAGTGTTGGTGAGAATGTGGAGAAGGAACCCTTATTCATTGCTGGTGGGATTGCAAATTGGTACAGCCACCATGGGAAATGATCTGGAGGTTCCTCAAAAATTAAAAATAGGGAGTTCCCTGATGATGTAGTGGCTTAAGGCTTTGGCGCTGGCGCTGTCAACGCTGCGGCCTGGGTTCGATTCCCAGTCAGGGAGCTAGCTACCCACATACCAAAAAAATGCAAAAAAAAAAATAATAAAAAATAAAAAAAATAAAAATATAATGACCTTATGACCCAGGAATTCCATTTCTGGATATTTATCTGAAGAAATCTAAACACTAATTTGAAAAGCTATATGCACCCCTATGTTCACTGTAGCACTATTTACAATAGCCAAAATATAGAAGTAACCCAAATGCCCATCAATACACAATTGGATAAAGATGTGGTAGTACACACAATGGAATACTACTCAGCCATAAGAAAGAACGAAATCTTAACATTTGCAACAACACAGATGTAAATAGAGGGTGCTATGCTAAGTGAAATAAGTCGGACAGAGAAAGACAAATACCATATGATCTCACTTATATGTGGAATCTAAAGAACAAAATAAATTAATAAACAAAATGGAAATAGACTCATAGATGCAGACAACAAACTGATGGTTGCTAGAGGGGAGTGGGGTTGGGGAACTGGGTGAAAAAGGTGAAGGGATTAACAAACACAAATTGGTAGTTATAAAATAGTCATGGCAATGTAAAGTACAGCATAGAGAATACAGTCAATAATGTTGCAACTACTATGTGCCAGGTGGGTACCAGACTAATCAGGGGGTCCCTGTATAAATTTATATAAATGTCTAACCACTATGCTGCACATCTGAAACTAATATAAAATATTGAATGCGAACTGTAACTGAAAAAATATAAATAAATAATTTTTAAAAAACAGAAGAATTCCTGCTTTAATTCATTTTTTTCAAACAGGAAAACTGAAAATCACCCAGATAGTGGAGGGCCAAAAACTTCAGGACCTGAAGATAAAGTAGTGATCTGTGCTTCATTTTTAAATGTCAATTATAGTGTTCTGCTTCTTTGTATCAGTAGAACTCTTTTTTCAAACGAAATATTCAGTAGAATACCAATATTTAAAACAAATAAAACCAAAGTTTTCTAATAAAGATACTGGGAGAGTAGATCCCCATTCTTTCAACTGGCCCTGTGACACCTCCACCACAGGGACAATTGAAAAACACTAAACGTGGCCCCAAACACTCTGCTCATCCCCGGGAGACACACAGTTGTCTCCAACCCTGTCTGTGCATCCAGCTACTCCAAATGAGCACTGGCTGTTCTGATAACAATCTTAACACCCCAGAACCCACCTATTTCACGGCCCAGTTGAGAGGACTTCAGAGATCCTGCTGATGAGACAACAGCACACCTGGCCCATGGCCCAGCCTTCGTCCTAATGGTCTCCTTGGGCAGGTAACCCTCCCATTCAGAGGTATTGAAGGGAAAATCTGTGGCCTCTACCATGGACACGTTCACTTGGTCCCGAAGGCGGCAGAGCAGGGTCTCCACACTGAACTTGACACCTGGCCCTGGCCCCTTGTAGGACACTTTGTACTTGTTCATGTTCAGATAATTCTTCCAGATCTTCTGCAGCCTGGGGGTAAGGTTTTTGGAAGAGCTGTCCTTGTTCCACACCTGAAAGAAAGGCTCCAGCTTGGTCTTGACTGGGCCCTTGGGACCACTGAGGGCCTGGCTGCCTCTGCTGGGGTCACGGGTGCTGCTTGAAGACACAGACTGGGAACCAGACCCCACTGCCAGTTTTACCAGTCTCCTCATCACCTGGAATTGTTTGGTTTGCAGTTTAAGGGCATCATAGTACATCCCTTTCCTCTTCTCCCTCCACATACAGACGACTGCAAACAGGAGGAAGATCACAACACAGTAGCTGCATCTTTTCTTCAAGCTGGTATAAATCATGATGAAAGATGCATTCAAGGGAGCCACTCTGCTGTGAGCAGGAAAGCAAGCCTAAAAAAAAAAAAAAAAAAAAAAAACGTAAAGAAAATATACAAGCGTAACTGGCAAGAGGCAGGTGATAGGCCAAACAATGCATTTAGAGCAATGAGACTTGGATTCCATTCCCGGTCTAGCATCCGCCAGGCCTGCAACTCTCAAAAAGATTGCCCTCAGTTTAAATGGGGAACAGCGGCCTTAGACACTCTTCCTCTTTGTGTTCTCCACCATTCCTTTTTACACCCTGAATCTTAGTTTCCTCTTGTCTTCGTCTAGCTCCCCAGCTGTATTTGAGCCGCTGGACATCAGGAACCACACCTTACACACCATTCAGTTCCTAGGGCCTTACACTCTCTGTTAGACGAAGGCATGCATGCTTGAAAAACTAGAAGAAAAGGAAGAACAGTCTAACTGGTCCATATCGTAAGAACCCACCCCAACTCCCGAAAATCCTAAGAGGTCCAGCAGCATCCTTTTAAAATGTCCAGAAAGAGATCTCTCACCACAGATAATGCTACAGCTTGTGATGTATCTCTTTAAGGGCTGTGGTGCTGGGGACTCCTACGTGAGAAGACTGAGGGTTAGCGATAGATTAGCCCCCTGAGACTGAGAGATCGTAACCGAGGATCACAGAACTGAGTAAATGGTAGCACTGAGGTTCAAGTCCAACTACACTTAAGTCCATAATCCGTGCCCCTTTTATTGTTATCCGTACAGAACTGCTGAAAGTTCTGGGCAATGGATTTCACTAAGCAAATAGAGCATGAATAGTACCCTTTACATCTGGGTAAAAACCTACTTTGTTTTCCCTGAACTTATCATGTAACTGAATGGACAATGAAAACACTTTGAACTAAAACAATGTATGTATCTTTGGGAAAACATTAAATTCTTTCTTAAAAACTGGATGTATTTACCATAATGAGTCTAAGCAATCACCCCTGGGGCTTTACTAACCCACTAGGGATCTGCAGTCCCTTCCCATGGAGTTTGCTTCTAAGGATATCAGGTGTAAGGTCGTAGGAGTACTGAGGGGGTTCTCATCCCCATTCTTAGGCAAGTCACTTAAGGTCTCTGCACTTAAATTTCTATAGAGTAATCATTTCCCTTCCTACCTCATTCACAGAGTGCTGGGAGACCATACCAGGGTGGTGCCATTGGGCTTTGAAGGAGGTAAATGGGAAGGCACAGGAGTGTTCTAAACAGAAACCAGAGAGCGGCCCCTGCTCCAGAGGGCCATGTAGGAGCAGGACAGTAAACAATGGCAGAGTGGAGCAGCAGCGTGACTCATCAACCTGGGCTTTGAGTCCCTATAATTTAAGAGACCCCTGACCATTCTGGGAATCCACTGGCAGTACCAGCCAAACAGTACTTCCCACCACCCTAGACCTCAGGAACCAAGGGCTCTGGAGAGGATGGATTCCTGCTTTGGGCTGCTGAAGTTTTGAAAGTGATGGACTGTACACAGGGGGGAGAATTCAAACACGAGATCAAGAAATGGCAGCAAGAACTTGTTGCATTACCAGAAAACTAAGGAGCTCCATTTCCTCAGATACCCAACAAAGCTAATCACATGATCGTGACAGCTGAAGAACTAGAGAAGAGAAAGTAGCATCTAAGAAGCACCTACGATATGTATGATAGGTACCTTACCTGCAGTATCCCATTTAATTTTTTTCTAGGTAGATATTAAATATTCCATTTGAGGAAATGAAGAAACGGAGGCTTAGCCAGGTTACAGAGCTACTCTGAAGTCAATAGCTAGCCAGTGCTAGAACCAGGATTCCAACCCAGGTTTTTATAACTCTAAAAGTTTAGGGCTTTGCACTTAAAGGACAAGCATCAGTGATAAAGGACAGCGAAGTCAGCATTGACCAACCACGACTCAGAAATCAGGGCATGAGAGCGTCAACTCAATCTGCCAGGCAACCACAGGAAAACTGCCCTCTCACCATCAGGGCTGTCGCAGTCCTCAGCCATGGGCAGAGTTTACCGCTCAGGCTGCCCTTTCACGGCATTAAGTTTGTGAAACCCAGGAAAACCCTGTGAGATAAGCAGAGCAAATTTTATCAGCTGCATTTATAGTAAAGAAAATGGGGTTTTGTAAGTGTAAAAAATTGCCAAAGCTGTGTGAGTGTTTTAGAAATGGCAGAGTTGGGACTTAACTTTTATGTGGATGAGTGAAATAAAACGGGAGGTAGGGGGGTGAGACCTGCTTCACTGTCTAAAGAGCTGAGGCTCAGAGGGGGCTGATGTTCAGCTTCCTGCCAGCACCTACTCTCCAAGGTTAAGTATCCCAGGAAAGAAGAGTTGGGCCTAACAGCCAGGCATAACACAGCCCTGCAACTTTAAAACAGCCTCAGCATTTAGAGCCTCAGGGAACTCATCTGAGTCCTCACCTCAGGGCTCCTGACTCTCTTAAACATCAGGCTCTATTGAGGCCCCAAGTCCACCAGTTGGCTGGAAATTCTGGTCAGAGGCACTAGAGCTTTCAGATCCTTTCTCATCTCCCAAGCTGCTCTAAAGAGACAGAGGCTGAAGAAGGTTCACATAAGCAGCCCAAGCTGAAAGAAAGGAGGAGGCCATTTTTCTCTCCAAATTCTTTGAGAAAACACACCAAACCTTGAATTTTCCCATCACCCCAGACTGATTTCTTAAGCTTCCAGGCCTTCCCACTGCGGCAATCTCTCCCTTAGTCCATTTGCCTGGCAACCAGACTGTATGACCTCTCTGCTTCTGACTTCCTGTGGAGCCCACCTCCCCTTCAGCCCTGTTCTTGCTCTGTCCTGCGCACATCTAGCATTTAGTAATGCTTGCATTTTACACTGACCTTCTGCCAGAGGGCAACTCCTCCTGGCTCATTTCTGAAACCCCAGTGTCTAGCACAGTGCCTAGAAAAAAAGTGGGCATTCAATAAAAATTTATGGATGGGACTGTATCAATGAATCCTTACAACCCCCCTGCCAGACTTGTAGAATACAGCAACAGCTCACATTATCACCTACAGAGAACAAGTCCACACTGAACCAAGAGAAAGAAAACCCCTGCCAAAGTAAGCCTTCCACCTAGGTCTACCCATTACTACATGCACAGCACAAAGTGCAGAGCTTGGTACACAGTGGGGCTCACAAAAGGTAGACTGATTTACAGAATAACCTCAAATCTTATGTTTATAGTGTATAGAAATAGTCAAACCACCTATCCCCACCTCTCACTGAATCAACTTTAAAAAAAAAATGCATGAAGAACATAGCAAAGCTGTACCCAGACGTTAAGACCCTGCCATTACGCCATTCTTTCTGGACAGACCTCATATGCACTGCCGAAGCAAGCACAGAACTACCCCATTTTTTATTCAGGAATGTTCCCCTCTGCTGCCTCCAGAGCCCACAACCTCCAGGTGTTTCTTACCTGCTTTTGGCTAACACCCCTGGGGCTGTAGGTCCTCCAGGTCCTCAGGATCCAGCACTGTTCTCCATGAGAGAAATGTTTGCTTTACTGGGTCGGGAGGCCAAGGCTCATTTTTCTCAGGATGATGAAAAAACATCTGCAAAGGCAAAAAAAAAAAAAAAAGAAAAGAAAACAAAAAAGAAGTAAGGGCTGTTTTCCAGCAGGGACAGCGTTAAAAATTAACAAGATAGATAGGTGCTTCTGCTAGTCTCCAGCACAGGGCCTGGCCTAGGGGATGGCTAGACACAGGAAGGGCTCATAAAAGAACAGACCAGAGCCTAAGACAGGTGCCGTGCCCCGGGCCACAAACAGCACAGACAGCCTAGAAATGGACTGATACTAGGTAAAAACATGCTAGGAAGATAAAGCACATACCACAAATCAATCTGGAAGAAAAGAATTGGGGATATAGAAACAGCAATTTGGGGGAGAGAGGAGTCAGTTCATCCCACTGAAAATATAGACATCTTTTTCTAAATTATTTATTATCAAAGACTATTTAATGATATGTGAAAGTTCAGTCAGTACATTAACTGAAAAAGATAGGTTATAAACTTCATATAACATACTATTCTAATACAGAAAAATACATTTTAAAAAATGTGTATGTGAGAAAGAGAAAGGACTAAAAAAAAAAAAAAAAAAAAACCCCACCTGGATGGTAGAATGAGTATTTTCATTTTTTATAATTTCCGTGTATAATCCAAAATTTCTAAATTGTAGCTGCATTACTCTTAGAGTTGGAAATATATTATAAAAACAAAATTTTTAAAACTAAAAATACAATTTTATATATGCCAGTTCTTTCTTCTTTCTGATGGAATGCAGAAAAATAACATGAAAAGGTTTCATAGAGCCAGTTGCATTAAAATTCCAACTTCTATGCAATGAAAAATACTTCAATGAATAGGAAAACAAGAGTGAAGGTATACAAAGTGTTAATGTAGTAAAAGCCTCTTAAACAAGCAATTAACATGAACAAATCACATAGAATGGACACATTATAATTTCATTATAATCTGTTTCTACTGCTCTCTTGAGCAGTAGAAATGAACTTAATCTTTTTAGAAAGTAGTCAGGCCATAGAATTAAGAGCTCATGACTATTAACCAAGTTATCATACTTCCAGAAAATAAAACTGAACCTCATCAGCCTTTTCACTGCTACCCTCCATACCCCAATGAGTGCTCCGCACATAGTAGGTACTCAACAACAATTTCCCGAGTGAATAAATGAATGAAGGGACAGTTGCCAGCTCTTAAAAGGTCTGTACTTCCTCGGGCATATTGATGGAAAAGGTTCTTTGTCTCAGAAGTCTCTCAGGCCTGTTACCTTCCCTTTGGATGATGGCTCTTTTTTTTTTTTTTTTTTTTTTTTTTTTTTTTTTTTTTTTTTTTCTTTTTGGTATGTGGGTAGCTCCCTGACTGGGAATCGAACCCAGGCCGCAGCGCTGACAGCACCAGCGCCGAAGCCTTAAGCCACTACACCATCAGGGAACTCCCTGGATGATGGCTCTTGCCTGGTTTGCTGCCATCCCCCCAAAGTGTGTGCTGCTGGGGCATGAGACTTTTATCTGGTTTCAGCGCACAGACATCAGGCATGCAGCAAACCCAGATCTTTCTCACATCAATTGCATCCGCTTGGAACAACTTGCCCTCCAAGAAGATAAAAATCACTCCCCACACTTGATTTACAAAAATCAACCAGTTGAAACAAAAGTAGTGCAACTGTCAATCTAGACCTGTTGTAGGTGATGAGGGCCTTCCAAAAATAGTCACTGCTGCTCAAGAGATAGCAGGGGTGATCTCCAACCAGCTGCAGAGGTGATAACAGAATTCTCAACGCTCTGGGTGAGAAACTTTTGCACTCAAGACAATAATAGCTATGATTTATTTAGTACTAGCTAAGTGTTAGGCACTGACTATAGCTTAGCAATTAAGAGTAAAGAGTTCTAGAATTAGACTGATCTGAGCAAGAGTTCAAACTCTGCCTCTCACCAGTTACATGACCTTGGGCAAGTTACTCAACTCTGTAAGACTCAGCTTCTTTATCTTAAAACAGAACTAATAAAAACAAAGCCTATCTCACAGGATCATTTAAATAATCAAGTAACAATACACTCAAAGGTATTGCAATAGGGCCTGTGACAAATACTATACACTTCACTCCTCATCATTTACTCCTCAACATCTCCTACTCTGTGGATACCATAACTATTCCCATTTTACAAATGGATAACTGAGACAGGGAAGATGAGCAATTTGCCACTCAGTTGTGGCACTCCATTAGTCCCATGCTCTTTCATGTCTTTGTATCCCTGCATGTTAAGTTCCTTCTACATGAAATGTCCTTTCCCAAAGTGCTCACACAGGAGCACACTCACTCAGCTTCCCACACCAGCTCAAATGTCACCTGGACTCTGAAGCCTTTCTTGACCCCACAAAGGTCAACACAACTAGTATGTCTATACAGGCTCTCATCAGACTACGTGACATTTATGTGTTTATAGATCTGCCCAATCAGACTGAGTGCTCCTTTAAGATTTATCTCCACCTACGGAATCATTTTGGTCCTCTAGTCTCTCAGTTCTTTGATCTCTACTCCAATGATTGTGACCTCAGCCACTCACCCCTGTACCTAATTTTCAGTACTTTGCCTCGTATGTGAAAAAAATGACTCCAAGTTCCATCTTATTCTAACCACTTGTTTGCATGTAACTAACATTTTTCTATATCATGTTGGTTTTTTCTCTTTAATGCTCAGGAGCCCAAGTATAGGGGACAGTTAGGTTCAGGGCCTCAGGTCTGGTAGGATTAAATTCCATGGTCAATTCTTAAATTAATCTCTCTAATCATGGTCGAATAAACTCCATTCCTGGTTAAACCCTCTGTCTTATTCCAAACCTGCAAGCATGTAGCTGAACATGGCTAGAGAAAACCACACAGAATGCTTACTGGTTTCACAAGTAGCTCATTAACGCCTCCCAGCAATCATGTGCTACTTTTTCAGTCAATTCAACTGCCACTCTCCTACAGGACTGACACCATCCCTCATGAAAACTATCGTCTTCCTCACTCTCCCCTGATAAACTTGCTATTTATTCATGGAGAAGAAGGAAGCTATCAGAATAGAACTTCCATACACATGCCTTTGTACCCAGCTATCTACCCTACCTGCATTTATGCCCAAATGATCTCATTACTAGGGATGAATCATCTGCATCTAAGACTTGCAATATCCAGCATTTGTCCACTAGCTCCTACACACATTTGTGTAAGGACATTCAACAAGTCAATGAGCATGAAAAACAAATGGCGTAAAAGATATAACAATCATACACAAGATGTTGAATTTTGCTTTGGAAAAAAATACCATTGGGGACAAATAAGGATATTTGAATATAGATTTGTTCTTATACTCATATGTGCCTGTGTAAAAGAATCCTATACATGAAAAGTAGTTAGAGATGAAATCTACTTTAAAATATTTTAGTCAAAAAATTGTTAAAGCAAATATGAAGGATGGAATCTCACATTTTCAAATGTATTCAAATTAAACTATGCAAGGAATAAGAGTGATTTGCCAACTCTTTTTGGACAATATCATTTGGGAGTGAAGAGAGTTTGAAAGAGCTTGAAGAAAAAAGTCATAGTAGATAATAGTTCCTGTTTTACTGAAAGAATTAACTGAAAAAGATATATGACTTCACAAAAGTCACATATTTAGCCACTGCATGAGTTCTAAATAGAGTCCATTTCCCTGTCCCACTTGTCAAACTTCTTAATCTCATTTTAACTTCCAGCTCTACCCTTTCTCTTTCCTTTACAGTAAAACTCCTTGAAAGGATTGTCTCTAGTTATTGTTTCCAATTTCCCTCTTCCCATTCTCACTCCATCAGGCCTCTCCCATCTCTACGAAAATGCTCGTCTACTTGTGCATCACCAAAGACCTCCATGGCTCATCCGCTGGTCAGTGCTCAGTCTTCCCCTGATTTAACCACCAGCAATATTTTGTGCAGTTGGTCACTTCCTCCTCCTGGCTTCCAAAACCTACACTCTCCTGGTCGCACTCCTTCTCAGTGGTCTCTGTCGCTGGTTCCTCCTTATCTTTCCACCTCTACACATGGAAGTGTCCCTAGATTCTCTACTTTGTTCATCTATACTTGCTCTGTACTGGTTGTGAGAACCATGTGGTCAGTTCCCCCTCTACCCAGCCTGTAGTTTGCACTCATATGTTTGTTGATGTGCACTAAAACGAGTTCAGAAAACAGGTCTCTTAGTGAGTTTCTATAGAGAGGAAGTCCTCAATAATTAAAAAAAAAAAAAAAAAGTAGAGCATGGATGGAAACATACAATAAAACACTGCACTCACTTCACAATTTACCCTATCATTTATTATCTGAGAGGACAGGCAGTGGTACAGAGAACAATGATGATCAGACTCAGAGCACATCAGGATTGTTAAAGTGACTTGTTAAAAGGCAGATTCCTGAGTTCTATCTCAGTCATTCTGATCCATGTCACCTGGGATGGGGCTCAGAAATCTACATTTAGCAAGCACTCCAGGGTGATTCTGAAGCCAGAGGCCCTACCTACACACCATGCTCTGAGAAACAAGTAGCTTAGGACAATATTACTCAAAGGGAGATGTGCCAGCAAATGCTAGTCTGAGGAAGCTTTATTAAGATCCAGGATGAGAAAAGGACAGAAGCTCAGTGTAATTAACGTCTACAGTAATTTGAAAGAGTAATTCTATGCCTGTTGAAATCAATAATAGCTTTAAAAATAGGGATTGTATTTAAAAATATTTTTATCATTTGATTATTCTAATAATTCTTTTTATTGCTTTAAAAACCACTGATATGTGAGAAGTTGGGGAAAAACACCAAAACAGTTCTTCACCACCGATAGTTTGAGAAGCCCTAGATTTGGAAAACATCATCTCAAAGCCTAGATTGAAAGCCTAACTTTTCTACATGTCAGTTACAAGGGCTGTCCGGAAAGTACCCAACCATGTGCTATGAAAAACAGAGAGGTTCATTATGTTATTCCCTCTATCTGTTTGTATGTGTAAAAACTTCCATAATACAAACGCAAGTCTTTTCTAAGGAGGAGGAGAAGGTGAAACCATTCCTCTTCCTGAGGAGGAAGGAGGCCCATTTGGTGTCAAGTATGAAAGAAAGAGAGGTGCTTCTCACCAGGGTGGGATGCAGTGTTTATTCAACCCTCCTAACAGTCCCTGTGTGCTTGCTCCTGCTCAGCTTACCCCTGACCGTTGGAGTGGAATGCAGACTGGTCTCTCATGTGGTAAGGCTGGGTGAGCTACCTGCTGTGGGGCTTCTCCTACTTGTACTGGGAGCAGGCAGTGTAAGAAAAGAAGCTGATGAGGTGTGAAGTTCCTCCTTTCCACCAGGCACCCCACAAGTACAAAGGCAAGTATTTCTACAAATCTGCGCCCCTTGAAGGCACAAGGTTGAAGTCGATAGCAAGTGGCCTGTGATTTCACTTTGCTTCAGTTCTGATTGTCCTGAGTTCAGAGCTCTCCTTACCCACTTACAGTGTCTGGGTCTGGTCAGAGATCACAGAACAGCTGCCTGTCTCTAGTGAGAACTCATCACCACCCCACAAAGTTCCGTTCTCTATGTGTTAGAAAACCGCACGGAAACGTGCTCAGGCATGTCTGAGGACTTCCTAATCTTCTTCATCAGTGCCGCCCTTGCTGGGAAAAGACCTAATCTCTGTTAAGGGACCCTTTCAGCTGCTTGGGTCTGGAACAGTTGGTACAAGCAGAAATGAAAACCCCTTTATCTTCAGGGCTTTGATCTGGGCAGGATTTCCCTCTCCACACTGTTAGCCAGGTCGCAGGGCTCCTCCTCAGGTAAACACTTAGGGACGCAGCCCCTCAAGCACTTTGTAAATCTTTCATGGCTTCTTTTCACTTGCTTCTCAGATTCGTGCTGCAGGTTGGTTTCCTGTTGCTTATCATGTTTCTGACTTCTGCTGCCTTCTGAGCAAAACTGTGACTTGTCAAAGGTTCTGATGTAACATTAACATTCTGATCTATGGGGATAGAACTTGGTGGCTAGGAGCTCAGACACTAAGTCAGCAGCCTGGACAAGGTCTGCCCAGTCCTGTGGGGTGGGACAGCAGCACCTGTCTCAGGTATGGTTGCAGCAGAAATTAAATGAGCTTTCCCGAATTACAGGAGATTTACCATGTGTCAAGTACTTAGCACACAATAAAATCTCAAAAATTCTCCAACCCAGCTCCAAAGACTATCAACATTTTGCCACTCTTGTTTTACCTGTGCCCCTCCCCTTTCTCTTCCTAAAGTCGTTTAAAGCAAATGCCAACCTCACCTCCCTGGCACTTAGAATGGTATTAGCTGTGTACCATCCTTGGGAAACTAGAACATGAGCCCTCAAATCCTTTTCCATGGAGCTTACTTCTCTGGGATATGATACACATGCATTAGGTTCTGCCAGGGAATACATATATAACCACAATGCCAATATCAGCTAACATCCAATCCACTTTAAAATTTTTACCTATTCTCTCAAAAATGTCCTTTATACTGAATTCCTTCAGTAAGGATCCGAACAAGGTGGGCACATTCAGTTTGGATGATACGCCACTCTCCCAACTCTCTTTAATGTATGACAGTTCCCTACTCCTTTACTTTTCTTTTTCATGACACTTATTTGTTAAAGAAACTAAGTCATTTGTACTGAATCTGGCAGATGACCTCCTTATGGTGTTAACTTACTCCTCTTTCTCTGTTTCCTCTAAACCAAGTGTTGGATTTCAAGGCCTTGTTGAGATTCAGTGGTTTCAAGTTCAATGGTTCTCCCAATACTTTCATATCTAAGAGGATCTAAGTCCTGGTGGTCCAAGGGAGCTGAAGTGGAGGAAATGCATGAAAAGGGCTGAGCTCCTCCTCTACTTTGCACTGGTCACTGTAAAAACAACAAGCACCAACACTCATCTATAGGTTCATCCATTCAGCAAATGTTTACTGTCTATCATGACCCAAACTGGAGATACAGCAGTACAGAAACCAGCCAGAACTTGCCTCCTAGTGAGGGAGTAAGCAAAATAAATATGTATGAGGGCTGTCTGGAAAGTATCCAGCCATGTAATATGAAAAATAGAGGCGTTCGCGGCTGGATTTTTTCCGGTCAGGCCTCGTATGTAGTACTTTGGAAGATGTTAACTGCTATGCATAAAATTACAGCAGGGAAGGTGGAGAGGGACAGCAGGGTATGTGTGAGGAGAGGATGAAGATCAGTTTTAAACTGGATAATCAGAGAAAGCCTCCCTGAGAAGGCATTTGAGCAAAGGCTGGAGGGAGGTAGAAGAGGGGCCATGCGGATTTCTGAAGGAAGAGGATTTAGGTGGGGGGAATGGTAAAATCCCTAGGCAGGGGCATGCTACCCTGTTTCGAGAACAACATGGAGGTCTGGAACAGAGTGGGTGAGGACAGAGGTAGCATGAGATGAGGTCACGGAAGTATCAGGCGTAAAATCTTGTGGAGCCTTAGACTGTTGGAAGGATTCGAGCCTTCACTCTGAGTAAGACTTGACTGATTTATATCTGCAGGTTGGGGAAGATGAAAGGAGAGGGAGAAGGAAAAGGAGAAAGAAAGAAAGCAAGAAAGATCTTTTAAGAGGTTGTTGCAACAATCCAGGTGAGAAAGGCCATGAGCGCATTTACTGGGCTCTTACTGGGTGCTAGCATTTTATATATGTTACCAAACTGAATCCTTCCCACCACCCTATGGGGCGGGGAATTAACAATCCTCTTTTATAAACAACAAAACTAAGGCTCTAAGAGTTTAAGTCATTTGTTCAAGATGTCATTGTAAATGGTCAGATTAGGGAGTGAGACAGAATGTTCTAACTTGCAAGCTGCTCGTGCTGTCCAACATATATGTCCCTCTACTCCTGAGAGCCTGTCTGCTTGATTGTGTCAACTATAGCTGACAGTCACTAGAACCTTCTGGTGACCGCTCTTTACTCTGCCCTAATTCCATCTTCTTCAAGTGCACAGACCTCATTCTCATCTATGTCTTAAGATCTGTACTTTCTGCTCCTAAAGACCTTGACACCTGACAGACCCCAGAGGGTACCTCAGCTCACTATAATGTCTCTGAGAAATGGTCCATGTGTCTTGGACTCCAGAAACCTCCACCATGATGGGCTCCCCCTTTCTCTGAGATCATGAACTCTTACTTTGTGCCACCTGAGCTGCCACATAACTCTGTTATGACTACTCTTCCTATTTCCTCAGGTCAGGGATAGCTGGCTGCCTCAGCTAAAATGTGCTCCTTCTGCCACACAGAGTTGTTGCTGAAAGTGGTGGGCCTGCCAGAGATTACATTTTCCAGCAAAAGTACACACACACACACACACACACACACACACACACACACACACCCACCCTGCATTTGGGTGGAGCCATATAACTAGTTGTCAGCAACAAAACATGAGCAAAAATAACATGTGTCACTTCTGGGCTAAGGTGATTAAGAAGTGAATCTGTTTGTGAGTCTGTGTGGCAGCTAGTATTGATTCCAACAGAGCTAAATAGTAGAGACTTCCTAAAAATTTGTTTCTACTGGTCTAAGAACATCAGCAGAATTCTCAGCTATAGATTTTTTTTTTTTATCACCGGCACAGTTCTCTCCTCAAGGCAACATTTCACTAGCACAGTGTTGAAACAGATGTTTCCCCTAATTTAGTCAACGCCAATGGTTCCTAAATTCTTCCAAGTACCTCCTGGATTTGTTTCCCTCAGCTATGAACCTCAGGTTTTGAAAGATATTAAGAATATCTTCAGCCAAATAAGAATAATTTCAGCCAAATTAAGAATCCTAGTTCTTATTTCTTATCATATGAACAAAGATATTGCTGCCAAAAAGAGGTTCAAAGTGGCATAAAATTGTCACTGTTACCACAATCAGTTTGTAAAAGTTTACCTTGATACAAAGAAACTTGATGATGTCCTCAGCCTGTGCAGGTTTGTTGAAATAAATTTGCTTCTTCCATCTGGCTTTTTGAAAAACTAAAAGTGTCTGGTGGGTCTCTAGAGACCTGGGACAAGGAATTCTGGTTTGTATGGCCTGACACTTAGCTCCAATACAATCTTAACTTTCTGATCAGCAGGCCTCCTTAAAAACAGGTTCTACTTGTAGGATAAACACCAAAAAGTACTAAAAATCTACCCCCAACTGCTCCCTACTAGCCAGAATGGAGGCATTTTAAGCTTATCTTGAAGAATCCAGCCCCCAAGTACTTAAACATCAAGAGAAGAACAATGCAAAATTAGAATCTTACTGACTGCCAGATCAAAAAGATGCAAGCCTCCCTCCCTCCCATCATCTCAGCACACAGCAAGCAGTTGAATGCACAGCTGAGCTACGTCAGAAAGATGCTCCTCACCCCGCTTCCCCGTGGGACAGAAGAGCAGAGCGGTTATAGCTGGGTAGGGTAATTCGGCCGCCCAGAGCTTAAGAGCAAAGCACCAAATGGCAACAACACAGGAAGAAAAGAGTTCTACAAAAATACCAAAGATGGACAGTTTTCTCTTAAATCATGATAGCAAGAGTCTGGTGACCTACATCTCTCTCTTCAAACCCCAATTTAGCTGTGTCTTTCATGAGAACAATGATGTCTGCTAATGTCTTGAACATAATTTCCTTCAGGAACTCCTGGGCTAGAAATCATGCCAGGGGCTGTGTTTTCCTTCCTTTGCATCATGATTTTATTTGTCTAGGAAGGAGTTAGTCAGGACCAGAGTTTCTTGACATTTCCTAAATGCCAGAATCGTTGAATTGAGCTGCCCCTTCCTGAGGTCACCAAGGTGACAACTGTTTACCTCTTTCACTTTAGCAAATTGTTCTTTTGATAGGACCAGCCCAAGACCAAATGGCCCCCATCAAAGAGAAAAGAGAAGAAAATGTAGAGGAGAAAGAGTTGGATCAAGTCTGTTCTCAGAGGTGCACCCCACTCCTATTCCATAGCCACAAAGGTCAATGGCAGAACACTACTTCTTTGTATCACCTTGGCATTAATATCACATGAGAAACATTTAAAATATCTAGATGCCCATATTATCCTCAGTAGATTGATTTAATTGGTCTGGACCAATAAACATTAATAGAGCCCTTGAAGAACATAAAAGTTCAGAGGGGTGGCCTTAGGCAAAATGGGAGGGGGACCAGGCCTTTCCTAGAAGGGGAGGGGGTGATACCAGTCCAGCCTCAGGTAGACGTGGATGACAAGTCAACGCATGGGTGCAAGCATTTTAAGTCCCTTCTTCACACAGGCTCCTTCACAACCCAGGGAGCTTGCTGCCCCAGGATGGCCCACAGTTACTGAGGAATGGGCAGGGCCTTAAATTCAACCCAGGTCTTCAAGAATTTCAGGCCAAATTATCATCAATTCTGAGTTCTCACCCAAAGGGAAAATGTGAACAATTCATATGTGATGAGGCCAGGAGAGTCAGTACTACCAGAAAGAGAGCTAACCACCTTTGCATCAAGGTGCACCTTTTCACCTTTCTCTACTCCTGACTGCGATCTTGACTTTGGCCACCAGATGACACAGGCAGCAACATGGCTGACAATTCATCTCTTGGGGTCAGAAGGGTACTATATACTCTGACCAGTTCCAAATGAGGGTTCACACTCAACTTCTGCTCCTGGCCAGTGGTCATTCCACCCTAGAAGGCAAGGGCCGGTTTTCTGGGATTTTTCACATCCATTGCCACCCCCACAATAAATACAAAACAAAACAAAACAAAACGAAAAAGAACAATTAACATCTGCACCTATATGGTGTTCAATGATGTATGTTGCTCAGTGGGGATTTGGGGAGTTTTTCTTTGGGGGCCAGATCCACAGATCTCAATCTCAGCACTCACTAGTTAAACTCACCACCCTACTCACCATTCCCTCCCCTCCTTTCACTTCAGGGATCCAAGGGCATATGTAAAATAGAAGCTTCCAGAGTCTCCAATGTGGAGCCCTTTACTTGTGTGGACTTCCACCATACTCCTGGCCTGAGCAAATGCTTGCTGTGTGCCCCTCCAGGTGCTCTGCGTGAGAATATTATTCTTCCAATCAGACAGGGCTCTCTGGGGCAAGTTCATCAATACTCCTTCTCTGTTTCCTTCTCAGCACTGCCAATCATAAGATATACAGGTGGCACTCAATATCAGACTGACACCAACTGCCAGGGCTTGTAGTCTGTGTGTTCAGTGTGGGAGGTGGTTAATTTGTAAGTAAGAAAATGATTTTAGACTTCAACTGAAACCATCAATGAACATGAAGCACCTACTGGGCATGTAGCCATATACAGGGAGAGAAGAGAAGGATGTCACCATGACTGCTATCTGGGGGCTTCCTATGTGTCAGGCACTGTGCTAAACCTGTTCATATCATAGTTCACACAGTTTTAACCACCATCTTTGGAGACTGGCATGGTTATCATTTCCATTTTTTTAGATAAGAAAGCTAAATCTTAAAGAGGTTAAAAGGTTTGGGCTATTTTAGTGGCAGTGCCAAGACTTGCATCCAGAACTGTCTGAATCCAAAGACCATGCTCTAAATGCCTATACTCTGACAGTCATCTTGTTTGGCCTGTGACTCTCTCGGCCACAGCCAGGCCCACCTAACCCCAGAAGCAAACGGTTTCAGTTAATAAGGGAACCAATGGTACCGAGTTCCAAGCCCAGGGCACACTCAGAATCCCAGACATGTGACATATTGTCTCAATGAATCCTGCAGCAGCCCTGGGTGGCTGCTATTATTACAGTTGACCTTTGGCAGTTACAGAGTCAACATTTGGGACTTTTGCTATTTCACAACAACTCCAAAGGTCCTAGACATAAAACAACTTGTGTCTGCTCAGGAATGAATATGAAGAATGTGCATTAGAAAGCTGGCAGGAGGGAGTTCCCTGATGGTGTAGTGGCTTAAGGCTTCGGCGTTGGCGCTGTCGGCGCTGCGGCCTGGGTTCGATTCCCAGTCAGGGAGCTACCCACATACCAAAAAGAAAAAAAAAAAAAGAAAAAAAAAGAAAGAAAGCTGGCAGGAGCCAATCCCTTAGTGTATGAAAGAGCTCAATCCCAGACTGGGACATAGTGCCCTCCATGTGTCAGGAAGTGATGGAAATAACTGCTTGTGAACTACAGCTCTCAAGGAAAGCAAGTCCACATCAAGGCAAGTTTATACTCAAGGATGAATTTATTTTAATAGACTTATAAATGCCTATAGCCCTATGTTCATGGAATCACGAAGGGAAGAAACCCCTTGAATTACTCAATATATCATATGTGACTGCATGCACAGAGAAATGAAGAGCTCTTGTAGTATGTGCATGAGTTCCTCACCTGTTAAGAGAACAAATGCCTCACCTTAGGGCTGTTGTCAGTAAATGAGATCTTGGTCACAACAATGAAGAGGATGTAGAGAATTTTCAAAGATCCCAAGAGAACTCTCTCATGAATGTCAGGTTTACTGTTTCAACATTCTATAGGAGAAGAAACTGAGGCTGGGGAAGGTCCCGTGACCTGCCCAGAAATGTCTGGCTCTTAAGCCTGTGTGCTTCCCTCCCTGTAACCCAACAGTCAAGTGCCAAGTCCTGCATGCTAATCCAATCACAGAACATAATTTAGGAGGAAGGAAGGGGAGAAAGAAGGCCACAGAAGGAAGACAGCTGCCCCTGAACTCCCCACTGTCCCTCCAGTCCTTCACCAGGGCTGGCCTGGGAATGGCAGCACTGCGAGCTTACCTTATGATTGAATCCATTCAGATCAATCAGTTCAACCAAGATGCTGGTGACTGTGAGCTCAGAACAGAGTATCATGCAGTGCCTGACACATGGCAGGTGCTTAATAAATGGTGACACGTAAACCTGGACCTGGCGGTGTAGGGGAGGAGAGACAGGAAGCTGGGGGCTGGCTTAGCCATGGTGGGTGGAGGAAGTCTTCACTTCTGAGACTAGAGGATGAACTTACTGGGAGTGTCATGAGTCAATATTTGTCTCTAGCCAGAGACAAATATTGGGACCTTGCTATTCATCCCAATAAAATCAGTGTCTGCTGCTTTCAGTGTTAACTATTTCAAACACTGCTCCACAGCAAATAGTACTGTAATTTGGGACCCTCAAGGGAGTCAGAAGCAAAGAGCTGCTACTGGGAAGGCTGAATTCAAGGACAAGCCTGAAACCAGGGCACAGTTGTGAGTCCCTAGCTCTCCAGCCAAATCACTTGTGTGTCCTTGAGAGTCAGTTATCCTTTCTGAGACTCTATTTCCACACAATGTAAGGGGCTTAATAATCCTTACTTCACAGAGTTGTGGTGAAGCACAAGGGAAATCCCAGGTAAGTAGAAACTTTTAAGCCATGCAAGTGAAACAATTATTATTTTAAATTTCTCCAAGATAGCAACTTAACTTCATCACCTCTACACAGCCATAGGCAATAAAGCTTGTAGATAAAGCACCCACCTGATTTGAAAGAGGAAAAAGAAACACTGACACTTAAGACACTAAAGATTTCTTCTATGTAAGTGTCATTCAATTATGAATTGAAGTAAATGATTTAAAACATCATTTCTCTATGATCATCAAGTTGAAAAAAACAAAATAGTTCCATTTTCTCAGAGCTTGTATACCTCTGAGAGTCCAGGGAAGACACCAGAGAAGAAGTTCTACTCTCATTTCCACAGAGCAGAGGGCTCACTGCCTGAGACTGGAAGTCAGTATACCCAAGTCCTCACAACAAAGCCTGCTGTCTTTTCTCTAAATTCTCCCTCAATTTAGAAAATAGGCCAAACTCACTCTAACTCCTAGCCCCACCCTTATGTCTCTTGTAACTGGAATGTGCCCAAATCTACTTTTTCATTGGAACAAAATTAACAGTGTTTCAGAGTGATACCCTGGGACAACCTCAAAAAGTTGAAAATTCATGTTATCAGAGTTCTATCCCAGAAGGTAAAAAGAAACATATGTGCAGAAAGAAATATTTGAAGACAAAATGCCTAAAAATGTCCCAAATTGGGTGAAAGACAAAAATTCACAAATTAAGGAATCCCAGGGAATCCCCAAAAGGATAAACTCAACCACAACTACTCAGCCATCACACTGGGTGCCCAGGCCTCAGTGCTGTCAGCCCACTGTGGTTTCATGGTGGGACCACTCACCAGTTTCCTGTTTACTTCACTGGGTACATTTGGCATAGTCAGTAAATTTGGATTGTATCCCAGACTTTGGAATATTATGTTGTGAGGCTCCAGATCCTTCTAAAATTCTCAGGAAAAAAATGTTGATATTTTTGTTTATTTGTTTAGCGGACAACCCACTTACATTCAGACTGAAAAGTTCTGCTTTACCTTTTGTAACTGGTAGCTCTGATGTCAGTTTGGTTTTCAAAACCTCTGTGAGGCTGTTAAGGTCTGCCTGTCACATGGGCAACTCAAATGTTTATCTGGGACTTGAGGAGTCTCAATATCATGATTAAGTTCTCAAAACTTTTGTGATACTTCTTTGGGTTGTCCTGGGCATGTGCAGTTTGCAGTGTACCCATGACTTCTATCAGTTCACACACAGAGTTAGAAGTTTCCCTTTCCCAACTTTCTCCTCTCAAGGATTTCCTATCTGGCTTCCAGTGACTCCTTTTCCTGGATCCTATGGCTGAAAGGATGCAGTTACCTCAGAGTTTTAGCCTCTGACACAATCATGCAATTTCATGTGACAAAGGCCATCATGGGTCATCATTCAAGTTTTGGCTCCAATATCCTATCTGACTGCTATTTTCAGAGTTCACATGAAGGTGCTTTTTATATTCTGTCCAGTTTTCACTTGTAAACAGTGGTAGGGGGAGGTTGTAGTTGGATTAGTTCTCTTGGCTGCTACTGCCACCCTTCCTTCTCAACAATTTTTACTTCTCAAAATTTCACACATTTCTCAATGCTTAATTAAAATACCACTTCCTCCCAAGAAACCATTCTTCTTCTCTCAGCTAGAAAACCTTTCTTCTCCCTCTGAAGTAGACAAAATTCAAATTTGGCAATATTGAGAATCAAATTTAAAACCCAATCTTTTCAGGACTGTCATTGTTCAAACACATGGGTTTAGGACAAGGCTGAAGTCAAACCCAACCAAGAAACATCATGGTGGTTAAGAATGTGGACTTCACCTAAATCTCAGCTTAGCCAAGTCACTTACTTCTATGTACTTCAGTTTGCTCACCTAAGAAACAAAAACAATACTTGTCACATAGAACTGTTGTAAAGAGTAAATGAGTTAATAGTTACAAAGCACCTAGAAAAAATGCCATGCTGTCAGGGTAAGCCGTTACTATCAAAGTTATTACCCCAACTTTACTCTGCCGATGAGGGAACCCAACAGAGGGAATAAGGAAGAGCAAACAGTGGGCTCTTTTTGCTCACCTCTTACGAGCCCTGGAAGTGACTATATTTTTTTTTCAGTAAATACTTAAAAGACCCCAATTTATGTGTCTGTGTGGCTCCTCTGAGAAGCCATGTGGCAGAATGGGGGTACAGCTGCACAAGGTGAGGTAGGAGAAATCGCTTCCAGGACCAAGTCTCCTTTGGGTCTAGGTTTTCTGCTCTAAATCGTAACTACACAGGGCACACGGGTCTACCTGCACATAGCTGACCTTTGTAAAAGGCAAAAAATTTTTTAATTTTCTCACCAATGTCTTCCTGATACACACAGAATAAAACTTAAGCCCTTTTAAGATGTCCCATGAGGTCTTTTGTGATTGTTTCTGCTGCGGCTGCTACCCATAACCCCGTCTTCTGCTGCTTCCCCACTGCCCTCACATTCCAGCTGTACTTAACTAAGATTCGCCCACTCCACCTCACCACCTCCCACTTGCAAAACTGCCTTCAACCCTGAGTTCAAGTATCTCTCCTTACCACCCTGTCAAACACAGAAATGCTGCCTCTTCTGTATGAATGGCTAAAGGACTTCTGTGGGGCTTTCTCCAGTACACTGTTTATCAGTCCCTCCCTCTCTGTGCCACACAGTTCTCTGTACACACTCTAACGACACTTTCTGGTGGATGGCAATCACTTATTTTATAGGTCCCTCTCTCTCTCCCTCTCTACTCTGGTGTTTTTCAAAATATGTATTATTTTACATTAGTGGGTCTCAAAATCAACTTAGAGCATTACTACCAGCTTTTAAAAAACTGACCAAAATAAACTATAGATTAGAAAATATAAAAATTCACTGCATGTAATGAGTCAGTCATGTTTTATGAAACTTTTGTCTCAAATAGATAATTACAAAGACAGATATAGATAGATGACAGACAATGAATTCCCAAGGACCCATGACCCAGAGGCAATAATTATCAACTATAGTCAATCTTACTTCGTTTATATTCCTACCCATGCCTATACCTCCTAGATTGCTTTGAAACAAATCACAAATAGCACATCATTACATTCATAAATATTTCAGTATGTATTTCTCAAAAAAATACAGACTTTTTAAAGTAAATGCAATACCATAAAATGTATTACTTAGTGTTGGTGGCAGTCAAAACCTTACAGGCTACCAGCGAGAGATGGTACCGCATTTATCTCTGCCCTCTCAGGGCCTGGCTCTCAATAAGAGCTGAGTCATCAAGAGAAAAAGAGGGGAGAGAAAGGGCAGAGGTCAAATGGTTGCAAAAGGGAATGAAATGAACCCAGTCTCCCCCTTGCAGCTTTGAATCATCTTGAAAATACTTCTGGTGAATTTCTCAAAAGGAAAGAAAATATTCATTTCAGTTCGCCATTTTTAATTAATTCCTGAATAATTAAAGTTTCTATATTTGTTATTTTCGGGTGCCACTCATAATTGTGCAAGTTGTTCACTGCTCACAGGCCTTTGGCAGAATGGCATCTTTCCATGTCAGACACAAAAGCGCTCTCTAGGCCAACAGTCACCCTGTTATCCCTCCCCACCTCGTGTCACGTACAGCTATCCTATTCTCTTCTTCCCTTCCTTTGACACTGTCTTCAGAGGCCAAAGGCAGAAGATTCTCCACAAAGTCAGGCCCCTTTGAGGCATGTTCTTAGTAACAGTCATAACAGGTCACCTTTATATAGAATGACATTGGTCTCAGGAGCAGGACCTTTCTCTCAGGAAAAGTCCCGGGTTCTGGGGCTGGCTCTGCCACTTCAGTCACAGGACTTTCAGATAATCTCTCTGGGGCCAGATTTGCTTATATGAAAGCAGAGATTGTAATAATAGCTCCTGCCTCTTTCTGAGACCCCATGCAAGGACCAAAGGAAATGTTTTGGCAATGCTAAAGTAGCATACAGATATAAAGGATATTTTCGTAATGATTTATGGTTATGTCCGGAATAGCCATTCTTCAATGTCACTGCTGTCTGATGGACTGGGAATTATCCTTCTCCTAAAATCACTGTATTCTTTAAAAATACAAGTTCACAAATAGTTGGAAAATACATCTTATGTACAATTTATAATAGCAAAACATGAAATGTCAGGAAGCAAATTAAATTAAAGATAGGAAAGATTTTTTCACTGAAAACTACAAAACCTTACTAAGAAAAATTAAAGGAGACCTAAATAAAGGGGACATATATCATATTAATGAATTGGAATACTCAATTTTGTGAAAATGCCAATGCTTCTCCACACTGATCTTAATGGCATATTGTATGTATCAGTGTGACTGGGTCAAAGGGTGCCAAGATATTTGGTCAAACATTATTCTGGGTATGTATACAAGGGTGTTCTAGATAAGATTAACATGTGAATGGTAGACTGAATAAAGCAGATTGCCTTCCTGAATGTGGTGGGCCTTATCCAATCAGTTGAAGTCCTGCATAGAACAAAAACCCTCTTTTGAGTAATCGGGAACTCTTCCTACTTGACTGCTTTGAGCTGGGACATTAATTTTTGTCCTGCCTTTGAACTTGAACTGAAACCTCAGCTCTTCCTGAGTCTTGAGCCTGCCAGAATTTGGACTGAAACTATAGCATTGGCTGTCCTGGTTCTCAGGCCTTCAGACTCAAACTGCAACTGTACCACTGGCTCTCATGGGTCTCCAGCTAGCTGACTGCAGAGACTTTTTAGTCTCCGTGATTCCTCATCATCTGTCTCTCGATCTCTCTCCCCGCCCATCCCACACACACAGTAATGTCACACGGTTTTGTTTATGTATGTATAAGTTCTATCACTCTGAAGAATTCTAATACATTGATCTATAGCTTCAATGCATTCTCAACCAAAACCCCAGTGGCTATTTTGTAAAAATTAATAAGCTAACTCTAAAGTTTATAAGGAAATACGAAGGACCTAACATAGCAAAGACAATATTAGAAGACAAAATTAAGGACTTACATTACCTAACTTATTATAAAACTGGTAATCAAGACAGTGTGTTATTATGGGTATAGGAACAGACAAATATATTAATAAAAAAAAATAGAATCTCTCTATAGGCACAAACATACATAATAACTTAATTTTTCATAGTGGTACCAATGAAACTCAGTGGTGAAAAAAGTCTTTTTAATAACTTGTTCTAATGTCTGGATTACCTATGGGGAAAAAAAAAGAACCTTTACCTTTACCTCTACATCACTCTATCCATACAATTAATTTGAGGTCCTAGACCTGTATGTGAAAGTTCAAACTATAATGCTTCTAGAAGAAAATAGAAGAATACCTTCATGAATGTGGGGTAGACAAAGATGTCTTAGGACACAACAGGCACTAATAATAAGAGAGAAAATAATGGATAAATAAAACTTAATTATATTTAAAGTACAAGTTACTTAAAAAAGTGGCCCTGACAACTAATCTCAGTTTTTAATATGAGAAAGACTGACGACCTAGGCCTGAAAAAAACTATCCTAGGATAAATACATATACCCAAAATGTTTCAGTAACTCATGCAAGGGTTATAGCCCCATACTGTACCAATATAGTAGGCCCAGGGTTAGGAAGTATTTAAGAGAACCAGATAAGGTCTTTGCCATTGAGAGATCAGAGTATCACTGGGAGATAAGATCCTCTCAAAACATACAGTGCTACTAAACTAGAACATGCCAAAAAAATGTATACATGTTCTAAGAAAGGAAAAAACTGTATTGAAATTGTAATACTCAATATATACTGATAACGAAAGATGAATACAAGTCATGTTTGACTTCTGCAATTATAAGAGGTGCTCTAAGTGGTTACCATTAGTATTTATGTAATACATGGATAACATTGCTTAAAATGTCTATACATTTTTTTGGCACTCCGGTATACAATTCTGATGTGCAATCCAAAAGTAACTCAGGCAAAGAAGGTTGGGTTGGAGTAGACATGTTGAGGGTATGAAACTGAAGGGACTTTAGAAAGCATTTGATCAAACTCTCCCCTTTCCATATTTATAGATGAGGAAACTGAGATTCACTGCAATAGACAAGCCCACATCATCTGTTTGTGTTACAGTCCAAGTGGAACTAGGAATTCTTGGTGTCCTCTAAAATTTTCCTTCTATCATATGTCATGTAGCTGGCTTCAGTGTGTGGCCAAGCTTCTCAGAAGATGTAGGGTACTCTCATGGGTCCTGAAAATGTGAACTTGAGATATTTATGAAGCGCCCAGTACAATAAGGAGCCCAGTAAAGAATACCATTAATATTAGGTTAGATTACACTTTCCAGATGAACAATGACAAAGCAGAAGGCCCCAAAGCCAACATTTGAAGAACAAAGCTCATTTCACACCAAGATTATCCCTACAACTGCCTAGTACCCCCACTTCACCCTTTACTCCCATCCAAGGAAAGCTAGCAGGGCCCTGGCCCTTCTCTAACCCACAGGGTAGAAGGATTGAAGAAAAAACACTCATCCTTTCTGTCATGTGCTCGGAGTCCAGATTTTGCCCAGGAAACAGGAAGGCTACAAACTGGACATGAGCACATCACAGAACTAGCCCCATCCCAAATCCTTGGCAAGGGTAGATGGCACAGATGGGAGTTGGTGAGATGTTGAAAGAGAGAGCCTGCTTAAGGGGGAGAAACAGCTAGATGAGGGAACAACCGATGCCTCAGAGAGTACAAGGCTAAGTAAGCAAAGTGCTGTGATTTTCCAAACAAATAGTATTGCATTCATTTTTCCTCAGCCCGGGCAAAAAATGGCACTGACTTTCTACTTGCCTCACTCTGCAGATCCACCTGTCATTATTATACACACACCTTCTAGCCTTACAGGAAGATTTTTGTAAATTCATCCATTTAGCCAACAAATGCTTTTGGAATACTATGCTGTTCTGGCCCAATGAAAGGCAACAAGGAGGCAGTGATAACCACAGGGCCCCGCGGCCGGAGGGAGAGAGGCAGGTAAGGGCATTACAGCGTCCGAGTGTGTTAGCATGGGGAGAGTCCAGCTGCACAACCTAGAGGGCTTGGAGAGGCTGTCTGGGGAGACACCTCAACTCAACAGTGAAGATGAGGAGGAGTCAGACAGGAGGAGTGTGCTCAAGTGGTTCTTAGGTCACTTCTTTGCACTTCCTAAAGAATGTTGTTTTTACCTTGTCATCATAGACAAATCTGATCTGTATCACTGAGCATAAGGAAACACTTGATACCTTCCAAAAACCTGACAGTTTCTTTTGATACCAACAGTGGGGGGAAGCCCCTAAATTAATAAGTGTACAAAGTATCACCCTCTACGTGTGAAATTATACACACGCTAACCTCAAAAACAAGATTTTGTTAAAAACTTGTTCAAAGTTCAGGAACATGAAAATATTGATTTGCCTCTCATTGTTTCAGGATGGCCCCAAACCCACAATGCAGACACAAAAATGTACCATAACGACAAACATGGTCAAAATCTAAGAGCTCATTACAGCAGCACTGCCGCTGAGACCCACGCACGGGGACAAAGCTCTCCCTTTTGCAGAGCAGAAACTAAAACTAAAAACCAAAGTTTTTCTTTTGGTGGCTTTTGTAGCGGGCTTTTTATGTGCAGGGTCCTGTGCTAAATGCTCTATTTACATCATCTCACCCAAACCCCCTAGCAATTCTGTGAGGCAGGTGCCATAATCCCATTTCACAGATGAGGAAGCTCAAGGAGAGAAAGGTGAAGTACTTCGCCCAAAGTTGGCATCTAGAAAGTGTTGAAATTGAGATTCAAACCCACATGTACAACATTTATTGAGTGCTAATTATGTGCCAGGCACTGTTCTTAGTACTTCTCAAATACTAACACGTGTAATCCTGCCAGCAACTTTACAGGGCGATGCCGCTGTCATTCCTGTGTGAAGATGAAAACCGTGAGGCAAAGCGGCATGAAATAATGTGCCCCGCGTCATACGGACGACCCCGACCCCGGTGCCGATGGGAGGTCCGTGTGCAGTGGGGGCGTGAAGGAAACAGCAAGGTCACGCACAGTGGCATGGCGCTCTGCCCTGCCTTTGAGCACCGTGGGAGGTGAGGCTGGGCTCCGGGGAAGTACTGGATCCAGATCTGAAGGTGGCGGGTATTTCGGTGTGGCCTCTCCTCCAGTCTGCCAGGGAAAGCTGTTTAACCAACCTGCCTCCAAGGAAGGTGCCGCCACACCCATGGTGGCCACACCTGTCCCACCTGCGTCTGGTCACTTACATCAAAGGTGTTCTAGGAGGCATATTGGGAAGTACACACAACCACTTGACACATTGTGACCTTTGCTAAATTTAGCAAAACTTTAGAGTAAATTTGCATGCCCAAAACTGGTGAGCTCACATATCACTCGCTGCTGGGGAAACAGAAGCTCATGCTGTATACCCTAAACTTATACAGGGCTGTATGCCAATTATATCCCAATGAAAATGAAGAAAAGGAGACCATACCTCAAGAAAACAGAAGTAATATCCCAGGACAACCAACACATTTTAAAATATTTGTGGCTTTCTGGCCTAGTATTCAAAGGCTGGGGCATTTCTTAGAAAGAGATAGTTTTTACATTTATAATAACATTTATGAATAATATGTAATTTTAATTATAAATTTATAATTTTTAGACTCTAACTATAAAAGAAAAGAAACATAACCATGAGGTTGCAGGCTGTAGCATCACACATAATGTCAAGAAATTTTGAAACAGCCTAGCCACGGGAAAAATTAAATTGTGATACAGAACTCAGTGATATGCCCTGAAGCCATTAACGTACTACAAGCACTGTAAAGCTGGGAACGTGTTTAATGATAAGAGGAGAAAGAAAATAAACTTCATCTACACTAAAATTATATTAAGACCTTTTTTATTCTCAAACAAATGATTGCAAGGGAATATTGTAAAATGAACCATAATGTGTTCGGATGCCCAGATTTTAAAAGTGCATCTCTATTGCTATCGTAATATAATGTTGGTGAATAAAAAAGGAAAAAAAACTGAGAACCAATTTGTTCGCACACAGGGCAGGCACAGGACCCTCCTAATCCAGTCTCTCCTGCATTAGAGTACCTATCCTACCAGTCTTTCTGGGAAGGGATACAACTGGCCTCCTTCACAGGACGTCCTGCCTGAGCACAGAGGGCGAACGCATTAACCTCACAACCCAGCCGTGGCTAGCTGAGCACTACGTGTCATAACCTGAATCTTCACATAAGTCCTAAAAGGAAACTGTTAATAGCCTCTTGTCCCCTGGGGGAGGCTCCCTCCCTAAACTCTGGCGTACACATTTGAAGACAACATTTGAAGACAAAGGTTCCCTTTACCTCCTGTGATCTCTCAGCTACCTGCAGAGGCAGACTTGATGGTGTGGAAACTGGCTACCCTGCTTTGCCCTGGGGCCTCCTTTCCCAGCAGAGGATTATCAACACCAGCAGCAACTCAAACCCTCAGGGGTAGCATCACACATCAAGGCCATGGCTCACTTTCACCAACTCAACCATCCAGGTCCAGATCAAGCACCACTCCTTTCCTCTCTTCCTAGAGGACTGGCTGTCCACCAGCGTGGGAAGAGGAGGGACAGACTTAGGTCAGAATCCAGCTGTCACTTTCCAGCTTTGTGACCCAAAGCTAAGCTACCTAACTTCTCTTGGCTTCATTTCCTCAGCTGTTAGGTAGTACTGTAAATAATTCTTCATGTGATTGTTGAAATACATGAAATTGTAAAACGCTTAGAACTGTGCTGCCCTGGACAATAGCCAGTAGCCACATGCAGCTATCAAGTCCTAAAATGTGGCTAATCCATACTGAGATGGGCTATAAAATACACACTAGAGTTTGAAGACTTCATGTAGAAAAAAAATATAAGATGTTGGAGTAATCATCTTTATATTGATTTCATGATAAAGTAAATAATATTTTGGATATGTTGGGTTAAATAAAATACATTATTAAAATTACTTTCATCTGTTTATTTTTACTTTTTAATGTGATTATTATAAAATTTAAAATTCCATACATGGCCCATATTTGTGGCTTGCTTTCTATTTCCACTAAACATAGTGACTACTCAATGTTAGTTCTTTCTGTTTTTCCCTAGCCTTTCATGGGATACCTAGGGTATGCTCAGCATTGTCAGCAGTGTCTAAAGTCTTTAATTACGTCTGTGGGACCAGGTGAGTCCCTACCTCTTTCCAAGGACCAGGTTAACAATCTGACAGATGACAGAGTAGAAAGGAAACTAGATTTAGAATCAGAAGACTGGCTCCAGTCCTGGTTCTACCATTACTAACTAGGTAGCTTTTGGCATGTCTTTTCACTCCTCTGAGCCATAGTTTTGTCATTTACAAAACAGGGACTAATGATTTCCTGTTCATGGCATGGGAACGTCTTGATAAACTGTAAAGGACTGTATAGGTCAGGATTAAGTAGTATAATTAGCATAGGGAGGAGGATGGGCAATGCTGCCTGCTTCTTCTGATATTCTCTGCCTTTTATTTTATACTGTTATTTAACTATTTTCCATGCCTCGTGTCTCTAAAAACACGTTTCCCCAAGAACACAACTTTTTCTTTTCACATGCACAACATAGCCAAAGCAGAGTGCTGCAGGCAGACCCCCTCAAACCAGCACACAAACTGAGTGTGCCTTGTGTGCCAGGCATTGCATCTGAGGAGCTCAAGGGGCAGTGGTGGAGGTGGCCTGGCAAAGAAAACTAATAACACAACATGGAACGTTCCTGTAACGGAGGAATGGAATAGAGTTAAATGCACCAAGGAGCAAGGGGGAGAGGGGCAGTAAAGGCTGGTAAATCTGACTGAAAGAAGCAGGGAAGGGTGGGGGTGGAAACGTATGAAAAGGCCAACAGGAAGTACTCTGGGAAGCATCTGCCAAACAGGAGGGTAGAAAGGTATGAATGAGCATGAAATGCTAGTGCATCTAATCCAAAGTAAACATCAGCATGTGGTGTGCAACAGGCCACCTAACAATGCCAGTCTTATCACCAGAGGCCCCTGGTTGAAAGGTCCTTCCTGCACATGGAACACCACTGCCTTCCTGCCGTTGTTACTCCAGGTCCCCCCGGCTCACAGCACAGCCCGCTCAGGGATGTATGCAGGGAGCTCTCAGGTACCACCTGTGCCAACTGCATAACCTCGGCTACTTTCAGAGAGGCCTGTGAGAACAAGAGCCCTGTCTCAAAACATCCTGTTCCAATTTTTTGCCAGAAAATATTTCCTTACCCTACCTCCCCCCAGGACCAACAAGCACAAAAAGCACAAAGCCTCATCATCATGTGGTTGGCAGGGTGGGCTTTTCCACCTCCTAGTGTGTTTCTTCCTAATTCCAAAATAAGACCCAGATGATTTCTAGTTAAGCTAAACTGCAAACTCTTACTTAAAAAAAAACACAATGTTCTACCTGCAAGTTCCAGGAAAAGCAAACACACAATGCTTCTGGGGAGAAGAACTGAAATTGAGATTTCCGCAAACTGGTATTCAATTTTTTTTGCAGTTACAGTTGACATTCAGTACTATGTTAGTTTCAGGTGTACAGCATAGTGTTAGACATTTACATAATTTACAAAGTGACCCCCCCGATAATTCTAGTATCCACCGGCACCACATATAGTTAATTATAATATCAGGTATTCAGATATTTAAAGAAGAATCTCAAAAATTCATACTTTTATTTAAGAATGAAAAGACAAAAGATCAGGAAATGGATGTTTCTCAGAGGAATGGTGGACAAGTTATCTCTGCAGAGGTGGCGTCTATGGGCCTGTGGCCACCTCTACAAATATGGACAGTGGAGCCACACCTTACCCAGTGTTAGTTACAAAATTAATGCCAGGTCAAAAATCTGCCCCCCTTGGGGAACTATTGATTAAAACCATTTTAAGAATTTTCAAAGTTCTATCAACTTATGGTAACCTTCATTTGGATCCTGATTTGAATAAACAAACTAGTTTTAAATTTGTATATGGGTGTGTATGTACACACACAATCATACATGCACATACATACATGTGTATGTAGACAGACACATAGATCCTCATACACACATACATATAACAATTGGAAAAATTTAAATATTGATGCCATATCTGATATGAAGAAAATATTTGTTATTTAAATGTGATACTAGTATATAGTAAAGTTTTTATTGTTAAAGAGTCCCTTTGAAACATATATATTGAAATATTTACAGATAAAATTTAAAAATAAATAGCTGAATTAGAATTAAGGTCATATATTATTTTGCACTGATATTCATATGCAGTACATGAAAGTTCAACACAAAGTCCTACCTTAAATCATCCATGAAATATAGAATACATGTCTGTTTATACAACCCTGAAAACCCCTACAAAAGTTTACTTAGTGAACCCAACACAGCTGGGTTATCCTCCAGCCCTGGAGGAGGTTGAGTTCTTCTGCTGGGTATCAGAAGAATTATCATGAGTTTAGTATCATGTAGCACAAAAAGAGACAACTATTTCAACACGGATTACATCTAGCACGATGCTCACCCTACGGAGACTGAGGGAACCCCTGATCCCCATCTCCCCACCACAACTTGTGCAAGCCTTAAATTAAAATGACTAAGAGGCTCTCAGAACTGCTGGCACTATTTCAATTACTTCCTCTTTCTTTCTCAATCTCTCTTTTTAAAAATGTGCTGAGTAGGTAGAGTGGAATTGACAGACCAGTCTGGGTGCCCATATACTGCTTCACTGAGGAGAAGCCATGCAAGGCTTCTAGTATTAGAGTTGATATTTAGGGGAAGATATCATATCCCATAGAGCATATTGGAAGTGAGGTAATGTGCTATAGGAGCCAACGTCTGTCTGAGTCCCAGTCTGAGTTAGGAGCCCCTCCTATGTGCCCCCATGTGACTCTATTCCAGCACCCCTTTCACAGTTCCTGTGTCATAGCAAGCCCAGGAGAGGGCAACTGGCTAGGTTCTACCTGCCTCTCCCATGTTATAAACTAAAAGCTTCAATGGAAAGGTTTTGACCACATGAGAAAAAGAAAGAACCAGACAGTTACCACCAGGCACACTGGGCAGGAACCCAGTGATTCATGCCACTTGTGTGAAACCCTTCCCAGCTATCTGCAGGTGACCGTTAAACAGAGGAGGTAGGAAGCCGACAACCAGGATAGGCAGTGATGGAGAACTCATTGAGACTAGTGTCTAAGTCAGCTGGATCGAGGTAAAGTTAAGGTCTACTTTAGATTATTTACTAAAAATCTGTGTTGGGAATCGGAAAAGACGAAGCTGTGGGAAAGGACTACAATGGTTTAAGAGAGAGGGTGTGGAGAAGGTAATGCTGGGAAACCTCACCCCACTTGCAATGATCCCTGGCCAGGGAATTCTTCCTATCAGCTAACCATCCTTGGGAAAGGTTGAATACAGCTTTCAAGTCTGATGCCTATCAATAATCATCATATATCAACACCACTGTCTGAACAAGAACTATGTGTCAGGTGCTGCATTAGTCAGTTTGTCTCTCTCCAATTATCATAACCACACTGCAAGGTAGATGCAAAACACCTGCATTTTGTATGTAAAATGAGCATCTTTATATGAAGTTAAATACCTTGCCCAAGGTCACGCAGCTATTACGGAGGTAGGATTCAAACCCAACTCATCTAAGTCCAGAGCTCATGTCTACCCAACACAGAGGCAAGGCTACCACTACAGATAAGAGAGGGTTACGGAAGGCTTCCTGTGAAGAAATAGGGTTGGACCTGAACTTGGACAGATGTGTAGGATTTAAATGGCTGGACTAGTGCTGGAAGGACATCACGAGGTCCTGAAGGTCACTGTGATGCTGAGGGAGAAGACACTCAAATTCAAGTACCTTTTAGTTTGGCTATTTTTCAAATAGTAAATGCTACCTGGTGGGCATTTTGGGATTCTAACTTTTTGCTAATTACAAAGAAAGTCAAATACAGTAGGCCATCAAATAATGTCACTTTGCTATAACACTGGTGAGATACTGTAGAAACTTAACTCTTGTTCATATCCATTAGCCTACGGTGAAACTGGTTTTGTTATGCATCATTTTGTTTAAAGTTGCAAAATCTATTGACAACATTATGTGAGGACTTACTGTACAGGACAGTTTCAATCATTAGCTCTTCATTTATAGCCCAAACCTTCTACACTACCCTTTCCTATCAGGCCACCAACTTCGTTATCTGGGCTCCCTTGCACAGGATGTATGGGGCCTCAGTGCTCTCTGAGGCCTTGCTGCACCCATCGCTGTTTGAAAAGACCTTAGTGAACAGTCCGGTGGTCAGCCCACTACCTGCTGAACAAATTCCCCACTCAATAACAACAAAAACTCCTCAGTCAGCGTCTCCTTTCACACCTATGATAACGATCACCAGTTCTTCTCAGCCAGCTCAATATCAATTATGAAGAACTTCACTTATGTGGGACTGAACTCTTCCTCATGCCCCTTAACTTCCACCTGATGGTTCTAATTCTACTCTCTAGGGGAAAAAAAAATGTCTGTTCTTTTTTCCATAAAACAATCCTTTAAGACTATCACAGCCCCCCTAAACCTTCTCTTTTTCAAGCTGAACATTCTTAATCTTCAAACCATTCCTCAGATAACATGGTTTCTGAACCCCCTAACCTTTCTGTTCACTCACCTCTGGGCCCACCCCTATTTGGCCACATTACTCTTAAAAGATCAGCTAAACAGTTCCCAGCTGTGGCCTGACAAGTACGCAAAAGGCAACTGACAACACCTATGCAATGCAAATACTAAGAGTTTCTGGTTACTTGTGAGCAACGGCATGCTAATGCCTCTCACTCAGTTAACTATCCCCTGAAGTCAGGCCCACTAGCCTTTCTTACAAGTCCTATTGCAGCCACACTTCCCAGCCACCTTCCTTGGGCCACTGGTATTTGCAGCTCACACTGTATCATCCAGGTATCCTGCTGCAGTCTTATCTTTCTACACTCAATCCCTCTTCTAGCCTGTGAAGTTTATAGAGAACCTTGACCCTTGGCACATACAGCATTTGTTACCCCTTCTGGCTTTACATCTTCCATAAATGTAATCAGGAATCCCTCTCTCTCCTCCTGTAAATCACAGGTTAGAGTTGAGAGCAGATGCTATCCTCCTGACTGACACAAATTAGCATTCTTTAGTAAGGCAAACCGAAGTGCTACACTTAAGCCAAGTTCACATTTTCCGTCTTGTTTGGAGAGAATATAAATCCTCCATTATTGAGGATACAAAGATATTTATTGTCTAATATTAGAGTTCTAAATTAATTTTCATAATTGACATAAAGTTTCTCTGTATTTCAGTATCACACAAAAATGTCTGGCCCTTGAGGGAATACCTGAGATGGTCTTGAAAATATAGGCTACATAGGGCTGTATACAAGTTTCATTGCACAGACACTGCAAAGAGCAGCTAAACTGAGGTACTAGAGGCTGGGTGGACTGCAACTGGAAAAGATATTACCTATGTAGTATGTATGACATTAGGGACAAAGAGAAGCTACAGTACTTTCCAATGAGCCCCAAATTGAAAATCTCAGGTCATGGAACTCTGTCTCGTGTCCCAGAGTGAGGAGAAGCAGGGGGATATATTTATTTAATGGTAATTAATAATTACCTTAAGTATTATAGTTATCACCTATTCAGTACCACATGTGCTGTGCATTTTATGTAGATTATCTCAGTTATTGCCTGATGCTGATAATTTGTAATTATCTCTTTGAAAAATGTAAATATCTCTTTCTCCCTAGGTTTTTCCCATTCTCCAGAAGAGCTGCCAATAGCACTTCAGCAAAAATATTTGCAAGTTTTCTCAGTGTCCCAGTAATTAATTCAACCAATTAACCATCATTTTGGTTATATTTCTTAAGATTTTCCTGAGAATATGACACTGTGCTGGGCATTAGGGAGTCTGGCTGACTTCAAGCAGGTACTTTTCCTAGATTCATCTTGTTAGCTGTGGGCTTCAATCCTCTTCCCCTTTGCTGGATGTGTGGCCTTGGGTAGGTTGCATTAAACACTGAGGCAATACTATTTACCTAATGAGGATGAGTGTAAGGTACACATGTGCCCAGCACAGTTACAGGAACATAGGATACTTAATAAAGATTAGGGATTTTTTTTTCCTTTGCAGTCTGCCAATTGTTGCCTTTTCAGAGAAGGCAGGTGTAAAATAAAAGTCAAAATGTTCTGCTCTTTCCTAGAACATTTGTGAACTTTATGTTATTTGCCATGATCAGGAAGCTAAGTGTGCATTCTTTGCCTATCACTCTTTAAAAAGGCGGGGGGGAAATGAGACTTTGGTCCTTCATATATTTTGCAAGTCATGGTTTCTTTTTATTTCCTCCTTTCTTGACACTATTCTATTCATAAAATCCAAAGGAAACAAACTTAGATCATTTAAATTCAACTCCCAGGGAGATGGCACTGCTGCATGTGAGATGTAGCTGATTCAACAGCAGGCTCTGACAGTGGTCTCTCTGCAGCCCTTGGTCAACTCTTTTGTTCCCCTTGTTTTCCTGTACTTACCATCTATTATGATCTGAATGTTTGTGTCCCCACCAAAAAATTCATATGTTGAAATAATAACCCCCAGAAGTAAAGGTATTAGCATGCAGGGTCTTTGGGAGGTGACTAGGTCATGCAGGTGGAACCCTCATGAATGGGATAGTGCTCTTATAAAAGAGAACCCTCTGAGCTCCACTGCCCCTCCCACCATGAGGGGACAGAGAAAGAGGGCGCCAGCTATGAATGAGGAAGTGGAGCCCCATCAGAAGTCCACCATGTGGCACCTTAATCTCAGGCTTCCCCACCTCCTGAAATTCAGAGAAATAATTGTCTGTTGTTTATAAGCTACCCAGTCTGGTATTTTCTGATAGCAGTCCAGACAGTCTTAAGATACTTGTACCATTACATATCCCTTTCACCCATATAGAACCCTTGGGCAATATTTCATTCTCATCACTTGAGCGAATCACATGAAGATTTATTGCATACACACATAACCGCTGTGCAGTAAAGAGGAAACCAAAATATATCCATATACGGCTGCTCAAAACACTAAGAAGTATGTTGCTAAAGGGAGATGTACCACTAGCCAACAGCCAGTGGGTCAAAAAGCAGTCTCCCTACATCAGACATTTTGCTATTTTTGTCACTGTTGATACAGTGACCTGTCACTAAATGCTACAGTATTCTATACTGTCTTCGATAAATACGTATTGTGGGCCCACTATGTGTCAGGCACCATCTGGGCTCAGTAGCCACTCTTTGGCAAGGACCAGATCTAATTTACACTATGTTCCACTTACCAGTCTGGGTGTTACCAGCTTCCTGTGACACTTTCCCACCCCATTCACCTACCCACGCCCACAAAATTATTTTTTACAGCTAAAAATAACTCCTCAAACAAATTATTTTCTCAAACAACTCCTTCCTTTTGGCAAGGTGTCTGGAGTTGCTTACATTTCCCCACATTCCACTTGCTCATCAAACAACTGTAAGTCAGCCCATGTAATTTTATAGAAATTGCATTTCTAACTGCAAAATCAATAGACTCTTCTCTGGTACATACCCCCATGAGGCCACTTGGTTCTCCTTCTTCAAACGCCCTCCCTCTAATGCCTGACAGGCATCCTCCTAGCTCCCCTCCCACCACCCACTATCTCAGCCTCCTCTGGTGACCAGTTTTCTGCCAGCCCTGAAATGCTCACATTCCAGGGACTCTGCTCTCTCTGTACTCCCTTACATACAGTAAGTCCTGCATCCATGTGGCCAACCCCCTCTGGTATCTCCCCTAGATTCCAGACCACATTTTTAAAAAGATTTTTATTAAAATATAGTTAACATACAATATTATATTAGTTTCAGGTGTACACCAGAGTTATTCAACATTTATATACTTGAAGAAATGATCACCATGATTAGTCCACCAACTGTCACTTTTTGCAGATGACATGATTCCTTATATGGAAAATCCTAAAGACTCCACCAAAAAAACTATTAGAAACAATAAAGAAACAGTAAAGTTCCAGGATACAAAATCAATGTACAAAACTCCATTGCACTCCTATACACTAACAATGAAATTTCAGAAAAAGAAATGAAAAAAAAATTCCTTTTACAAAGTGACAATTTGACTTCTTCATTCCTAATTTGGATGTCTTGTATTTCTTTCCCTTGCCTGATTACTCCAGCTAGGACTTCCTGTGTATGTTGAATAACAGTAGTGAGAGGGGACATGCATGTTTTTTCCTGATCTTAAAAGATAAAGCTTTCAGTTTTTCACTGTTAAGTATGATATTAGCTAGTATTTGTCATATATGGCCTTTATTGCAACAAAAAGAATAAAATGCCTAAGAATAAACTTAACAAAGGATGTGAAGGACATATACACTGAAAACTCTAAGTTATTATTAAAAGAAATTGAAGAAGACACCAAGAAATGGAAAAGTATTCCATGTTCACAGATGGAAAGAATCAACATAGTTAAAATGGCCATATTACCCAATGCAACATACAGATTTAATGCAATCCCCATCAAAATCCACAGACATTCTTTCAAGGAAGAGATAAAAGTATCACCAGATTCACATGGAACCACAAAAGACCCAAAATTGCCAAAGCAATCCTATGAAAAGAGAATAAGGCTGGAAGTATCACACTCTCTGACTTCAATTTATACTAACAAATGACAATAATCAAAACAGCATGGTATTGACAGACCAGACACACAGACCAATGGAATAAAATTGAGAGCCCTGAAATAAAATCACATGTCTATGGGCAGATAATTTTTAACAAAGGAGCCAAAAACATACAAGGGAGAAAAGAAAGCCTCTTCAATAAATGGTGCTGGGAAAAATTGGAAAGCCACATGCAAAAGAATGAAACTAGACTGCTATCTGTCACCATATACAAAAATTAACTCCAAACAAATCAAAGACCTAAACTTAAGACCTGAAATAACAAATTACATAGAAGAATGCATTGGTACTAAACTTACGGACCTTGGGTTCAAAGAAGATTTTATGAATTTGACCTCAAAGGCAAGAGAAGTAAAAGCAAAAATATTAATAAATGAATGGGACTTTATTGAACTAAAAATCTTCTACACAGCAAAAGAAACCATCAACAAAACAAAGAGGCAACTAACAGAGTGAGAAAAGATAATTAGAAACAATGCCTCCACTAAGGGGCTAATATTTAAAATATATAAAAACTCATATAACGCAACAACAAAAAAACAATCCAATTAAAAAATGGGCAGAGGACCTGAACAGAACTTCTCCTAAGAAGACATACAAATGGCCAACAGATATATAAAAAGATGCTCAACTTCACTAGCTATTAGGAAAAAGCAAATCAAAACCACAATGAGATACTACTTCACACCTGTTAGAACAGCTATTCTCAACAAGACAAGAACAAGTGTTGGAAAGGCTGTGCAGAAAGAAGGATCCCTCATAAACTGCTGTTGGGAATGTTAACTGGTACAGCAGAAAGCAGTATGAAGGCTCCTCAAAAAATGAAGAATAGAATTACCATATGACCCAGCAATTCCTCTTCTGGGTATCTACCACAAAAAATCTAAAAACATTCATCCATATAGATATACTTGTATGTACCCCTATGTTTTTTATTCATGGTGGCCAAGACATGGAAACAACCAAAGTGTCCTTCAATAGATGACTGAATAAAGAAGATGTGGTACATAGCTACAATGGAATATTATTGGGCTATAAGAAAAGATAAAATACTGCCACTTGTGACAACATGGATGGATCCTGAGAGTATCATGCTAAGTGAAATAAGTCAGACACAAAATAGCGAGAACCAACAAAACAAAGAGGCAACTAAATATGACTTCACTCATATATGGGGTATAAAACTGACAGCAACAAACAAGACAAACAAGGAAAGAAACAAAAACCCATAGACACAGACAACAGTTTAAAGGTTAACAGAGGGCAAGGGGTTGTGGGGGTGGCAGAAATGGAAAAAGGGGGTCAAATAAATGGTGACAGAAGGAGAACTGACTCTGGGTAGTGAGCACACAATGCAATATATTGATGATGTATTATAGAAATGTCTACATGAAACCTATATAATTTTACTAACTAATGTCACCTCAATAAATTTAATAAAAATTTAAAAAATAAATAAATTTCTGAGGATGTGGAAAGGAGGGAGGGAGGAAGGGACGGGGGAGACAGGGACTATTATTGGAATGGTTGGCTATAGCCAGAAGAGATGAGCAAAGTTTTGGAATAGAAGGTAGAGAAGTGAGGCAGCTCACTGGGGACTTCGTCGGGGGTTGGGGATAACAGAGGAGAGAAATGGTAGGGTGTGAGTGGGCCCAGTTCGAACTGGAGGGCAAAGGACCTGCTGCAAGACAAGATGGACACTTCATCTTAATATGAGGACACAGATGGTCGTTCCTGATGGTATAGTGGCTAGGCTTTGGCACTCACTGCCACCTGGGTTCTATCCCTGCTCAGGGAACCAACCCCCTCCATCCCCCCAAAAATGAGGACACAGATGATGTAAAACCAAAAAATAAGATTTGTTCATAGTTATGAAAAATAAAGCTTGAGCTGAAGAAAGCCCTCAAATTCCTTTGGCACTCTTGGAGGATTTTGTTTTTCTAAAACATCAGATCTATAAACTAGAAGATGCCATCCCCTTGTGTTGGCAGACAGAAGAAATAGGGCTCAGATAGTCTCTTTATCCAAGTAAATAAACACAGGTACTCTTTGGTCTCAAGCTCAAGGTTGACTAAATAATGCACAGCTCCACTCCCTTCCTCTCCCCAGCTGCGATCACTCCTCAGGAGCGATCAGATTCCTGGCCCTGGATGCTCTTGTTGCACAGCCCCAACAGTTCGAAGGCATATACAGTCAGCTATCCTTGTCAGCATTAGTGCAGCCTCACTGAGAGTCATTAGTAACCAGAAATATCTCTCTGCTACAATCACCAGAGATGACTTAAGAAAGGTCATGGTTATCTACATTAATAAAGTTTAAGGATGACTTCAAATGTGAATGTAGTCATCTGTTGGATATACTCTCGTAGCTTTCTGTCTATCACCAGTTAGGGTAATCAATTCCCAAGTTGCATCCTCATCAAGAGAAGCAAAACTTCCTATTATTTTATTGAAGCAAAAATGATACAGGGAAAATAACTTCTAAATTGTGAGTCACACAGATTTGGGTTTGAAATCCAACTCCATTGCTTACTAGTTCTGTCACATAGGACAATTTAATTGAATTCTCTGGGCTTCAGTTTATTCATTTGTAAAGCAGGGATAGGGTTACCTATATCATAGGTTGTTGAGAGGATTAAATGAGAAAAGACATGTAAAGCATCCAGCACATAGTGTTCAATGCGGCAGCTATTGTCATAGATCTTAGAAATGGAGTATCCAAGGAAATCACTCAGTAGGGTTCCTTCAGCTTTTAGCAAGATGTTATAGATTGCTCTTAGTCCAGATAAGAAAGCTTATGCTGAGTTTTGTCAGCATAACTGAGGTTGGAAACAGAAGGTCAGTGGACCAGGGTAGGGGTAAAGCCTTTCTCTGGCTCAGACAATATGCCCTCACTACGTTCTGTAATTTATATACTCACAGGATGGGCCTCGCGAACTTAAAAACAAAGACAAGAAAGCCCAGAAATACAGGTAAGAGATAAGACACCTGCTCACCATTAATTCCTTCCTGCCTTTGCATAGTGGCTCAACTCCACTTCTGATGGAAACTTAGCACACCCAAGTACTCCCCAGTGAAGTCCTCCTCCTCAGTGCGTGCATGCAAAGGGCAGGCACTGAGCGGGCACTGAGTCCCTGAAGAGCTGACCTCTTGACCAGGAAACCTGATACATAATGTCACCGACAGCTTGACCACAAGCAACAGGGACCTTTGAAGGCAGTTCATTCCATTTGCAGATAGATCTGAGTTTTAGAATGTGGATTCACTGATCCACAATCTACTCCCTTTGACTTCTAGCTTTAAGATCTAGTTCTATAACTAATGTCCTGTGAAAAAAATGAAGATTTTTTTTTGATAAGTAACCTTTCGATCAATTTATATCATAATACTCACAGCTAATATTTACAGAGGGCTGAACATGAGCCATACCCTTACAGGCAGGAAAGCACAATATAGTGTTTCCTGCATTTGTCAGATGCTAATATTACCCCAGGTACCTGTTACATCTACTGCTCCCCTAAGACCCTACCTTAATCAGGCTGGGAATTGCTTTTAATAAGAGCCCTTCCTCCCACTCCCACCCTATCACTCTTAAGATCAGGCAAACCAATCCACTGGCAGAGTGCATCAGATGTGGCATACCTGGGTCCACTACCTGATTCTATCGTTTACTCACTGTGTGACCTTGGGCAATTTATTTAATCTCTCTGAATCTCAGTTATACAAGGGCTGTCTGGAAAAAAATCCAGCCATAAATGCCTCTATTTGTCATATTACATGGCTGAACAGTGTCATCATCACTGATCCTAATGACCCCAGAAAAATTGTATGCCTATTATTTTTGCTCAGTGCTACACAATTAGCAATTAAAGTGCCTGAGACCAGGATTTAAACTCAGATCTGACCACCTCCAAAGCCTAAGTACCGACATGAGCAGCAGGAGGAGGAGCAATTAAGTGGGCAAGAGGCCCAGTGGCACAGAATGACCTACATATCCGGGTGCTGGCTCCAAATTCGTGATCGGACCCAGCTCATATTGCATCCCCAGGAGCAGCCATCAGGCAACTCTGGCCAGCAAGACACTGCCAGCACCACAGTAAAGAGAGAAAGTTTGCCTTGGACTTCCTCCTGCTTCTACCCCTCTCCTGCATGCCAATCCCCTCCCCTTCTTTGGGGGACCATCCAAAATCCCTACTCTTTCTCCAGGTCTGCACCAGCCCTGCCCTAAGAAGCTCCTCTCCTGGCAGCTGGCTTGGAGAACAGGGAGACCATACTTCACTCCCCAACTCCAAGGCCTTGCATTGTTCCTTCCCTCCTTGGGGTCACTCTCTGCGGGGGGACTCATTTGCAGTAATGCTCTCAGCACAGTGCCCATCTCACCTGTCAATCAACCAATAGCACCACATTTCTAGCTTATGGCCTCTTTCTCTGAAGTCCATCAGCATTGCATTTCAGTTAAAGAGGAGCCCCCCATCTGATTCATAATTTAGTGCATAGTTCATTTTTTTGAATGAGTTCCCATTCATTTGTTCACAGGAATATGCCCCAAGTAGAGGTGATACTGCTATACATAGGATCCAATTCCTGCTCCTGAGGCCTTAGAGGAATAGAAAGATCCATAAATTGATTGGTGGAAAACCTTGTAAGGCATTAAGAACTAAGGGCTGGGTGGCATTTACTCAACTACAGAAAGTCAGAAGAGGTAATGTTCATCCTGGGTGTTGAAGAATGAACAGGAGTTTTCCAGGCAGAGAAAAGCACAGCAGTTCAAAGGCTCAGTCAGGAAAGTGGACCCATGGTACTCAGGGAATGGTGAGAGGTTGTGAGGGCAGAGGGTATGAGAGCTGTAGTGATGGGAAATGGGATTCAACAGGATTATCTGCTCCAGACATAAACGTTTCTAGTCCCAGTTTATCCTGCAAGAAAATGGGACTGCTGGAGGTCTTCTAAGTGAATCAGTGATATTATTAGATTTTCTCTAAATTCAGTATTGAGCTCCTGGCACTAAAAAGGGGCTCTGATGCATCATCAAGAGGTGAAGAGGAGCCACTTCAGATGATAGAGGAGAAGGTGCCAGAGACCATCTTTCCTCACCCCTGGTCTGGCCTGCAGCACCGCCATCTACCCCACCAACCTCTGGTCTGGCTGATTTTGAAGTCTAGTCAAATCCTCACTGGAGTACCAGGCTCCATTAGAGGTTCACAGAGTGACGAGGAGAGGCAGAGGAAAGACAGAAGAGTTGGGACCAGCTGCAGGGGTAACCTGAAGGTGAGCGGGGAAATATGTTGTGTCTGATGTCTTACAATGTCCTAAAAGGAGCATGAGATAGAACTGGGTTTGAGTCCTCCCTCCACCCTTTACTACCTGCATGACCTTGGGTAATTCACTGCATCTCTCAGAAGCCATTTTCTCATCCATTAAGTTGAGAAAACAAGCTCTACCTCAAAAACTTGTTCTGATCACTGAACTACATACAGGCAGGCCTCCTTTCACTGCACTTTGCTTTGCTGTGATACTCGCTTTATTGTGATACTCGCTTTACTGCAGTGGCCTGGAACCAAACGTGCAGCGTCTCCAAGGCATGCCTCTAATTTACTTCAAGTGGCCAGCATAGCGTTCACTCTAAGGAGTGATAATTGCTAAATATTACTAAACTGATTAGTAACATCCTCATTTTTACCTGAAGGGGAGGGGGCCGTCGGACTAAAAACACCTTTAAAAACGGCGGGCCTGGCCCGCCTGAAGCCCCGGATGGAATCAGCCCCCAGGGATGCTCCCTGTGCCGTTGCAAGTTCCTAGGTGAGACCTGGTCATCCGTTCCAAGTTGCTTTCTGCCTTCCTGGTTTGTTTGCAGTTCTGCAGAACAGGATCACATTTCCCACGTGAGCCAGTGGGCCCGGGCGAGGGTGGGCCTTGCAGCTCCGGGCGTTTCAGAGGGCTCACATGACAGCTCGGCAGGGTGCAGCTGTTCCTGGCAAGGGCATTAATAATCCAGGCCTTTTCCCACAAACTCTGGCAGACAGTCTGAAGTGACAAGTGAAAACACTGGGTCCAAATTCTCACTGGGGCTTAGGTCAGAGGAGGCCAAAATAACTTATCTTTATCAGAGCTAAATCATGGAACTGAATCAGGCCTGCCTAGGCGGGCTGGGGGACCATACTCCTTGCATCATAAACTGCCTGTACTGCCCATGGGGTTCTTCCGTGGAATGCTTCAGAGGTGGAGCAGGCAGAAAGGCGTCCATGTGACTTGGTGGCTGAGGAGTGAATGCGGCCATGGATTTCATCTCAGCAACAACCAAACCACAGCAGCCACCACAGGCAGCTCAGGGACACCTGTGACAGGGGACCTTATGAAAAGCAAGCTGATCTCCCCTCACAGACAGGGAGACAAGTGGGTAGATGTCAGCAGGATTTCTGTCTCCTTTGTTTATACACGTGCTGTGGAGGAAGAACATAGGCTTCCAATCCAACAGCAGCATTTAGCAACTACGTGAAGATAAACAAGCTAGTTGGTCTCTTTGAGCCTCAGTCTTCTCATCAGGGAAATGGGATGACATGTACTTTGAAAGGTTCTTATAAGAAATAAATAATTTATGTAAAAGTCCCTAAAATAATGCTTGGTAGGTAGCAAGCACTCAATAAATGGACTTCTCAGAATTAGACCTCGATTTTCAAATACAAATCAGACCTTCAGTATCAACTCTGTTTCCATTTCTTATAGTGGTGGGGGGCGGGGGAATGGGGGGAGAAAATAAAGAGAATGTAAAACAACTGAAGATAATAAATCAAAGGAAAGCAAAGGACAACCTCTAAGATCACAGCTCCCTTCGCGACCTTGGACAAGTCACATACTTCTTCAGATCTCAGAATTCTCTGTGGTAAGTTGCGGGGATGGGGGGTATGTGTCTACTTGATCAGTGGTCTTCAAACTGTGCTCCAGGAACCCTAGAAAGTTTGTGAGACCTTTAAGGGCTCTCAGGGTGGGGAGGAAGGAGATAAGTGTGCCCCCACACAGCTTCAGGAAGCTTCTGTAGGAAGGCTTTCTACTGAAGAAACACTCCCGCGCTCAGTTCCACGCTTATCCTTTTGCAACCTAATGCTTTCTCCAAGGTCACCAGCATCCTCTGAATTACCAGGACTTGGGGAAGGCAAGAAAGACACCTAGGGTGCAAAATTAGGGAGGCCCTCCATCTCAGGGTTATGCAAGTACAGTGTTGGCACCGGAGTATGAGGACCTCCTTAAATTTTGCACCCGAGGCACCTAGCCTCACACTAGTTGCAGCCCTGAGTCCCCAGCCCTTCTTCAGTGCCCATCCTCATTCACCTCATTGGCATTTGGCATTGCTGGCCACCCTCTCTGGAAATATCTCACCACTGCCTTCCACGGGCACTGCTTCTTTCTGGCTCCTCTCCTTCCTGATGGCAGGAGGAGTGGGACAAGCAGAGAAATGGTGAGAGGGGAAAGCATGTGGTGGGGTGGGGGTGGAGCTTGAGTTTGAATTTGGACAGGCTGAGTTTGAGGGGTTGGTTGAAGTGCAACAGGCAGGTGGGCAAGGCAGGCATGGACCCTGGGAGAAGAGATCTGGACAAAGAGAAGACTTTTCTCCCCTCACCTAGCATGTCTTCTTTCCTCGCTCCACCACCCCTGCCCAGGTCAGGTCCATATCACCTAACATCAGCCCCCTCACTATAGCCTCCTAACCCCATACCTGTTTCCCTTTCTCTCCTCTCACAAAATTACTCTCCTAAGTCCAGTTTTGAGTAATCACGCCCTTTCTCAGAGACTTAAAATGGTGTCTTCCACGTTTGCTCCAAATTCCTCAGTCTAGCATACAAGACCACACTCCCTCCCCACCCACAAGCTCCCAAGCAACACCCCACCATATGCAAATATGCCCCTCAGCTCTAAGCCATCTAATGCACCACTAGTTCTCGAATTTGCCTTAGCCTGCTGCCCTAATTTTGCTCATACTCTTTTCTTCTTTTAGTGCACTCTCACCCCTTACCCAATTCCACCTGTTGAATCATTGCACCTTCAACAGCACGCCCACTTCCTTCTCCTCCCAGATCGCATATCTAAGCTTGCCAAAGCTTAGAGCTGTTTACAAATGTTGGAGAGTACACTTCTCTTTCTGCTCAGCCAATAATTTCAATGGAATACCAGCACAGGCATACCTCCGAGACAATTCAGGTTCGATTCCAAACCACTGCAATAAATAAGGGCGTTGCCTCCAATTTGTAAAAAATGCAATATCTGTGAAGCACAGTAAGAAAAACAATAAAACGAGGTATGCCTGCATTGCAAAAGCAAGGCCCTTCTCTGATCCTCAATTAAGAGCCACCAGGTGAAAAATAAATATGCCCGTGCAGCAGCTGCCAGGAGCCCCAGACCTCAGGTGGGTTACATTTAACAGAATCTTCAGTAAGAAGTTTGTCAGCCATAGGGAAGCAGCCATTTCAACTTGTTTTTCTCTTTATTACCTTTTGCACCTAGCCCAGCTGTGGGTTCCATAGGCTCTCATTAAATACTAACTGGATTAATGAATGAGATGCTCCTGCTGGGAGCCAAGAACTAATTCCAGAATAAAATTACAGAACTATTTCCATGAAAAACAATATTCTTGCCTTTTCCACGTAAAGATGACCCCACCACTGATAGATATGTTCTAAAAGTGGATGGTGGCGATGCCTGCACAACTCAGTACATTTACACTTAAAGCAAGTTAATGTCATGGAATATAAACTGTACCAAAATAAAGTCATTTTTAAAAGTCTGTATAATGATCAAAACCACCATGATGGTGCACTGTGTTTGTCTGAGTAATAAGGTGGCTGAGTCATGCGCATAATCACAAACAAGCAATAAAAAAAGATGGCTCAACCCTGTAAGGTGTGGCTGTGAGCTTGGTCTCAGTCCCCATGGGATCAGTGCAAGGTGAAGGTTACTTACTGCACAGGCAGGTGGTGGAGCGTCTGGGGGCCAGTTCAGTCACGTGCTGTCCCCCAAGGTCAGGGCTTCCAGATTATCCTCTTCTAGTGCCTTCCCACAGCATATGTGAGCCAGGCCTGGGTGCACATCAGGCTCAGGGAACAGAACTGTGTCTGCAGCCCCTACCCGCCACTCACACCTGGACAATCCATGCCCAGCGTAGGCTTCCAAGGAGCACCCCATTCCCCTGGGAAGGCACTTGCCACCTACTCCAGTTCCCATCTCAACATCACAACATGCCAGTGCCCCAGAAAATGCCCACAGCAAGCCTGACCCCTCCTCCCATGTGCCCCCAGAGAGCCTGCGCCGCTTCAGGGCCACACAGCAAGGTGCGCACCACACCAGGTTCCATCAGCCCTAGCACGCAGGTAGTACAGCATCATGGCGAAAAGGATCGACTTGAGTGTCAGACTATCTGGGTTCAAATCCCAGCTTACTCAGCCAATTACTAGTCATGACACCTCTCTGTGCCTCTGCTTCCTCCTTTATAAAATGGAGATACTTAACTTTTAGGATTATCGGGGCGGGGGGGGGGCTAAATGGGGTAAGATAGGATATATGAGCACTGTGTACCTGGTACCTCAGTTCTATATGATTTTTACCACCATCATTATTTCTTCCAGCGCATCAGGGCTGCCTCTCCATCTATAAATGGAAAGGACCGAAGGTGTGTGCAGAAAGGGCCTGAGGCCGTGGCAGCTTTCCCTGACCTGTCAGACCTTCAAACACTGAGAGAACAATCATCCTGGGTCTCCAGAGGTTTTTTCATCTTAGCTTCCTGGTAGAGGTGTTGACACACTGGCACCAGGGAGGTTCAGAGTGGAGAGAGAACTTACTCTACAATGCTGGAAAAGTCAGTACTTACAGGTTGTTTGCTTATCTATGGAAAACAAAACAAAACAGAAAAACCCACTGAAAAAATTATGCAGCTCTAGAAAATACTACTTTCCTGGAGCCATGCAGGACAACGAGAAGGAAGGATGTCCTATAGCTGCCTAACCTGGTCAAATGACAAAGTAAGACTTCCAGGGCAGCTCCAGAAGCAGTGGGAGGGGGGCTGTCAGTGCTAGGTCCTCTAGCTTCTCACATTTAAAAAGTACAGGCTGAGGTGTAGATTCACACAGCCAGACCTGAGAGGTAGAAAGAGTAAGAGTCAAACAACCAGCCATTAGCAAAATGCAAATTAAGACCATAATAAGAGATCACTGCCTACCTATCAGAACCAAAAATAAAAGTATGACAACAGCAAATGCTGACAAGGAGACGGAGAAAGTGAATCTCTCCTACAATACTGGTGGGGACGTGAAATGGAATAGCCACTCTAGAAATGAGTTTGACAATTTCTTCATAAATTAAAAATATAGTTACCATACAACTCAGCAACAACATTCTCGGACACTTATCCCAGAAAAACAAAATGTTATGTCTACACAAAAATCTATACATGATTGTTCATGGCAGCTTTATCTGTAATAGTCAAAAACTGCCAACAACCAAAATGTCCTTCAAGAGGTCAATAGTGAAACTGCTGGTTCATCCATAGTATGGAATACCACTCAGCAATAAAACATGGCGAACTATTGATCCTCTCAACTACCTGTATGGACCTGAAGTGCATTATGATGAGTCTCAAAAGGTTGGACATTGTATGATTCTACGTATAGAACATTCTCAAAAATGACAAAATTATAGAGATGACAAACAGGGGAGGGGGCCAGGCTGGTGTGACAATGAAGGGGTAACACGAGGGGGAGCTTTGTGGTGATGGAATAGTTCTGTATCTAGATTGCAGTGGTGTGGCTCCAGTAATCTACACATTCCAGAAAATTACATAGAATGACAGACCCATTGTACCACTCAGATTCCTGGTTTTGTTGTTGCACTATAATAATGTAAGATGAAACCATTGGAAAAAAAACTAAATAAAGGATGCCGCAGATACCTCTTACTACCTTTGCAATTTACTGTGAATTTATAATTGTTTCAAAATAAAAAGTGTTTTTTAGAAAAGGAGGTGCACACCAGTAAGCAGGGCAGCTGGGATTCCAGTGACGTCCTCCTACTCCAAAATCCCAGTGCTCCAATCAAATTCCTTACAATTTTGCATGCACTTGACATTCTGTATCTTCATGCTTTTGCAAGTACAAACTCCTATCAAGACTGCCCTTCCCCACCTAGCTAAACTGCAATTTCCTTTAAAACACAATTCACATACCTCCTTTTCTAGGACCTTCCCTGACTGCCCCTGCTAAGATGACTGACCTTCCTTCGTACTTCCTGTGTACAACCCTTATTCAACTGAATTGTAATTATCAGTTTACTTGCTACTGCTCCCACCACGTGCAAGCCATAGAATTGGAAAATACATTTGCAAACATCTCCAATAAAGGACTAGTCTGTAGAATACATAAAGAACTCCTATAACTCAACAAATAATCCAATGTTTTTTTAATGAACGAAAGATCTGAACAGAATTTCACCAAAGGAAATATGCAGATGGTGAATAAGGACATGAAAAGATAATCAGCATGATTAATCATCAGGGGAATACAAACAGAACCACAAGACAACACTACACACATACTAGAATAGCAAAAATTAAAACGACTGGCCATACCAGTGCTAGCAAGAAAGTGAAGCACCTGGAATGTTCAGGCACTGAAAGTGTAAAATGGTACAAGCTCTCTAGAAAACAGTTTGGCAGCTTCTTAAAAAGGAACATACCTTACCAGGTGCCCAGCCACTCGAATCCTAGGTATTTACCCAAGTGAAAAGAATGCATATGTACCCACAAAAATTTTTGCACAAATGCTTACAGTGGCTTTATTTTAATGGCCAAAAACTGGGAACAACCCAAATGTGTGTCAACACGTGAATGAAGAAACAAATTGTGTATTTCCATACAATGGAATACTATTCAGCAATAAACGAATGAACTATTGGTACATATAACATGGAGGAATATCAATATAATTATACTGTGTAAGAAGAGCACATACTGTATTATGCTATTTACAGTAAGTTCTAGAAGATGCCATGTAACCTATAGTGATAGAAAGCAGATTAGTGATAGCTTGGGCATGGGAGGCAGGACATAGAGGAGACGAAGGGAAGGATAAGGTGATGAGGAAAACTTTGAGGTGTGATGCTTATGTTCATTAATTTGATTGGGGGAGAATTTCATGAGTGTATACAAATGTCAAAACTATTAAGTTGTACAATTTAAACACATATAGGTTTTTATCTGTCAATTATACCTCAATAGAGTTACATGAAAAACATAATGGGTACAATTTATTAGGCATCTATTTTGGGGGAAGAACGTTACATAAATAATTACTAATCTTCACTCTAGGTAGTTATTACTCAGCCTATTATACAGATGAGGAAACTGGGTCAAAAGTTCAGGTAGTCATCCAGCTATGGTCAAGCTCAGCTCAAACCCAGGCCAAATGTCTCCAAGGCTAGGGCACTTTTCTCTGTAGTGTGACAACTTCCTGCAATACTAAACACTTAGCACAAAGTCATAGGTGACAGCATTCTGGCCTGAGCAAGTCCTCTAGGAAGGATCTGAAAGAAGGAGTGTGAAGGGCTGACATTTCTGAGAAGCCAGGGATCGCTGGCATCACTGAGAGGACACCCTCACCCTTACAGGTTTTCAGTGCCACAAGCTTGTCCAACAGCCTAACCCAGCCCATCACAGTCACCAGGCCAAAAAGCTAAAGCAAGAATAGGCTGTATCTGCTCCCCAGGACATTCTCTCCCTGCAGCCAGCATGGTTTGGTGCACAGGACCCTGAAAAGACATTCAGGGGAACACTCCAGTTTCATTTGTGTCATAGACAAGACCCTTCTGCTTTCTGGACCTCCAAGTCCTCAAATGTAAGATGTGGAGGCCCATCAACCAGCTTTCTGAAGAACTCCTTCAGCCCTGATTTGCATTCTGAGTTTCCTGCTAATTGGAAATTTTTCTCCTTCTGAAGTAGATCTGGTGCCACAAATGAAAAGTTCCGCCATCAACTCCAGTTCCACAGAGACACCTTACCGCCTTGGCAGTGACTACCCAAACTGCTCCTCCCGCCAGCCCTAGCCCTTTGCAAGGATCTTCCAAAGACCCTGACCCACCCTTTACTGCTTCGTTTCCCAGTTTGCAGGTTGAGCACTTGAAACTGTTTTCAGAGGTCTGGGAACCCTAGAACACATGGAGTAATTTGAGATACAAATTCCCCCGTTAGAAATTCTTACAAGAGAGGCTGGAAATGAGTACTGGCGCTCCTCACTTAACGACCTACTTGTTTAATGACCACTCAAACTTACGACCCACTTCTCCAGCATGGGGAATCCCCTTTCTCAGTCTTCGGCTCATTTCCACAATTGGTTAGTATTATCTAATGTACGCTTTTATGTGGATAGAATTACATTAGTCTAGTGTGGTGTCACGTGATTGAAAAATACATATCATATAGTGCCACAACACACCACGAGACATTCACCTTTAAGTTCCTCACTTATCAACCAATCCGCTTAACAACCTAGTCGTAGGAACACAACTTGGTCATTAAGTGAGAAGTACCTGTAGTTACAGGATGATGTGTGTCATATACGGTCTCCCCTTGTCACAGCTGTATACCCAAGGCTGAGCCACATCTCCTGCCCAAACATGGCAGGATATTTGGGTGTGCACACAGCAGGCTTTCAGTAAAATCTACGGACTTGAGTTAAACTTGCCAGAGCGATAATCTCTTACCCAAACACAGAGGAAGGAGATCCACCTCATTATGTTCCCCTGGAGAGAGCACTGAGAGTCCAAAGGCTGAGAAGGTCTCTGCTTCGAACTAGCTGAGGAACCTGGAGCCACCAGCACTCCACCTGCCTCCTGGGATGTCACGTGTGTAAGGAAACCACACTAAAGGACTCCGCAAGCTCCCAGCTGTGATGCCATTTCACTGCACAGGGAAGAGCCCTTGGGATTGAAAGGAACAGTGTGGCCCTGTGTAAAGTTCAGGCACTGTGAGCTGCAACTGCTCCCACAGCGGCAGAGATGGAAGGCCGTTCCCTGAGGGAAGAAACCCTGCTTGCTGGAACTGGATTTGGGAACTCCCACCCACGTGGGTGAGTAAGAAAGCACTAACTTTGAGAAGCTGTAGAGGTCACCAACAGGCTTAGTTTACATCTCTATTGCTCAAGAGCTGTGAGATCTTACACCAGTCTCTTTACCCTGTAAGACTCAGTTTCTTCTGCCACATGGAGATGGACAGACCTACCTTGTTAGGTCACTGCAGAATTAAATGAGATCATACAGACAGAGCACAAAGCATAGAGCTAGGAGCCATCATGAGCTCAATGAACACGTGTCCCTTCCCTTCTTCACACATACATCTGTCCTCAGAAAAAAATATTCTCAGCTGATATCACTGACCTGGAAAACCAAGCCCCTGGTGAGCACACCAAAAGGGACACCTCAGGAAGTGCACTGGGGCTGTGGAAGATGCCAGGGAGGGAATGAATAGGGTAGGGAGGGCCAGGGCTGGCACCGGGAGACATCCACCACGACCGTCCCCTTGCCAGTCCTATGCAAGGGCTCAATGACTGGGTGTCCTCCAGAGCAGTGCTCCACCCCTCCCCCCAGCCTGGTTCCCTGCCTCCCCAGGAGCACCTACCTTCACCTCAGGCCCGAAAATCACTAGCTGTGTGACCCGGCTTCTTAAAATGAGGGCGTAGGACCAGACGGCTTCTGTTGTCCTGTCCTCCTTTGTAATTTCCTGAACTACAATTCTGCACAGCAAACCGGTGCTTAACTGATGCCTCACCTTCCCTCACCGGCTCCTGCAGGGTACAGGAAGGAGGTGAGGAAAAGGAACCCAGAGGTTCAGAAAGTAAAGGGAGAAGGGCAGAGGCTGGGGCTCCATTATGCTAATTTAATTAACTCCATTCTGCTGACAGCGGGGCCCCGAAGAAAGAGGCTTTTGTTTAAACTTCACTTTGGCAGGAAATGCCCCTTCTCCCACTCCCGCCTCTAACTCCCACCCCATTAGAGCCAATGAGTCAAAAAGCTCTGATTTCAGTCCTCGTTCTCACAACTAGCAGCGCTGGGGCTTCCTTTTCACACTACTCTCTGAACGACTTCTTGATTTTTCCAGAAAGGAAATTTGCCCCAGATGTTGGTCAGTAAATGGAGAGTTTTCATCTGCCCTTATGAAAGACTGTCAGTAATTCACGGACTCGCTCAAGTAGGGAGAGCCAAAGAGGGAAATGCCAGCAACGTCTCTCATCAATAAACCGAAGGTTTACCACTCAGCTGGACCCTTTCCTCCATGGGCAGGGAGCCTCACAGTGTGCACAAGATTTGCACTGTCTAAATGGGGCTCTCACATCTGTCTTACTGGATAATAAGAACAGAAATCGCACTCATTCATTGATTCAAGGAGTGCTTGCTGGCAGTGAGCACCTACTGTGCACAGGGGGGAAGCGCAGGGATACACAGGTGAAGTGTCCCTGCCTCCCAGCCCACTGGTGTAGAACAAGCCCAAGAACCAAAGATGTGCTGGTAATAGGAATCCCCAAAACAAAACGGCCCTGGTTTGGCCAATGTCCGTGGTCTAAATATTCCTACGTTGTCCATTTCAAGCTGCCAACAATCTTTAACAACCAGCTTGCAAAATGCCTGAATATTTAAAAATCTGCTCTCCAGAGCCCCCAGCCCAGAAGCAAGTTGTCCTGGCTGCCCAGAGGGCGCTCCTCCCGCCTCAGCACTCCCCACGTCCATGCAGAAGGAGTCAGCGTGCTGTGGGGACTCCGCGACTAAGGACTGGTAACGGTGGTAGGATTTCAGGCACGTTTACCTTCTTCCACTACACTAGTTTTCCACATGTCTATGACCACATACTACCTTTACAATCACAACATAGCTAGGTAATTAGTCATTTTTTTTTTAGTGAGCTTAGTGGAATGTTTTGCAATAACCTCCCCGCCCCCTGACATAATTTCTGTCATCTGTTCCTTTGGGTTGGAGACAGGAGTAGAGGGAATGAGGAGGGGAGGGGAGGGAGAGGGAGAGAGTGGCCTAAGAGCTTGACTTCCCTTGCAGAACAGAACAGGTGCACCCAAGTTAACCATTCACCTGAATCAGGTGCAGTCTTACCTAGAGAATAGATTTACTGCCTTTAGACTTCAAATATCACCCGCAACTGAGAAACTACAACTCCCTGTTAAGATTCCAAAAGCCGTGCTCTGAAAAGTCGAAGCCTCTTTAGCCCCCAAAGGGCTGTGCCTCCCAAAGGATGGAGATGGAAGCAGATGGTTTAGCTGAACCAGGAACAACTGCTCTATCTTTCCTGAGCCTTTGGGAGGGGGTTTACACACACACACACACACACACACACACACACACACACACACCAACAAGAGGCATTCTGCTCCCTATCCCCAACCTGGAACTCAGGGAGTCTTACCTCAGTGCTGCAACAGAGAGCTGGCACCAGAGCTGGGGCAGGTTCAAGAAGGCCAGTTCACTTCAGCTGGGCTCTGTGAGTTCACCGCTTCTCTCTGGGCTGCTGACCACAGAGCTCTGGCCCCACCTTGCCTGCTGAGAAAAAAAAAGCAAAGCAGAGTTGCTCGCTGAGCACCAGAGGCACAGATGTGTATACGTGCAGGAGGGTATGCACCCTCGCTCCTCCTACTCCCAGCCCTGGTCACTCGCACCATTTCAGAGCCCCTTCCAGAACTACAGCCTCACCTGAAGGTGTCGGCCTCCTTCCCAGGCCTCCAACTGGCCATCTGTTCACCCAGACCTACCCCTCCTGGAGCTGAGCAATTTCAGAGTGAATTAAGTATATTATAGCAAAGCAAACTTCTGCAGCCACTGAATCCTGGTGCTACCTCCTTGCTGTCATTGGTAAGAAAAGCAAGAGTAAGAGGCTACAGTTCAGAGCCCAGGTCCTGTGTTTAGATAAGGCTGCAGACAACTGATTTCAATCGACAAATACATCAAACTTGCTCACAGTCTCCGTCTGACCTACAGCAGGCGTGTCCAACTGCGGCCCAGGACGGCTTTGAATACAGCCCAACACAAATTCTTAAAACACTGAGATTTTTTTGCGACCTTTATTTTTAACACATCAGCTATCGTTCGTGTCAGTGTATTTTATGTGGGGCCCATGATAATTCTTCCAATGTGACCCAGGGAAAACCAAAAGTTTGGACACCCCTGACCTATATAGAATATTATTTATAATGTTACAAGTATGAATTCAATTTTTAATTTATTTTGGGAACATTTCTAACTAAGCCTAAATTTTCAACCCATATATTATTATGGCTATCTGGGTGCATGGCATTTGTTTTTAAAGTAATTGTTGTTTGTCGTAGTGCCCAAGAAATTTATGTTCAATATAGAAATTTTAGAGACTATAATTAAGTCAAAAGAAGGAGAAAGTTACCCTTTCTTTCTCCACTCAAGATAACTACAGATAACACACCCTTCCTGGTTTTATTTTATTATCCAGATTTTCTATAAAGATACAAAGAAGCCAGACAATTTATGTGGCTGTGCCATAATGTATCCCACCCCCAAAGCCTGGTAAAGTCACGTCCAACTTTTTATTGCTAATTTCAAATAGTGCTCTGTAAAACTTAATCTCTAGGGCAAATCCATGCCTATTTCCTAATGACACACAGTCTTAGATGTCAAAGTGCTAGGTCAAAGAGTTTGCAAATTTCTCCTGTGTAATACTGCTAGTGAAAATGAGTGGCCTTCAAGGAGTCTAGGCTTTCATATTTCATGCCCACACTTAGCTCAGCCCAAGTCCAAGATGAGATCCATGATAATAAAATGATCTCCCCTGATCAAAGCTGGGAAGGGGTGGGTGCGTGAGTAAGAACTGGTAAGGAAGGAAAATGTGAGACATCCACTAAGAAACAGCGAAGGCGCGGCCATACACATGAACCGTGTCAGGAGAAAGAGACCCTGAGACACAAAGAGAAACAAACATCATCCCGTGAGAGTGTAGATGCTGACAGAAACCGACACTAAGGTCAGATGACACAAGTTGAAGCGAGCCAGTTGAGGGGATGGAAACGTCAAGGTCTTTCAAAGATTCAGAGCCAACAACAGAGGCATCAGGTGAGACGGAAAAATAAAAAGTTACTTGCAGCATTTGAGCACTTGGTTTCTGTCTATAATGAATGCCGACAAAATACCAGGAGCCAGAGTCGCTGTGAGGACGGTAAGCCAGGCAGGAAGCGATCTCTACCTGCAAACACAGCTGAGCTGGTGGCCACCTGGGAGCCTGCCAGTAAGGAGCCTTCCCCAGGGAATGGGAGCACGGAGCTCTCAGGGTGTGGGGCCTACTGGGCTGCTGACCCATCTGCCTCCTTAACAGGAAGGAGGCTACCACTCTGCCTCTCAGCTCCCTCCTTTGCCAAACCTTCGGTGAGAGACAATTTACCAAGTAACCTGTCTAAACAGACTTAATGGAGTTCTGTGGCCTTGTGACCCAGGCAAAGACCTTGGGGACCCCAGTGTCATGCCCCTTCCTAGCTGACCAGCCCCCATGGCACTCCACCCCATGCGTCCTGCACTCCAGCCACAGCAATTTGCAAACTAATGAGGGAATGTGGGGTTCTATTAATGCTTTAAATCCCTTGGAAGATGGTGTGTAAACCTCCAATGTTACTCAAATAGATAAGTCATTTGACCTGCCCGACCTGCCATTAGCCTGCACCCTCATACACTTGGGTCTCCCCTGATGGACAATTGGTTTAAATGCAACTCACACATAAATAAGGGAATTGGACCAATCAGACCCTTTCAAAACTGCAATTATGAAAAAAGACTGCAGTGTGATGGTGGTGGATCCTAGAACTTAAAGGAAAGGTAGTGGGAGAATCATGAGAAGCAAATGTCATGCACACGATCAAGTGATGGAGCTGTAGGGGCCTGCAGCGGGAGAGGAAGCTGGCCGGCAATGCGATCAGGCCACAGGCCTGGGGAGGAGCAAACAGGAAGCACTGTGACCCCAAAGAGACGCCGGGTGACTTTCTAGTGGCTGCAAGGCTTGTCTGTATTTCCTACTTTTTATTTTTGTAAGCGTCCCCTGAATCACTCAATAACTCACTGAAGAGCTTGGCTGAGAGCAGCTCTGCCCGCCTGCCCCCACAAGCTGGCTCCTGCTCACTGAAGTCTATCCGGGCTGTGCATAAGAGCTGAGGGACTTGCCCCTGAGAGTGTAGGGCTTTGTTGCTGTGCAAAGCCTTTTAAAAAAAAAAAAAAAAAAAAAAAAAACAACTTCCTTCCAAAGGGTGTAGCTGGGCTTTTGAAAGATGAGGCAACTGGACAGGATAATCCTGGATTGCAGGTGTAACTGCAGAAACATGAGAAATAAACAGTAACAGAGCTGTAGAAACTATAGGATTTTCTATTATAAGAGATTTCTGTTAGGTTGCTGACACCAACTCCTCCTATCACCCTATCAGCATGACACATTCAGCTGATCACAGGGTCCCCTTGCATCCATCTGTCCCTAAGAAACAGAGGAGTGGTAGTCATGTGCTTCCTTGCAGTTTTAATACAGCATCTATTTAGTGCGTGGCCCCACTGGAACCTGTGTGTCTTCTGCTCCCTGACCTCCCTCCTGTCCTGCAAGGGTTACTGGCTTGACATTCAGATTTGGTTTTGTTACTATTTTTCCAAGGCCTAACCAGCCAAAGTTTACTTACCTTCTTCTTCATGCTCAGGACCTGTTCTCTGCTTTACCCCTCCCACCCTCACTCCCGCCTGTACTGTCCCCCTACCTTACAGCCCCTGGCAGCTCCTCAGCTAATCCTTTTTCTCCTCTACCCTCAGCCAGACCTAGAAGCATCAAAAGATGATTCTAAGGAAGAGAGCTAATACAGGAGAGGCTGCCCTAACCTCCTTAACTCCCTCATGCCCCCAGCAAGTGTTTCCTTCAGGTGTACAACATGGGAGGCACCGACCACAGACCAGAACTAAGATTTAGAGAGCCTACCAAGAACCAACGAAACCAAAGAAGTTGCTATAATGAGCGAAGACCACACACCCTAAGATTTTCACGGTCTAGCATCTGCTGATGTAGGCCTCCTCCAAGAAGGACTGTTATGAAGGGCTCAGAAAATGGGTTAGCCTGTTACCAGGCAGGGCTCTGGCCTTAGGTACCTGGCTTAAATGAGTGAGCCCCACAAGGCACGTAGGTGTCCTGGAGTAAAAGATATAACACTGTTAATCTTGAATCCATTATTCCACATTGTCTAGGAGGTACGTTCTGATTGTGTTTAGATATGGAATCTAGATTAACTAAGAGCTTTTATCGACTCTCGTGCATAAAACATTACAGAATCTGAGTCTCTACAAATTTGCTGAGCTCTGCAGTCAGCTCAGCAGACAGTGCACCCAAAATACAGTAAGAACTTCTGCTAAAGTCAGAGAACTTCCTGAAATATTTCTGTACTCCTCTTCTGTCCCAGAGCTCTTGCCCCATCATAATAGTCCATCTACGGGGCCCAGACCCAACTTACGGGGCTCCTGTTCTAGACCAAGGGTTAACCATAGTGTTCTTTTATATTTTTTTAATTTAAATTTTCTTTAGCACTTACTATATGCCAAGTGCTTTGTTTACTAAATTACCCATTTATTCCTCACACAGCCCTATGAGGCAAGAAGAGTTTTTTCTATTTTCAGGTAAGAAAACAGCCTAAGGAACGAGTCCAGGCACAAAACTGTTAAGTGACTAAGCCAGAACCCCACCACTGGCATGCCTCCCCAAGGTAGGCTGACCAGATGTACCCTTTGAAATAGGACAGAAAACAGCAGTAATATCCAGTTTCAAATGATCCGTGTGGTCAGCCTCATCTCACTGGGCTATATTCAAGGTGTCAGTAGACTGGCCGTATGGACTGTTTGAAATAGGACAGTACCCTTGTTTTCTGTTCCATTTATATGGTACATCTGGCCTGCCTCCCCAAGACCTTTCTCCCCTCCAGTGTTAGGAAAGAGCAAGGCCAAGTTGTTCCAGTAAAGGAGCTGAAATTAAAGATGAGTTGAACACCAAATACACAGACTCTGAAAAAAAAAAAGAAATGGTGTAAGAATTTATTTTCAGAGAACCAGGAAAGGGAAGTTCTTCTGCAACTGCCATATGCAAAATACCCAAAGGAGGGTACTCCAGCTTATTTCTGTGACTGTGTACTCGAAAGAGGAGGCCCTGCCTTAAAGAGTTATCCACCCATATCTAGCATGCCAGAAACTTCCTGCCCAGATGCAAGGACACTCCCCCCAATAAATCCCAAGGGCATTCTCCACAATAAAGCAATAAATCCTAAATTCCTTTTTTTTGTAAGAGCCTGCCAAGAATTCGTGCCAGTGCGTTAGGACCACCAATCAAAAGGCAATGTGATCGCCCCTTTTTCTAAAAGCCTGTACGTCCTATAAAAGGACAGGACCACAGTGAGTCCAGGAGCTCAGCCATTTTAGACTTTTGTCTGCCCTGGCTCCGCCGGCTGAATAAAGAACCCTTTCCTCTTCTATCTTTTGTGTTCGGGTGATGCTTTCTCTCTGCTGGGCCTAGATTCCTGCAACATACTTACTATGTTTTCTACAGTAAACACTCACTCAGTTGCCATTGTGCCTATGTGAGGTGCCAGTCTGGATGCATGGGGAGACGCTAAGTTCTTTTCTTAGTCAAAGCAATACACATACACAATTTCAGGCCCTGCCACACCCCACCATGCCCCTAATTTCTGCTGTCCTAATGAAAAAGAGAATATAACCCTCGCTTGCCAGTACTGTGCGAACCCACAAAAAAAAAGCGTGGGAGGAGTGATCTCCTTATTCAGTATGTAGACTTGCATTCACTCCCTCTCTTTTAGAATGGCATCTCACACATTTTCACCTCAGTTTGGCTTGCTGTGCCCGATCTTAATCAGGTCTGAAATTTTAGTTTGTTTCTGGAAAGATTCTTAAAAAGAAACGTCAGTTGCCAGGAAGAAAAAAAAAAAAGCCCTTATTTTTTAACCGGCATACTTTCAAATACCAAGCATTTAGGAAAGGTTTGCAATCACGAACAGGAATCTTAAGAGCACGATAAATATTGAAATTCAGGATTCTTCATATTTTAGAAAAGTAATGTATTGCCTAAATCGTATATTGCATCATATCCACAGCAGGATCAGGGCAGCACTCTATAATTATATGGATTAATATTTCTACAACAAAACAAATAAATATTTAAACTGAGCAGGTTAAATAAAGATTTATAAACAGGCTCATATCAGTCCAGGAGAGGTTTTGCCACTAAAACGTGTTAAGAATAAAACTTGTTTTTCACAGATTTTTAGATTTGTAAATTGCAGATAAAAGCATTGTGTATGCATTTCCTAAGTACTTCCTATGCCTTCTGTCACATCTGGAGCATTTTAACGGGAATTTCGTCACTCTGTGGAGCTACTTACTTGCAGTGAGATATTAAAAAAATGAGGCAGGTTGAGATGTGGGTGCTGGGGGAAGGCTAGGTTCAACAAGAGACAGTATAATGGCAGAGTCACTTGGAAGGTTTGAGTCCCCATCTTATGCTAACAAGCTGTGTTACTTTGGAAAAGTTACTTAACCTCACTGAGTCTCAATTTCCTCATCTATAAAAACTTTGAGGTGTTGTAAAGATTTAGTCAGCCAACAATTAAGTATTGTGCTTATTATTTCTGAGGCATTGCTCTGGGTACTAGGGAAATAATTATGAAAAAAGAGATGAGGTCCCTGCCCTCATAGACACAACTTCCTAATGAGGAGAGACACTGAGTATATCTATACAATAGCCATATATGATACTGAAGAACAAGAAAGCAGAATAAAAGGGAAAGAGAGAGTCAGATGTGATGGGGGGAGGAGGCAGGCACCTGATTATTACCGTATGAGGTGGTCAGAATGGCCTTTCTAATAGGTGACTCTTAGATAGAAATGTGAAAGAGGAGAAGCAGTAAACAATGAGAATATATAAAGCAAGCTTGTCTAACCCGCGGCCTGCAGGCCAACACAAATTCTTAAACTTTCTTAAAACATTATGAGATTCTTTGGTTGTGTAACTTTTTTTTCTTATTTTAGCTCATCTGCTATCATTTGTGTTAGTGTATTCTATGTGTGGCCCAAGACAATTCTTCTTATTCCAATGTGCCCCAGGGAAGCCAAAAGACTGGACACCCCTGATGTAAAGGAAGGGTGTTGTAATTGAAGGGACCATCAATGCAAAGTTCCTAAAGTAAAAATGCCCTTTGTGTTCAAGGGGAAAGGTCAGTGGGATGAAACAGAATGAAGAGGCAGAAAAAGGAGATAAAATCTGCGAGGACCTGTGAGTCAGATCATGCAGAAACTTGTAGGCCCTCCTAAGGACTTTGGCTTCGAGTGAAATGGGAAATCTTTTTTTGTTTCTGAGCAGAAAAATGACATAATACTACATTTTAAAAAATGACCACAGCTACTATTTTGAGAAGAGGCCATAGGCATAAGCATGTAAGTAGGAGGCCTAGTGATAAGCTCTTTTAAAAATTAGAAGTCGAGATTGATCTGTCTTGAACCAGTGTGAAATTTGGCGGATCAAATACGTACCCAGTTTCCTGATTTATTCTGCAAGTACAGCTGATCTGGTTTGCTCAGAGAGTGGATGCAGCACAAGGGAATGAGAGTCAAGAATGATTCCGGAGATTTAAGTGCTAACAAGTAGAAAGAAAAAGTTGTCATTTCCTGAAGTGGGATGGCTATTTTAGAGAAAAAAGCAGCAGTTCAGTCTTGGACTCATCGTCATTGAGATGTCTATTAGGCATCTAAGGAAATTTGTGGAGTAGATGATTGAATATATGAGTGTGGCATTCAGAGGCGAGGTCTGGGATCAACAGAGGGTTGTCTGCCTGTGGACGGGAGGAAATCACTGGGGAGTCAGAGGGGGCCAAGTCCAAGGGCTGCTCCCCTGGGGCATTCCAAAGTAAACATGATGAACCAACAAAGATACTGAGGAGGAGCAGCCAGGGAGAGAAGAAGAGAACAAAAGACAGTTCCAGAAGCCAAAAAAAGGCATTGTTTCAAGGAGGATGGAACAATCAAATCTATAAAATGCTGCTGATAAATCAAGATTAGGACTGAGGTTGGACCACTGGATGTGGCAACAGGGAGGTCGCTGGTGAATGTGACAGGTGGAGTGTTTGTGAAGTGATGGAGGCAAAACAGTGATTGGCCTGGGTTTAAGCAATGAGAGAAGAGGAGCTGCAGGGAGCAAGCATAAACGACTCTCTCAAGGAGCAGGGAACTGAGGCAGTAGCTGGAGGGGCAGATGAGGTCAGGGGAAGATGTGCCCGTGCAAATATGTGTGTGTGTGGGTGGAGCAAACAACCGCCATAGATGGAGAGAGAGAAGGAAGAGGGGAGGAGGGGCGAGGGAGGAGGGGAGAGGGAGGGGAGGGGGAGTGGGGAGGAATGGTCTAACAGATAAACATTGGAAAGAGGAGGGAAAACGGCTGGAGCCATGCCCTTCGTTAAAGAAACAGGATGCAGTACACATGAAGGGATTGGTCTTAAATGGGAGCAGAAACAATTCCTCATCCAGAGTAACAGGCAGAACGTAGATATGGGCACAGACTTGGTAGTGGCAAGGTGTGAAAGTTCTCCTGTCCCATCATTTTCTCAGGTACAGGAAACAAGGTTCTGACTGAGAGTTAGGGTGGGGGAGCAAGTGGAAAGGTCTGCAGAGAGAGAAAAAGGTGTGAAACAGTCGCCCAGATTAGAAAAAAACAGCAGTGGTTCTGCACCCCAAGGCTGCTCACTGGAGTAACTGCAGAGCTCTAAAAAAAGGATAGCGATGCCCAGGTCTACCCCACAAAGACTTTGATTTCATTAGTTTTGGGTAGCAGTACTTTTTATAATCATTCCCAGGTAATGCTAATGGAAGCCAGAGTTAAGAACCATTGGACCAAGGAAACAAAGCAAGGTGACCTGACTACGCCAAAGTCCAGTCAAGAGCCACGGTCATGAATTAGAGTGGGACTAGTCAAGATGATGGAATACTTTTCTACTGTCACTTTCAGCTGCGTGGAGCAGGCATGGTGTAGAGCGAGAGACCTGGATTTAACTGGGGTTAAATGAAATAACTGTAAAGCACAAAACATGGCTAGACATGGTAAAAATTCAGTAAACAAAACCTGCTATGTTTATTTTTATCACCAGCTAAGTGACATATACCAGCCTTGTAGCAAATATAATTTTGTTTTTATCTCATCCCAATGATTCACCCAATTTGTGTATATCATAGCATTTGAAGTCATTTGCAAATAACTGAAATCACAAATGAAAATTCTTGACGATCAGGAAGTCTCCTCTGGGGTGTGTGTGTGTGTGTGTGTGTGTGTGTGTCACTCAGCATGGCACATGGGTCGGTGGAATTCACAGGTCACCCTCCCACCCTCCCTCCTCATGTCCCAATTTGGTAACAACAGTTTTGTGCCCACGTTTTGTGAAGCCCCTCCTGTCCACACCACCTGGAGCTTGCGTTTTTGGGGATCCACATTTGCAATGCCTGTCTGGTAATCTGTTCTCCTCCCTCTGGGAAGGTCCACCCTCGATCTTAGCCCTGAGCCTGGAAAGAGCTCCGTGATGATAAGTGCCACCTCAACACCCTCTCTCCAAGTCAAGCCTGGCTGGGTCCTTGTCTGTGCCTACCCAAATGCTGGAGAAAGACTGCACACACTCAGCCAAACTGTATGGGCTCCCACGCCAGCAAAGAGCAGATGCCCTGTGGGTTCACCTGCTGGGGGCATCCCTACTGTCAGCTCCTGCCCCCTGCCCCCAGAATTGGGTGGGTCCAATGTCAAATCCCTGTGTGAACCTCCTTCCTCTGGTCCTACCGTTCACTCCAACCCCATGCTCCCTGCCTGCAAATCCCTTCTTCGGAGGTCTCACTTCTTCTTCTCCGACCCTTGCCTGCCCCAGTCTCTTGCTCCCACAGCAATTTATGCAGCTCTCCTGAGTCTGTGCCCTGATCACACACAACGTCTCTCCTGAAGACAAACACCTGCCCCACAGAGTCTGGGCTGCATGTATCTTCGTATCCACAGTGCCTAGCGGAGTGCCTGCCCTATTGGGTGACCAGTAACTGAGAATAACCATTAACAAGTACTATCACACTAAATATAGCCACCATTTACTGACCACTAACCACAGCTGGCACTAAGTTAAGAGCTACATAACACTCACACAATGCTATGAGGTAAGAATGATTCATATAGAATGCAGATGAGAAACTAAGAGTCAGAGAAGTTAAGTTCCAAACTGACACAGCTGACAGGTGCCACGTCTAGAATTAAACCCATGTCTTTCTGGCTGCAAAACATGTGGGTTTTTCCCAAGATGATGAGGGCTTACTCAGAAAGGGGACCCTGCAGATAGTGGTGGAGAAGTCAGTGAGTTGTCCCTCAGCCCTCCCACTGGGAGTCACCCAGACTCTCTAGGAGACAAGGGTAGAACTCTCCAAGCGCAGAAAGCATTTCCCTGTGAGGGGCCTTTCTTTCATCTCCCTACTCGTTCTTTCCTCACCTCCAAATTAATAGGCCAGAATAAGATGTTTATTGTGCAGAGCAAAAAGGAAGCAGCATCTGGCAGGATGCCTCTCTGGGGATTTCATGCTAAGGCTCTCATGAACCACCCCCAGCTCAGGCCCTGGGCCAGTATCTTCCCAACACCGTACAATTGACAAAGGCAATCCCTGCAATCTGCTTAGATACGTGATGATTCAGCTTCACTGATTGTCAGAGCTCCCTCCCTGCCTTCGTCCTTTTCTCACCTGGGATGCATTCCCATGACCCTGATTCCCAACAGGGTAAGAAAAACAACACCAAGGTCCCAAACCTGACTCCCCACCAGGGCTCAGCTCCACAGATCAGCCCAGAGAGCATTCCCTATTTCATCTTGCTGCCTGTCTCTCACTTACGGCCAAAAGTGACAGGTAGAAAAAGGACTGGAAGGACGCACCAGAGTCCTGGGTGTTCCCCACCACAGGCTCCTGCAGACCCACTGTGCTGTCATGCCTTGACCTTACCTAGAGAGCACCAGCTCATGCCCACGGATGGTTGAGTGCGTCTGGTCTCAGTGGACAGACAGCATGCAGCAGGAGGGCTGAGCTCAGGAGGACATTGTCTAACATAGCTAACTTCATATAACACAGTGAGTCCAGTGGAAGGGATAAAGGTCTTCTCTTTCCTTTGCATGTCACAGATTTGAGGAGTTTATCTTAAGCTGAAACTAAGCTAAAGGGCCAGTCTGGGAAAAGCAAAGACACCAGAGAAATGAGGAAGGAACCAACCACACCAGCAGTAAGGAGAAGTTAGCTCTCTGGAAAACCCCCACCCCCACAACCTGCACACACAACACGCACACCAGGCCCCATCCCAGGCCCTAGAACAATCCTCCAGATCCTTCCTGGAACAAAGGTAAGTAGCCTCAGGCCACACTAGCGCAGTGCTGAGGTCTGGCTGCAGGCCCACCCTGGTGTTCTGTGTCAGAGCCCAATTTCTCTGAGGCCAGGACCCTGCCTTGTCCTCATCAGTACTCCTGGAGAAGAAACACTGCTCCAGAGTCCCCTAACAACTCTGTCCCTCCTGTCCCTTTCCCAGAGCACAAGTCTCTCTACCTGACAAATGCAGCAGGGGCCTGCTCAAATGGCAGTGCCAACATTCTTTCCTGTAGCCTGGCATGTTTGGAGCACCCTTTTCTGCCCTGGAGACCTCCCCAAGCTGCTGACAGCCACCCCCACTCAACTCTCTGGCCCAGCATTCCCAACAGCCCAGAAGGCAGAACTGCCGGCCTCCGTCCCTTCCCTCCATCCCGCACAGCGTCCCCAGCTGGCTGGGTCAGCAGGACACCCCTTCCTGACTGTTCACCCAAGTTGTTTGTTGCAAGCCTCCAAGGCCCACGTCTGTGACCATGGGAGTTTTTATAGACACTCTAACAGATGTCTATAAATTCGCAGAAAAGCAAGTGTGTCAGCAGTAACAAACCTTCTGTGTGGTTCTTTTACACCTTTTCATATCTATGATTTAATTTGAACAGGAAAACAAAGCTAAGATTAGACAGCCCCACCCCTTTTATGGATAAACAAATTGGGATTAGGATTAAGTAGTTGGGGGCCCTACAGCTGCTGGAGAGCAGAGTCTGAACCACAACTTAAGCTTTTACATTTACCTAAAGATTTGCCTATCAAATTTATATGTGAAAAGTATTTACATGTCATAGGTCTACCTGTATGTAAATACATAAAATATACTTACCTATAAAAATATTTTTTTATATTTATTTGTGTTCTAATACTTTATGTTCACAAAGGAGGCTAATTCAGGCCTGCGGTGCACTACAAATCGTAGCACAGAACCGTGAGCTTGGGAGTGCAGGCAGCTCAGGGCCTTCAAATCACAGCCTCATGACCGCGCAACCTGGGGCAGACAAATCTCTCCCTCTCAGCTTGAGCTTTCTCGTTGGTGCCCTCGGGCTCATTACACCCATTTCGCAGGCTGTTGAGCAGCCTAGAGCTATCTGTGTGTCATACCTGGTAGGCTGTGGGCATTCCATGAACAATAGCTATTCTTGCATTCCTTTGTTCTCCAACCATAACAAATGACTCCCCATCGTTACCCAGACGTGCGGCTCACTTTTATGCCTCCGGGCGTGTGCTCCTGCTGCCCCCTAGACTGAAAGTTCCTGTCTCCATTCTCAGCCAATCAGAGCACTCCACATCCTCCTCTTTGTAGAACATTACCCGTTGTCATCTGGGCCCAGACACCCAACTATTCATCTGATTTACAAAGTGTTTTGTTCTGCCTAGAGTTAGGTGTTCACATGACTGACTCGCCAACTTCCCCATGAAAAGACGATGTCTTTTTTCACCCCACCCCCACCTCCACACACCCTGACCTTTAGTATTTAACAATGTCTTTTAGAATGGCCTTAGTGGTTTTATTCAGATAAGACCAGCTCATTGTCTTTTTAAAAATCAATCAACACAGAAAATTATATAGAGCTAAACATCTCCTAAGATCCCTCCAATTACATGTGGATAGACGTGTGGAGGATAGAAGACTGCGTGAAAGAAGAATGGATAGAATTGCTTTAGAAAGACAGCTAGTGTTTAAATTTTATTTTAATTCTACAGAAAACAAAAATAATGGAAAAGTCACACTTTTCACACATTTCTCCACAAAAGTTATTATTCCCTTAAAGATCCTTCCAAGTTTAAAGAAAAAAAAAATCAGTGGAACAGTTAGAGTCATGCCTTGAATGCCTTTAGTCGGTATGCGAGAGAGGAAGTTAACTCGTAGGTGTCCTCTCACTTCCTCCCAGAGCTCTCCCTTCCCATCACATTCTTTTTATTAATACACTGCACATCCTGTTCCTCAGCCTTACTGCCCACTCTTGCCCCACTTCTCTCTAGTTGAGTGCATGAAGGGCTCACCAAATGACCTTTAACGACACCTTCCTAAGTTTGCTTTCGGTTACTCTTTATCATCAAGTAGGTTTTCCCAAGAAGGGTTCATAATGTGCTGGATTCCTGGATCCTTGCACGTATGAGATTGGCTACCTGCCTTATCCTTGCTGAACTCTAAATTAATTAGGTGTAAAAGTCTTCAGCAGCACTGCCTTTCCTGCAGAACTCTAAATATTTCTTCTCTGTGCTCTGGTTTTTCTTCTGCTGCAGATCAAGTCCGAGGCAAACATGACGTTTTCCCTCTGTCAGAAAGATGAATTACTCCCAATGTGCATTCCTTCATTTCCCTTTTGGTAATATTACAGAACCCCAAGTTTTAAGAAGGCACACACAGCTTGAGACATTCTCCAGCCTTCTCTGCTGCCAAGTAGGTCCGTGTGACTATGTTTTGGTCAATGGTACGTGGGCAGAAGTGGCACGTGTCTCCACAGATGCCCCAGTGACCTTTCTGAAGGATTATCTTTGTACAACCTTTACATCTCTGATTTTTCTCTGATGATTTTCTTGATTTTTTTTTCTCTGCACATACTGCAATTTTCCTCAAGCTTTTCCTATTACTAATTTGGTTTTCAGTGGATCCTACTTTGCTCCTTTATTAACGTTTTCTTGAGTGATGTTTGTATCTTCAATTTTCTCCTTGGTTCTATAAATGCTGTTTTTTACTCATTCTGTGCTTTCATCATCGTGTCTTGAGCTCGCAACTGATTAGTTTTCAATACACTTTATTTTGAATGAATACTGCCTCTCCAACCCAAGAGCCAATTCCAACCTGGAAATTATCTTTGGGGATGGGAAGAACGGGCTAAAGGTATCCCGTTATCATTTACTCTTATGTCATGCCTTCTACCTTCCTGGTCCTACTCATCCTTAAAGGGAACCCACCTGCTCCAGACTCTCCCAATCCACACTGATGACTTCCTCTCTAGTCCCCAAAGGGCTTCTCCAAGCTAAAAAATTCACAGGTAATACCTGAGCTACTAAATGCACCTGGGAGTTCTGAGGAAGGGGGTGAACCTTGTCACACATGGTTGGGCACATCAAGGTTGTCTTTGTAGATTTTTGGACCACTGATTTTCTGAAGGAAAAGGAGGGTACAAACTAGAACCAAGACTCTGGAGAGGCTTCAACACAGACCCACTAGCTCCAGTTTAACTCTAAGTTGGAAAACACTGTAAGGCAGGTGGAAGGAAGAGGACCAGCCAGGGTATTACCTTTCAAAGAGTACTAGAGAGAAAACAAGCACCTTAGCAAGCCACGAGATCTTCCCAACCTGCCCTGCAGCCACTGCTGCGGGGTGAGCGAGCCTGCATTCAAGCCCGAACACCTCAACTCACTCACTGTCTGACTTCGAATAAGTCACCGAATCTCCCTCAGCCTTTGTTTCTTCATCTATTCATTGGAGATGATAATAGTATATGAGGACTGCCCGAAAAAAACGCAGACATAAATGCCTCTACTTTTCACATTACGTGACTGGATACTTTCCAGACAGCCTTGTGTGCCACCATAGGGAGGTTATAAAAATTATATTAGATAACGCACATAACAGTTCCAGCCTCATCCTTCACCTCGTGTTACTCTCCAGGAACATCAACCTGTTAGCGGTTCCTCCACACAAGCAACAGGCCATTCTTTATCCCTCACCTTGGTTTCTGCAGCCCCCTCTCCTTCAGATGCCCTTTTCATCACCCCTGCCCTCTAACACCCAGTTTAGGCACCTCCTCCTCCAGGAAACTCCAGAGCTCGCTGTGCCTTCTTCCCAGCCTCTGTGTATCCCCAAATCGTTCTAATTTATCACACTATGCTGTAAGTAATATCTGCATGGCCACCCTTAACTAAGCTCTTGAAGGAACAAAACTGTGGGAATACTTGGATCTGTGTTCTGAAAAAGAGCACTGGGCATGGGCAACAGTAGGCACTCAGTGTTGAATGGATGAAGGAAGCAGGATCGCTGAGGAAAGAGGAAGAGGGTGGCACAGGAAGTGTGTCTGCCACTACCTTCCAGGGGTTCTGCTATTTACACTGAATATGCGTGTGCATGTCTACAATGTGTGTTCTTTAGGAAGATATTCCCAATGCCTAGCACGTCATAGGCACTCAATAAATATTTGATGAACAAAGTAATCCTGAATAAACTTTACAAAAGAAGGGATTGTTTAGGAGCCCAGAAGCACAGCTTGCATCGCAAGCCCTTAACAATGCTCATAGTGAGTTCCCTTTAGAAACTAAACGTGGGGGATAAAAGCTTAAAGGCATTTAAGGTAGCCAAGTAGTGGTACCCACTGATGTGTGGCTGTGCTTACTACCCATGTTTATTCCCACTCATAACCAGACAATGAATACAGGTGGATATCAGAGTTTTAAAGGGCAAGCAAAATAATAATAATAATAATAATAAATAACATAAAGGCAAACCAGGTTTGATGCAAACAACTCTGACCAAAAAGGAAAATGAGCAAAATGTTTGCTGGATCCAAATGCCATGCTATTCATAGGTGACTGTCCATGGATTTCTTTCCATTCACATGTTCTTAGGGGAATGACAGAAAGCTTTCATAGCCCCTGTAAGGAGAAATTCAGCCAAGCCCCCAGTGAAACACAGAACAAAGTCAACCCAAAGGACTGGGAATTACTAGCAGTGAGAAAACCTGTAACGTGTAGGAGCGCCACTTAGCAGCAGTGAATCTTCAGCTGAGTCTCTGCTCCTCTCAGAGGCTCCGTTTTCTCATCTGCAGAACAGAGCTAACAATATCATGACACCAAAGTGTTGCTGTGGGAACTGGATGAGAGAACACACACACAGTGCCCCCTCGGGGCCAGGCGCTCAGCAAAAGCCCAGAAGATGGTAAACTTGCTGCCTTTCCCTCACCGAGACTCAGCTAAGACTTAAGTCCAACAGGCTCTTCCTCATCTGCAGGAAAGAAACAAACAAGCCTTCACCATGCTGGGTGCTGTCAACTCCAGCTCAGAAGACCCTTGAAAGGTTGCAAAGCGTAGAATGTTCCTAAAATTAAAGCTGAGTGACATCGCAGCTCTGTGCCAGAAAAACCAGGAGATGGATGCAAATTTAGAAAGATTATAATGAAAAAAATATTACAATCATCCTCCTGGGACATGTAGTTCTCGTTTGGTTGCCAGATTTCCTGGTCATCTAACATGCGTATATGTTTAGTCCTGTGTAAATAATTTATGAATATAGAGTCAAGCAGAGTTGAGTCCAAGGACAGACAGAAGAGGCCAGGGACACAATGTTTAAGCCTCCTTAAATAAAATGTTTCCATTTTATTCTTTTCCCAGCAGGCAGTTACCTCATGCATAACCTGTCCCACTCCATCCAATTTGGCATCTTTCTGCTTCTTGCCTTATAGTCGTAGAGAGTCATGGACTCTCAGAGTTGGATGGGGCATTTTAGATCAACCTCTGCAAAATACGGATCTTCTGACGGCAAACACGTTCACTCACAACTTTTGCTTGGTTATTCCCATAAGAGGAAGTTCACTGCTTTCTGACATAACTAGTTCTGTTGTTCGGCAGTTCTGCTAAGTTTTTCCTCATTTGCAACCTGCAACTTTCCCTGCAACCGTCTGCTGGTTCTCCCTCCATGGCAACCACTCAGTATGATTCTAATCCTTCTTTCACATGAAGAAGGTACCTCTTACTGCATCTCCTGCAGGCTAAAAGCCCCAGTTACCACGTTCAAACCACCTCCAATATGATACCCTAGACCTCTGTCTTCCAAGTAGCCCCTTTCTGGGTGCTTCATTTTATCAGTCTGTATTGGACCCAGGGAAACATAGCAGTCCAGATGGGTCTGAACAACCACACAGAGCAGGTCAAACTGGCACAGCCTCTCCTCCAGAGCCTGAGATCAAATCCTCCTCCTCTTGGGGTCCCTCTCCTCCCTCACTCAAGTTCCAGTCCTCCTACGAGGACCCCAGTGACCCTGAGAACAGAAACAAATTTGGAAGTGCCAGAGACAGTGGAAAGTGGAGGGAGTGATGACGCAGCTGAATTTCTTGCACCGCCAGCCAAGGGCACCCACCCAGGCCTGCTACGTCCAAAAATAGCACTCTGTCCAAACAGGCTCTCAGAAGCTACTCGGGAGCCCTCGTTCCAGCTCTCTAGGGTGTGGTCCTCAGTGTCTCTGCGCCCGTCCTCTGCCATCCTTTCCAGAGTTTGATGGACCAGCTTCATTTAGCCACTGACACAACCATCACTCCGAATGGCCAAGGTTTAAATACACTTAGAAATATATTTTTATGGAAATAGATGAATGTCCGTCAACAGAAGACAGGTGACGTAAACACATCCATAATATGGAATGTGATATAGCTGTAAAAAGATACTGTACAGAAATACCTCTAATACATATAGCAAATTGAAAAAGGCAAGTTTGTAAAGTGGCAGTAGTTCCAATGGAATCCATTTACTAAGTTTTTAAAATGTATTGCACGCAATCAAGAATAGAACATAAATGCATAAAAAGGGGCTGAAGGGCCCACGACAAACTGTAAACAGCAGCCCATTTGGAGAGAAGTGGAATTGTGGGGAATGAAAGCAAAAGGTGAGAGGGTAATTTTCTACCCTATTTGAAGATTCTAAAAGCAAACAGACTTATTACTTGTGTGAAAAAGTCCCTTGACCTTATGTACACCTTTCACCCTTTGCCACTTAATGATCTAAGAGCTGGAAGGGCCTGGAGAGCCAAGAGTTGAGTCTCTGAGTGGCATGCCCAAGGTGGTATGCATCTTGCCCAAGGCCACATAGCTAGCTAGGGACCGCCGGAGACCACAAGTCACAGTGAAGGTCCTGACCTAATGGGAATCCCAGAGGATTAAAGAAAGACCTTCAATTTAATTACTAAATCAAACCAACTTACTTTTTCATTGAGTCAGAAATTCCTACTTGAGGGTAACAGTGACTTAGAAGAGACCAAGACTCACCAAAATTGTAGAGGGAAATGGGAGCCTGTGTCCTTCCACGGAGGATAAAGGGCAAGAGGGAAGGCCCGTCACTCAGGCACAGGTGGCAGGGTCCTACTTTCTCTGGGCTTGCTTGCCACCACCCACAAATCAGAGGCAAGAGGCTGAGTGAGAGGGAAGGGGAGAGACTGGATTCGGAAGTATAGGGTGCTCTCCGTGCTGGGTGCTTATCTGAGCCACGACCGCGTCTTCAGAATGAGAGACTGGCGACGACACTGCCCGAAGGCACACTGCCGTGGCGGAGCTGTCAGTCTGTGACGTGACCTCAATTGCTTATGGACCCTCTGCCTCTCAGGGAGGGAAGGCTGACTTCAAGTCTGATTCAGTTCCAACTAATATGGAGCTGCTGGGCTGCCACATGAATTACATCATTTGATATTCCCAAAATTTCTACAAGTGTGCCAAAGAAATTCTAAAGTCACTTGCCAAAAGCCTACGACTGGTAAAGAGTGGGGCCCACAGGCAAAGTCAAGTCTCCTGGCTCCATATTCAGTGCGTCCTCTACCTTGTCTCTCTGGGGCACAGGACCTGGAAGGACAACTCACTTGAGTAGTGAAATTTAAGAAGTTCGCGGGTTGATGTGGTCTCTCTCTCTCTCTCACACACACACACGCACACACGTGCACTCACAGTCCCATAACAGTGACAACAGAGACAGGCTCCAGAGTAGCATGGCAGTGCCTCAAATATGCATCATGCAACGCAGTGATATTTATAGCTGGGCTGGCTGACAAGTTGCCACGAATGTGCTTCAGAGTAATCTGGGGGGAGTGTGGAGTTATGGATCGGCCATACGTTGGATAATTGTTGAAGATAAGTGATTGTGTATGGGGGTTCATTACACCATTTTGTATGTTTGAAATTTTCCATGACACTTTTTTTATAATACATCATGTGAGGGATCATTTTTCTCTCAATTTGTCACCTGGTAGGAGGTGCCATTTTAATTAACTTTCTGCCTCCTGTCATGGTAAGAAAAATATTAGGACCAAAGGTTTGTGCAGCTTGTAAAATTCCAATTCTAACAATAACAGCTGCCACTTGTTGGGTGCTTCTGGCATCCCTGGCACTGTACTGGACCCTTTGCCTATGATTTCATTTAGTCTTCACAAGGGCCCTATGAGTAAGGGAGTGAACTAAAGTATCTTGTCCAAGTCTACACAGGTGACAAATGACGAGCAAGAATTCAAATCCTGAATTACTTGTGTTCTTAATTTCTACTGTTCCCACAAGACATTGATACTTAGACACATTAAGACTTATATGTAATTGGGACTAAACCTATGGACTGTTTATTTCTAAGTGATCATACCCTTTAAAACGTGTCTCAGTCATTCCAATTTTAGGATTCTATCCTGTGGAGATTATCTGGAATATGGACAGAGATTTACTCACAAATATGTTCATCTCGGTGTCGATAAAAATCGGGGGAAAGTAAGAAGTGGTTGGACTATCCAGCAGTGGCCCTCCTCCAGGAAGCCTGCCCACTGCTCCAGTCTTGAGTGGCTGCCCGTCCTCTTGGTCCACAACATCCTACACTGGTGTCTTGTTACCCTGACTCCGCCATCATACTGTGAACTTCTGAGAAGCTGAGCTTTTCTTATACATCTTTGGTTTAGAGTGAGCACTTGAATGTGTGAGGAATGAATTAACAAATGATCTTGGGAGTTGCTTATTTAATACATATGTAAACTGAAAACTGGGGTGTTAAAGTAAGTTGCTAGAGGTCACAACACAAGGGCAGAAGTAGAACCCAAGGTCACATGCAGGGCCCTTCGCCCTCCACCTTAAACTTAAGACTTCCTCTAAAATAAAATAAAATAAAATGGCTAATGTTTGCTTGCTTGAGGAAAGGGAGAGGAAGTTGGAGGCTCCTTCCTCTACAGGTCTTCATGGAAGTGATGAGATGCCAGGGGACCACGGGACCTTGGAGATGCTAAGCAGCTGATATGGAGTATGAATGAGAAAGCACATCTTTAATGTGGATATACACTCTGACATGTGTCTATGAGAAGGCTAAGCAAGGAAAGTAAGTGATACACTGCACATACAGCATGTTCTCAACCATTTAGAGAAAGCAAATTCATTAAAACTAAATAAATAAATAAAGACCAGAAGGAAAATTGCCAAACATTAACAGTAGTTGCCTTTGAGTAATGAAATTTTTTTCTGTTTCCCTATACTTTTTTGTACTTTCCAAATTTTCCTCAATGGATGTGCTTTATTCTTATAATCAGAATGATTAATCGTCAGTAAATCACCAAATTGATTCTGAAGGCAACCTGACCCTTCTAGTAATGACTTAGAAAATCACCCAGTATTTTACTGTGAAACTGCATTGCTTACTATGCAACTGTCACATATAAGCCCATGAGAAGTACATCGATCAGAATCAGAATACATGCAGTGTTTTTCCCCAGTTCCTGGGGTTCTTACTACAAATCCCTGACACCAGGTCTAAACGAATTCTCAGGACTCTAATGTTCCAAAAGATCTCTGTGAATTTCATTAACGAGTTATTCCTGTCACTTTTAATAAGAATGCTCCACATCCTTGCATTTGTAGAGAGCCACATTTTTTTGAAGCCATCCTGTCACTTTCTCATTTACCCCCTGCTATTGTCTGACTCATGAAGAAAGCGGGACCCCTCCACCAGAGTTCAATATTGAGATAAGTAAGATCTATTTCCTGTGGGCTCCTGAGGGCAATTTCTAAGGGGAGAGCCAAGTGTGTTCTGAATACGGGTGTGTTGTGTTCTTTATAACTTCAGGCTGAAGGCAGGAAACACCCACCCTCCAGCCCGCCTGCTTGTCAGTAAATATGAAATGAATGAGTGGACTTAGGTTTCACTCACTTGAACCTGAAAGTTCTGGTGTTGTTTTTTATTTGTATTTTACTGAGTTTATTTACCTTAGAATGACACACACTTCACAACCACCCAAGGGCTCCCTTTACAGTTTGGCAAACTGTCACATCTTTAGGTAGGGTCTCCTTGAGTACAGGGCTTATCCTCTGGGATTCTTCTCCCACCATCATTCTCTACTGCTGGTGAGCACCCCAAGCCTACCAAGAGGTCTGAACACGCGTAAGCACGAGTCACATGACTTAGTACCCACCACGACTCCAGGAGATACATCCATGTTCTTCCCCTTACATTATACAATGTGGATGCAGCCTGCTGGTTCTTAAGGAACACAGGAGAGAGGAGGGATGACCCAAACCCACTCCTCTGCCTCAAAGCCTGGAGCATCTTCCGCTCCACTAATTCTAGTGTAAACACTGAGCAGGAGGGACTCTCACTGCACACAGAAGGAAGCTGGAGCCCAGAAAGTTCAGTAGCACAAAGAGCTAACTAGGGGTCTCCTTCTGACTTCCTGCTGCCTTTTGCTTTATGATTATATTCAAAGCAGCTTCCTACTGGGAAAAAGGAATATGTGCAAGCCCAGGGCAAGAAAAAAGTGAATCATTTAGTAATCACGAAAGAAAACTGATCCCCAATGATAACTGTAGTACTCCTCAGCAGATCAACCATTGAGATCTGTGGCTTTGTTTAAGAACCAAAACCTATTTGAATCCGTAAAGATTTCATTCTTTGACTTAAAGGGTATTGTTATAACAATCATCATAACTTTGACTTTACTGTGGATACCAACAAAAAACTCGCTTGATGCAAGTTTCCCTTTTATGCAAAAAGAGGCACTAAAAGCAGACATGTTGCTGGGTGTCCTTACACAAGTAATTTCTCCACTCTGGGCCTCAGTTTTCCAGTCTGCACCCAAAAGGGTCTGACCAGATGATTTCTGAAATTAAATGGCTAGCTAGCATCCTGATGAAAAAGCTATTATACCCAAGGGCCACGTGGAAGCACCATGAAATGAAACATCCTGGAAACCCTAAGAATAAAAACACACATAGCCAGGAGATAGGGACAGGGCAAAACAGCATGTTAGCTTTGGAGAAATCCAGGGTCCAAGTGTTGTTTTGGATTTCCAGTTTTTCCTCTGCCAAATACAAAAATAAGCAGCTACTTCCCTGGAACTCTCATAAAAGAAACATAAAAATTTAATTAAATGAAAGCAATGGAAACAATGCTTTGTTCTCCTACAAGAGGCTCAGGAGTAGCCGGCTAAGAATACTTTCTTCCCAGAGGGCTGGTGTCAACAGCCCATGTTTATGCCCAAACAAAGGCCTCCTGGCACAGAGATGAGAGGCAAAACATCTAAGACTCCTAGTTGGCCCCATTCCAATTTGAGGGGACGGGGACAAGCCTGGAGAGAAAACCAACTAAGCTTATGAAAGGCTAGGAGAGTAAGGAATTACTAAATCTTTTCCTCAAACGAATAAAGAATTCTTGAAAGGGATAATAGAAGGGTGCAGCTTTCAATCTGAATTACTTTCTTTGTTTAACTCTTCTGCCTGAGGCCACTGCCTTTTAAACCAAGCACAGCATCCCAGTTTCGCTTTTAGTTGCCCGCCTGGCTGTGCGCAGTGTGGGAGTGGGGACACCCAGACTCAAGTCCTCCCGCTAAGGCTAATTTCACTGGTTTCCACTTGGACAAGTGGCTGAACGCTCCAGGTCTGCTGGTCGCCTATAAGTGGGTTCAGAAGATGTTCTCCAGACTCTCCGTAACAGTGTGGGGGGTGGGGGGAGCTGGAACCCCACCCCCACCCCGCCCGAGTTCTCCCCATGGACAGGGTCATCTCCAGCGATCCTGGCCAAGGTGAAGCCACAGCCCCGTTGCTCAGCAAGCACACTGGGGCGGTGGTGCCATTCCTGCGCAGACCACCTACTCCCGCAAAACCTTAGGCGCTTACTGCCGCGCCAGCGCCAGCACCTGGGAAGGTCAGTCCATCCTCCCGCCCATGTCACTGCGGACTGAACAAGTCTGGTTAACAACACCTGCAAAACGGGGCTGAGCACATATAAGCAAAGAAAAAGGCAAAACGAACCAGAAACCTCTCTTTCCGGACCTCGGAAAGTCTCTCAAGCTCTTACAGAACTGAAAGTAAAAGCGTCCCCGGCTAGGACAGAAGGCCTTGGCTGGCCTTCTTGTGAAAATGCGTGACACGCCAAAAGGGGCCGATGACCCCGGGGCTGGCCGCACGCAGGGACCTACGAATGCAAAGCGCAAGCACAGCCCGAGACCGCGCCAGGCGCTGTTTATTTAGGTTTTTAAATACACAGCTAAAACGAAAATATTTTCTTTTAAAAAATCTTTCTCTGATAAAACTGCCTTCAATGGTGTTCTAGAGAATAAAAGGACGAAAAAGGAAAACACGGAATCTTACAGCCAGGCGCGGTCCGCAGGGCAGGTTCTGGCCGCCGGCTGCGGGGGCGCTCGCGGTCTCCCCACAGGGGCAGCAGCCCCGGCGCAGGGACAGTCGTGTGCTCGGCACGGTCTTGTTGTGTTGTTTTGTTGTTTTTAGGGGCACCCGCACACCCTTAATTCAACCCCCGTCTGCAAGAAACCTCCGTGAGGTGCAGGTGAGGGGTGGTCCTGATCACATCGAGTAACAACACGGCGGCCGGGGGCGGGCCGGCCTGCAGAAATCTTTCCGTAGCGGCTTTCTCGGTCCGGCTGTCCCCTTCCAAGTCAGGCAGTTTGGGCTGATGCCCGAGTAATACCTTTTAAATGTCTCCGTCGTCCTCCTGCCGCAAGTGGGGCCCCCAGCGCCTCTTCCTACCCCGCGTCCGAGACAATGGGCACGTTCCGCAAGGCGGCTCCAAAGGGCGAGCTGTGCGCGGGGCTCCTGGGGCTGGGCGCACGTGCGTTTGTTATGGTGACTGTCCCCACCCCCTCCGCGGGCCTCGGTTTTCGGGTCTATGAAGCCAGAAGGCGGGATCTGCAGGAACCCCAACTGTGCGCGGGATCCTCACCCCCTTCCTTGCAGATGGTGCTGTGGAGAGGGTGAAGCGGGGTTCCTGGGGGTCGAGCGCACGTGGGTTTGTTGTGAGTCCGCAGGCTCCCGCAGCTGGGAAGAAACCGGGGCGGGTCCCCGACCAGGACAAAAATACCGGCACCCCCAGGCAAAAGGTGGCCACGCGGTGTGGCGAAGGCGGCGGAGGCTCCACGCCGATTCCCTGCGCCCTAGGTGTGCCCCGGGTCCCGCCGCCCCCTTCCCGCGTGCGCCCCTTGTCATCACGCCTCCCGGGGCGCCGGGGCTGCGCCGCCCACCGCACCCCTACTCACTGGCTGCGCTCTGAACTGCGGCTGCTCCGCCCGCTCAGCGCTCCCGCCGGCCGGCAGCGGGCTTCCTTTGTTCGCGCCAGGGCAGTGCCCCTAGGCGTCCTCCCCGGCCTGCCCAACCCGGACAGCCCTCCCCCAGGTGCCTCCCGACCCCGTGCAGACGCGGGGGGCCGGAAAACCCCCACTAGAGTTCTGGGAGGGGAGTGTGCTGCGGAGAAGCAGAGGGTCGGGGATGTGGCATGCAGGGGCCTGGGGAATGAGGGCACAGGGGCGCGCTGGAGGGCGGGGGAAGCGAGCGGTCTCCGTTATGCAAATAGTCGGGAAGACCGGGCGAGTCCCCTGCCAAACCGAGCCCCAAACCCGCCGGGCCATCCCGAGGTCGCTGGAGTCCGGGCCTCGGGGTCGGGGGTACCGGGTTGGGGTACCGGGTTAGGGTACCGCGTGATGCTGGGACGCTGCATCCCCGGAGGGTGGCAGACCGGAACAAGGGGGAGGAGCCACCTGGCGGGGAAAGGATCCCCAAATGCTGCTTGTATGTGTCCTAATCCCACAAGCCCCTGGAACTGAATCCAGCGCTCTCCGGCTTCTCGTCCTAGCGAGCAGGAACTGTACCCCTGGCTTGGCTATCGACCGACTGCGTGCCGCTGAACAACTCAACCTCTGAGCCCCGAATTCTTATTATGTAGCATGGAAGGCAACAAAATCTGGTTCACAGGGTTGGGCAACAACCTCCCCACGTTGGGGCGTGGCACGCACCCGCTGCTCTGAGGCAGCACACACAGACGCGAAGGAGTGTGGGCGCGTCCCCGCTCCCGGAGACTTGCACCCCAAGCTGTCTGCCGACTGCGGGCGGGTGGCCTCAGGGAGGGTGGGTCCTCCTGAGGTCCGCAAGGAAGGGAGCAGGTTCTTCCCCTTAGCTGCTGGAGGAAGGCGAGAGGAAATTGCTTGTGGACCAAGCGCCACCACGGCACAGTGGCCGTTCCAGGTGTGCCCCGGCTGCTTCCGTAACACAGACACCCGGCCCAGAGGAGGGCCAGAAGCGGCTCGGGCTGAAAGGTGACTGACTATCTTAGAAATAATCATCTCCCAAATGTCTCTACAGCGCCCTCTTGGCCCTGGTTCTGTGCCTGGAGGGAAGGGGGTGTGACAAAGGAAGATTGACAGGAGAGTGGACAGTAGTATGGGTCCTCTGCTTGCATGAGGTGGGCGCACACTGTGAGAGTGCTTGAAGCCCAGGCCCAGAAGTCTCCAAATTGAGATGGCCTGCCCCTCCCCCAGCAACCCGGGAAACGGAAGGTGAAATCCTCATCTCATCTCCAGTACCATCCTTCCAAACCCTGCTTCCTCCCGCCCCAGATTCTGGACCCTGCGCGTTGCTGGCCCTCCCAGCTACTGTGGGAGCATTATTGAACTACACACAGAGTTCCGGTTAAGGGGGCTGCCAAGCAGAGTGACTTCAAATCTCTGTGGGCAACTAGCTGTGTGTTGGTGTGAGTCCATTCACCCCTCTAAGCCTCTCTGAGCCTCCTTTACCCCTTCTGTAACCTGGAGGTATCAAAGACAGTGTTGTTTGGGGGCTGATGTGACACGATCTCCATGAGGCACTCAGCTAAGTATCTGGCACACAGCAGGCGCTCACAACAAGGAAAGGTGGGAGTGATTCAGCGGAAGCAGACAAACTCATAACACTATGCTGGGAGACTGGGGATTTCATTCTGAGAAAATTGGAAGCTATTAAAAGATTGATGTGGGGATATGACATGTATCTTTAGGTTTCACACAATTTCTCTGGCAGCATACTGGGAAGATGGAAGGCAGGAACAGAGACTGCCAGCATGGAGTGCAGAGACCAGCCTGGAAGCTGCCATCAGTGGGGATATGATAGGAGCTGTGACAATGACAGAGGGGATGAAAAAAGGACGTCCAAATAATAGCTACTATTTGGGGAACAAAAGGACTTTGCTTATAATAATGCCTCATCTCATCCTAAGATAGGTGGTGGCCTTAGCCCCATTGTATGTTTGAGGAAATGGAAGTCACCTAGGAAATAGAAGAGCTATTTTTTAACCTTCTTCCACGTTCACTGAGCGCCTTTATCATTTCCTTCCTCCACGTAACTGTTGTATCCACTGCGTGGGAACCAAGAATGAGAAACAGGACAGTTGTTTTAGAAGGCTGTCCAGGCTCCACTCCTCAGTTGTCTTTACCAGAATTCCAGCCAAATGATAAAGAAAATAAGGGAAAGCCTCAATCTCGATTCTTGGTTTGTAGGATTGAGATGACCACAGGTGATAAGGCAAGCCCAAGATGTGCCTGGGGCGCGGAGGCGGCAGGGCAGGAAGTAAGAGGCCCCTTAGCAAACTTCTAGGGTGGGAGCGGCTGTGGAGCCATTCCCTTTGGAGCTGCTCCCTCAAGGTTGCTGTCTGGTCAGTTGGAGCCACCTGACCCTTAAGAGAGAGGCAGAAGGCTGACCATTAGTTCGGGGTCGGGAGGTTGTCCTGTGGTCCCCAGCCTATTTTTGAGGCTTGCACACTTACTCCCTCTGGGGCCCCTGCCTTGACAGTTTCTTCTCCCAAGGAAGTACTTTCCCTCTGAACACTGTCTCCGCCCCCAGCCCCTCACAAGCTCAGTCTTTGTCCGTAAATAATATTTCATGTAATGCCTTTCTTGGCCATCATTTGAAGCCGTTTGCCGGCTAATCCAAATAATGCCCTGCTGTATAATGTTCATTTACAACAACCCACTCCCAAACAATGTTTTCATAACACTCTTGACTTGGAGGAGATATTATTCAAGTCTTGTGAGGAAAAAAAAAGAGGGTCACAATGTCTTCTGAAACTCTTCTTCCTCAACCTGGTATAGATGCTCTAAGGGTCTTAGAGAGCCCTGCCACTTCTCCTTCTGTGCACACTTTCAGTACCTGTTGTCCAATATGAGGGTAGGCTCAGGGTGAAAGGAACTGCTGTGTGGTCTGTCTATGCCCGCTGCCTTGGACCTCAGTGCTGTCAGCTTCAAGGCTGAAGATACCTATACACACAGCTAAATCTATAGATCCTAAGTCATAAAATGTAAACAGAATAGCAGTATCTCTAAATTAAGCAACTAGGGACTGCTCCTGCTGTTCCTGCACAGACAGGCCAGTAGAGCTTTGAGTGGGGCAGGAGAAGACACTAGTGGGCAGAGGCTTAACACTAGAGACAGGCCTCAGGAGAGGACCACAGCCTTGGATAAGGAAAACGGTGGCCCCATATCCCCTAGGACAGCAAACAGTGGCATGTGGCTTCAAGACCTCGCAGTGGCATATGAACATGCTGTGATCAGGATAGGACAGAGAAATGGACCTATTGTGGGCCACAGGGATGGTTGGACTGCACTTCACCCACTCGACTTCAGTATTCAGCCCTGTCCTAAGAGAGACAAGGAAAAACTAAGTCTCCATTATCAAATCGCTTATGTTTTAGCAAAATATCTCCTAGTTCACAACAATAATAATAATCACCATGTACTGAACATCTACAGTGTGCAACCCATTCTATGTGCATATCCTCATTCAATCCTCACTTGGGGGAGGAGGTATCATTCTAGAACACTAATGCACTTATGTTATCTTGAGCTCTTCCTATCCTTGCCTAAGGTCAATCTTAGCATGAGATTAATGCATGGGGGCAAGGGGCGATGATGAACTCCAAGAACATGAAAAAGTGAGGGAAGTTTTGCTGCAAGTTTCTTAAAGAGACAAGATGGTGTTACACCAAGTTTGGGTCACATGTGGCCCAAGATGGCTTTGAATGCAGCCCAATATAAATACGTAAATTTTCTTAAAACATTACAAAAATTATGTGTGGACTGTTTTTAGCTCATCTGCTATCATTGGTGTTAGTGCTTTTTATGTGTGGCCCAAGACAGTTCTTCTTCTTCCAGTGTGGCCCAGGGAAGCCAAAAGGTTGGACACCCCTGTGTGCACCAAACATCATGAGGCAAGGCTTCCTACGTATCTGCTGCAGTGTCCCTTCCTGCGGAGTTCTGCTCCTGACAGTCGCCCTCATACATTTCTGCACTTCCCACCTCAATTTCCCTCTTTCCCACAATGCTCCTCCAGCTCCCTCCTCATCAAGGTTCTTAACCTCAAGATGTCACCTTCATTTTAATGTCAATCAATTTTAATTAGCCTCTCTCAGTGACTTCGCGGGGTGTGAGAAAGTGAGAAGCTACATACATGTATACATGTATGCATACATACATAAAGACAATTCACATGAATATAGATCTTTACATTTACAAGTGGCTTGCATATACATTATCCCACTTGAGCTCTCTTCAGACTCACTATAACCTGTGAGGTAAGTAAGGCTTTTTATTTACACATGAGAACCCTGAGGCTCCAAAGTAAAGTGAGTTCCTTAAAGCCCACTAGTGAGTGTTGAGCTGTGTCTCGAAACCAAGGCCTCTTTCCTCTATCACATCTGGTCCCAGGACTGCAAAATGCTGGACAAGCCCATCAGACTGTCAGTGATGGTTCGCAGGCTTCCGCTGCCCTGCTGCCTGGGGGCAGGGCTCACAGGCTATCCCCAGGAGACCAGATATACCAGGAATGGCAGGAAATACAGGGGGAAAGGGACTCTGAGAAATCAAAGATGCTTATAATAAATTTTCTCAAAAAGATCCAAGAAATTGGCTTCCCTTAAGGGATGTCTATCAGAACCAAAGTGGAAGCTGCCTCCTGGGTATTTATGACCTGAGAGTGACTGCCTGAATAACCTGTAATAACGGTGAGGCTTTGTGAGAGACTCTGTTGGTCAATGAACCTTCTTTGAAATTATTATAACAAATGTCGTTAGAGCCATACCACCCTGAACACACCCGATCTCCTCTGGTCTCTGAAATTAACACATTTTGGGGAGGAAGGGGGGTAAATCAGCATTTGATGCCTATTGGTGGTTTGTTCCAAATCTGCTTCTAGACAGAGTCATGTTTTTAAATGTCTATTGTTAATAGGGTTTTTCCCCCTATTTTACAGATAACATTTGCTTTAGGAAATTTAGAAAAGTCAAACAAGTATGAAGAAGCAAGGTGGGAAAATTGGCATCCCATCAGTCATGTTAATGAAAGAATGTCCAGCCTAAGAAAATGTCTTGTAAGAGTTTATTTGAGCCAAAATGAGGATGATTGCTGCAAAATCTCGATGCATTGAGAAAATGCTCTGGAGAATGGCAGTTTTGCAGCTTATTTTATACATCAGAATCAAAGGAGATGTAAGGAGGACTACATGAAATTTATTGGTTGTACATTAGGAAGGAAGGAGAAAGCAAAGGAGGAAGTAATCTCTGAGACTGAATGAAAAATAAAATAGAGAGACACATACTTCTTTCACATTGGTGAGTACAGGATAGTTAACATTTATAGCACAGAAAGATGGTCTTTGGGCAAAGAGATAACCACGAGGGGTTCTGGTCCAGTGCTCTGTTGGAAGGTTGTGCCTTGAGGGGTCTAAAGAAGGGAATTACTCTGACATTTCAAAGATACGTTATCTTAGATGTGGTAGGACAATATACAGGCTCACGGAAAGGATTGACTTTTGCCAAGGAAGCCACAGGCCCCACCGTGACTTGCTTTTAGTTAGGAATGTTTATGTCCAGATCATCCTATGTGGTTACTTTCCATCTGAGTTTGAAGTCCACCACGTAGGCCTTCCCTGATCTTGTCAGGTTTAGTACGAAGCCCCTTTTTCATCCACAGCCACAAGCAGAATTAAAATTTTGGCCTATTTGTCCTCTAGTCATTCCCTGTGTATTTTTCTAGAACTTTCCATAGTTGAAGTATAATGTATATGTGTTATCCTGCTTTTCTCTCCCATTTAGTGTATAAGCATTTCCTATATATATTTAACAAATTATTTATCCATTTCAGCCCTTATTCAATGCGAGACAAATATCTTTAGGCAAGTTATTAGTGGTTTATTGCACTGTCTGTTCACTGTTTGGGAGACAGTTGAGTTTGGTGGCTAAGAGAACTGACTGTGGAGGTTAGCTGCCCGAGTTTGAATCCTGACTCTGCTGCCTCCTAGCTGTGTGACTTAGAACTTAACCTCTCTGGCTCTGTTTCCTTACCTATAAAATGAGGGCAGTAGTATCTACCTCACAAAGGGGTTCTAAAATTTAAATGAGTTAATTACGTTAAAAGTGCTTAAAACAATATATGTCATGGTCAGCACTGAGTAAGTGATAGCTATTTGGAGTATGTGAGTGCATCATAAATTATTCAACCATTCTCCGGCAAGCTGGACATAGAGGTTGTTTTCTAAGCGTCATTGTGAAGGGATTTGAATTAAGGCATTAAGAATTAAGAAATTCAGGATGAATGACCCGGGAGGAAATGTTCCTTGGGAGGAGGCATATGACCAATTTTAATGAGATGATATTTAATTCTATTTGACAAACATTTACTGAACATTATGGGCCAAGAAAGGGTCTAGGCCAGGTCAGGGAACACCAAGATGAATAGAAGGCACCAAGATGAACAAGGGACAACTTCACTCTCAAGGAGCACTGGTGAGATTTACAAAAATGTCACAATTGTGATTATTCTCAGGAGCATTTGAGATCTTGTCCCCAGCATATGTCATCAGTTTGGCTCAAATAGACTCTTATAAAAAAATTTTTTTTAATTTCACAATTGTTACCTCCAAGAGGCCGTTGTCACCATGACATGTTTATATGTATCACCCATGTGGACAGAGGTCACAAAATGCCTAATTTCAAATGACTGATACAGCAGACAGTGCAAGCCCAATCACCCCTCTCTCCTCTCCACATCAGGAAGACTTGATCAAGAATTCCTGCTTTCTTGTCGGCGGTGACACCCTCCTCACCAACAACATGCCTCTTGCTAGGGATTTCCTTCAACCTCTCCAGAAGAAAAGAAAAGGAAACACAAGAAAAAGCACCTGGTGCAGAGCCCTTGTTGCTACTCCATGAGTGTGAACTGCCCAGGATGCTATGACATCACCACCATCTTTAGCCATGCACATGTAGCCATTCTGTGTGCTGCCTGCCCCCCTGTCCTCTGACAGCCTGCAAGGAGTGAAGAGCAAGGCTTGCAGAAGGATGCTCCTTCAGAAAGAAGCAGCACGAAAAGCACCCTGAATGAAGACGAGTGAGGAACCATCCCAAAAAAACAGAAAAGAAAACAAACAAGAGTTCCTGCTTCACAGAAGTATTGTGAACATTGGAGATGTCATCCATAAAGCTCTTAGTTTAGTGTCAGGCACATATTTGCTCAACAAATAATAGCGAACAGTTCCTGAGCACTTGTCCCATGCCAGACACTACATCAAGCACTTTTTAAACATTGTCATTGATCCCTTGCAGCAAATCCATTAGGTAGGCACTAGTAACTTTATTATTCACATTTTATAGATGATGAAACTAAGAGTCAGTGACTTAACCAGGGTCACACAAGAAAGAAGTGATACACCTAGATTCTTAACCAAGGCATTTGATTAATTACAGTGAGCTAATGGTCAGAGTTTGATTCTGGTGACTCAGACATTCACAGGATTATGCCATTGTTTATGGTGCATTTACAGATGTATTTTACATATCTCTTCCCAAAGAGAGCCAGTGTTGTATGAGAAGCCATACAACGTGCAGTACACCTATCTAGGGGCCAAGAGTCCTGAACTCTACCCCCAACTCTCATGACCCAGCCTGCAGACCTCAGCCAAGGCACTTGCCCTTTCCTACATCGTGAAAGGAGGTCAGCTGGACTAAATAACTTGTTTCCAGATCTAACTGGCCTTTGGAATCACCTGCAGAAATTATTTAACTCTAGCCCCCCGAGGCCTTCATGGTGGCGGGGTCGGAGGCTGGGTATCTATAATTGTTGCCATGTTCCCCACGCAGTGTTGGTGATCGGCGGGGCTTTGCACACAAGGCACTAGGTTACTTCTAAGTAGGCTGACCAGACGTACCATTTTAAACGGAACAGAATACAACTGCCGCATTTCAAACGGTCTATGTGGTCAGCCTAGTCTCACTGGGCTCAATTCAAGACTGGCCGTACGTATTGTTTGAAACAGGACAGTGCTGTTGTTTTCTGTCCTATTTAAAATGGTTTGTCTGGTCAGCCTACTTCTAAGGCTCTTTCTAGGTTGTCTCAGAGAAGTTCCTCCACAGGGTAAAATGCCACAACCATGCCTGAGTATGTGGTGCTCCATGGCCAGGGGAGCCTTCTCTCCTGGTACTGCCCTTAGAGAAGGACCATTTGCCAAGGGCTGACGAGCTATAGAGAGCTGAGGCCTGGCTAAGGCCTTAGCCACTTTCTTATTGGCTGTCATCATCAATAGTTAACTGACCATAAAGAGCTGGGCAATACAGTTTGGAAAAGGCCACATTTCCTCAACACTGGGCTAGTTCCTAAAGTTCAAATGTCTCCTGAGAAGCTACTTCAATTTTCTAACCCCTGTTTGCAGAGGGTACAAACAATGTGAAACCTGCGTAGCTTCCCACGAGAAAGCTGAGCGTACAGCCATAGCATTCCTCTACCGGGAGCTGGGGAAGAGATTAGTGATGTGAATGAACCAGTCGCCTGCTCTGTTCAGGTCCAAGTGTGTGGGCATTTGGGAGCACTGGCAAGGTCCAGTGCAAGGAGCAGCCCCTGAAAAATGCAGCAGCATCTATAACAGCTTTCCTTATCTGTAAAGCACACAACTCTCCAAGTTAATTAGTGAGCAGATGGTTTCTAATGATGATAGCAGCCTGCACCTCTCTAACCTAAACAGCTCAGAACACTACAGGCCATGACCCGAAGGCCTCAGAACGACTCCATCCAGAAGGCAGGGACACCAGGGCAGACAGAAGATTGGTGTGGTTTTGTGAGGGTTTGGGGATGGGGTGTGCAGGCGCATCTGTGCAATACACACCGTTGTGTTAAAAGGGGTGAATCAAATCAGCTTGGGGTCCCACAAGTGGGCTGTAATTCCAGGGAGCAAGGGCTACATACAGTCTATCATATCTCTTTGGCCAGTTCCTCTGTGAGGTCTTTCTCAAACTTACAGGAAGAATGGATACTAGGAAACTTATTTCCTTGCCCAAAATAGATGCAAAGATCATAAGTTCACATTCAGAGTGAACATCACAGGGGGGATTTTTATTTGCAGACTCTGGGAGTCATCGGATGGTTGGGTTAAGAAGGGGTATAGTACATCTGCTTGATTTTAATCTCTCTGCTTTAATATGTGCTACTACTTACAGGACTTCCAAGGCACTTTCCTGTACATCTTTCAATTGATCTCTATTTTACAGATAAATCAACTGAGGCCCAGAGACTCAAATGGCCTGCCAAAGATTGCCTTGCTAATAAGTGGCAGTTACGACCAGGGCCCACATCTCCCGACTCTGGTGGAAATGCAAATAAGGGGCCATAGGGCAGCCAGAAATATAGACAGAACCAAAGTCTTGAGAAAAAACAGAAACTGCTGTGGGCCAGCCTCACATAATGAGGCCTCAGAGAGGAATCAGGACAAGCTCATTATTTTCTGACTTTTCATAGTGGTCAGGAATCATTAGCCTGGGTTTTCAGCCCGTCTCCTCAAAGGGCTATAAAAAAACATATAAAGTGATAAATGGAGATTGTAGAGAATGACCAGAAGCCTGGTGGAATGTCATTGTTGCTGCTGTGAAAAAGGAAGTCACCCATCTGAGATAGCTTTGTGTGAAGCCAGACCTCTGATAATGCGTTTCCTTCACCCCAGCGTTTTTGGCACACAGTAAGGTGTAGTCTCAGTGCTGCTTAGATCATAATTCTAAGTTAGTGATTACTGAGCTGAAATAGAGCATGTTAAGATTAGGATCTAGATATTCCAGAATGATCTGAGAGATAATGACTTTCTCAAATTAGTAAGCCAAGAACCAAATTATTTGATAGTTAATCCTCACAAAGACCCTGTGCAGTATGTGGCATTAACCACATTTGGAAATGAGATAACTGAGCCTTAAGAAGTTTGAATAACTGGCCAAAGGCCAGATGTCTTGTAATTGGCAGAGCTGGAGACTGAACTAACTAACATATGGATGGCTTCAAAATCACTCTTTAACCACTATGCCCATCAGTTTTTTCTTGGAGGCAAAGTGATATGAGGATCACTTGACTCATCTCCCCATTATTTCTGCCAGTGGGATATGCTTATACTTTTCCATTCTCCTGAAATTCCCCCTTTCCTCTCACTCTGCCTCTGTGAACCACACCCCTCCTCTAAGATCTAGTGCTCTAGTTCAACCCTAAGTTTCTCCATGAAGCCTTGAGTCCAAAATGATCTCTTCCTTCTCTAACATCTTAAAAACACTTGCAGAATTTCCTGGGACCTTAATTTGTTTCCTTCACTAAATGTGAAATTAAATGTGATTTGGTTCTTATACTGTTTCAAATAAATATGCATTAGATATTTCATAGGAACCCTCTTGTTTTACATAAATCCACAAATGAGAGCAAAATCTCCTTTAACAGAGATGTGAATTGAATCAGTTCAGAATCTTCTCTCCTCACTTATGCAACTCCCAAATTCATACCCAGGATCACAAGCATAGGGAAGTGGCAGGGTGGGGAGTCCCTCCTCACTCAATCATGGCCTGGAAACAGTCTTGCTCCTCTTAGTTGGTATTTTCCTCTCTGAACTCTTTCAAGGTCTTTAATAAAACTACATCAAGTCCATGCCTCTGCGATGTACCTCTCCATTCCCTAAATAACTAATGAGACAAGAGCTAACTGTGTGGTAGTGGTGGCTTTGGGGCCAAAGCAAAACAAAGTTTGATTGCTGCCTTGCTTTTTACTAGCCAAGAGGCTTTAAGAAAGGCTCTTAATCCTTCTGAGCCTATGAAATAGGGGTACTATCATGTTTGAAGGATGACAGTAAGGATCAGCTATAATGCTATTATTATGTGCAGTGCTAGGTAGCCAATAGGTTCTGAAAAGATGGTAGCTATTATAATGATCAGATGTGAACCCAGTCAAAAGTTGGTGGGCAACTAACTTTTCCAACCCTGAGGCCAATTCACTAAAAATCATGTTTATGACATTGTGTAAGAAACCTCCTTCTCCTCTCACTTCTTTTTTTTATCTGTCTTCTTTTAATCCCATTGAAAATTAAACATTGTAACTGTGATTGCCCACTCTTATAGACTGAATACTTATGTCCCCCAATATTTTTACGTTGCAAACCTAATGCCTAAGGGGAGAGTATTAGGAAGTGGGGTCTGTAGGAGGTGATTAGGTTATGAGGGTGGAACCCTCATGAATAGGATTACTGCCCTTATAAAAGCTACCTGAGAAAGCTCCCTTGCTCTTTCTACCATGTAAGGACACAGGGAAAAGACGGCCACCTGTGAATCAGGAAGCAGGCCCTCACCTGACACTAAATCCACCGGTATTTTGATTGTAGGACTTCTAAGCCTCCAGAACTGTGAGGAATAAATGTCTGCTCTTTGTAAGCCACCCAGTGCATGGTGTTTTTGTTATAGCAGCCTGCACTGATTGAGATATCTAGTTGATGAAATAGACACATGTCCGTGAGAAAATTAGTCCTGCTTTTTACCTTCTAAAAGATTCCTGTTCACATCTGGGCACATTGAAAAAGAAGCAACATGGAGACAACTTTCTCATGTTTAACCCTGAAATTACAGGCCTTGGACTCAATCAAAGAGCTAGAGGCCACAGGAGGGTCTTATACTAGTGGTGGCTCATCACCATATGAGACAAACCTAAGGTGTTACTGAGAAATCTTACCACACTCATAGAATGTCAAAGACTATCCTGTTTCCCTCATGAGGAAATGTTGCACAGTGATAGAGCATTCTTTTAATTTTACACAAAAGCACTCTTTGAGACTGAAGCAAATCGGACTGGTTTTCAATGTGAAAATAAAATATTTTTAAAATACTGTTCTTGGAGTTATTTCTAAACAGGACTTGTCTCTAAGCCTAATGTAACAGAAATGTATATCATGAATAATATTTAATAATACTTTTCATGTGGTAAATTCATGGGGGTAAGGATAAGACTGTAATCCACAAGTTATCTTGGGGTAAATGCTGCAGCCACAAGCACCACAAGTATTCTCGGGGCAACAGGAAATGGATTAAAGTCACTAGCTGTGTATGCTTCTTGGGGGTGCCAGGCAGGAGAAGATAGGGCCTCAGCCCTGCAGGAGTTCACAGGATGGAGAAGCAAGAGTTACCGACACAGCCATGAGGAAATAACTGGAGACCTTTAGAATCCAGAGCTAAGTGGGGCACCCAGGCTCTGAATGAGCTCCATAGTCCAGGAGGTGTACTTGCTTTGTTCACTGTTTATATCCAGTCCCTAGAACAGTCCAGCTGAGGCAACATACATAATTGAAAATGCAATTAATGGACTCTGGAACCACAGCTACTGGGTTGGAATCCCAGATCACCCAGAGGATAGCTGAATGACCTGGGGCAAGTTATTTAATCTCTCTGTACCTCAACTTCCCTGTTGGTAAAGCATGGATAGCACTGTAAAGATGAAATGTGATAATCCATATAAAGCACTTTTAAAAGTGCCAGCACAGAGTAAGTACTCAAAGGACATTAGACATAATATACAGGGTGGCCCCAAAGTAGGTAATACAGTGTAGTTTATTTGCATTTTGTTACACTATTTATTACATTTACATTTGTTTAACACTGTTTAATCTTGTAAGTGCTCGAAATGTCTTCCATCGACATTGCAACATTCCTTGAACCTGTCCAGGACACTGTGACACACAATGCAACACAAATTGCAGTCTATTGGGATGAACTTCATTGGTTCAACTGTATACCTACTTTTGGGCCACTCTTTATTATATACAATCACATTATTAGAGAAGAGATTGATATTTGATGAGCATATACATATACATACTTGATATCTCACCAAATGATATTTGATAAATGAATGAACAAATGAATGCAATTGAAGTCAGAGAGGGGAGGGATTTTTTTTGCAGGTTGAAGTGCTTGGGGAAGGTTTCTAAACAGAGGCCAGATCTGAGCCAGGCATTTAAGGAAGCATAGGATCTGAGTAGGACAAAAGAGGAAGAAAATAAAATTTTTATACTTTCAGAAGCTCTCTTAGACAAAGACTTATGTTTGAAGATGTGTACTGAAGTGCTATTTCTTTCTGCAAAACATTGGAAACTACCTAAATAGCCACTGAGACAATCAAATACAATTTGATGAATATACAAAACCAATTACTTTGAATCCATTAAAATATTTTCCAACAGTACTTAGACAAATATACTCAGATTATAATACATTACAAAAAAAAACCCCACACATTATAGACAGTATAATCTCAACTAAGTAAAAACTCCATTTGCATATAAAAAGAAAGAAATTACAAAAATGTTAGAAGGAAGGAATACAGATAATCTTGTTTCTTTAAACAAGATTTCTTAATTTTTTCAAATTGTCTACAATGTATTACTTTACTACTTTTGTTGATTTTTTAAAGTGGTAAAATTTTCCATGTTAACTATTTTTAGATATGCAGTTTAATAATATGTTTTAGTCTTCTTGTATTTTTCTCAGATGAAGAAGATTCGTAAGCTGAGGGCTATGTCCATACTGTTGTGGACAGAGTGGCTGACAGACACTACGAGTGGGAGTGTGGCCACTGCCCTTTTGCCCTGATAAACAGCCCTATGATTTTGGAGCACGTAACTGCCTGTCAAGCTTTGGCACTTGGCCCTCCAGTGTGAGGAGTAATTCCTCCCCAAAGTCAGGGTATTAACAGTCTGGACAATGAGGGGCCTCCCTCACTTCCAAGCCTCTTCATGTGGTCTCTGATACTGCTCTAAACATATGCAGTTTTCAGGCATTTCTTCCAATGTTCACGAAGCAGGTGAGTTACTCTTAGGCTCCAGAATCCCCCCAAATTCCTTTGTGCCTCCTGAAAAGTGTAGAAAGTAAGATGTGGAAGAGACTATTCACTTAGTTTTGAAGGCTTGGCCTCGCTCATGCTGCAGCTTGCATAATGAATCACCACACGAGTTAGAGAGAAAACCTTACGTAATAGAAGCCTGGCCAGGGAAAAGAGCTACCTGGCCACAGGCCGGCATGTCTGCTACATGTCCAGGTCCAAGGGAGAAATGCCAACCTTGGAGTACTTGCTCGCTTTTCCAGTAATCCCACCATCTCTTATGTCCATTCTCTTCCTCCTCCGTATTCATGCATCTAATTCCTTTACTCAACTTTCATTAATTACCTCCTACTGCACACCAAGCTCTGTGTCAGGGATGCAATACTGGTGCTGAAGCTACAGTAATAATCTTATTAACTGCCAAGCACTGTGCTAAAAAGCTTTACCTGCACTAGCCCATTTAAATCTTACAACAACTCCACAAAGAAGGGACTGTTTCCCCCATTTTACAGATCATAAAGCTGAGACTCAGGAAGGATGAGACATTCACACAAGCGAATTTCTGGGTAAAGGTAGCAAAATGACTCTGGATTAAATCATCTCTCTCTCTAACATTTTATACAATAAACAGCAACAGTAAAAAAAAAAAAAAAATGAAATGGTAAAAAAAAAATTACCAGCAGTTTATGCTTTTGGTATGAACAATAGCACTTACTAGAAACTGCGTTCCCTCAGATAACATCTATGAAACTAGACGAAATGCAAAACCAAACAACCTGAAGGCACAAGAGAGAAATGAAAGCAGACAGATTCTGGAGGGAGTCAGATCTTGGAAGAATGTAATCGCAAGGAGATACCTATTTTTGTTGTTTTTAGCTTGGGAACAGGCTGAGATCAGCACCATAAGGGGAGGCTGAAAGTCTGATAAAAAAAAAAAACAACCCATAGTCTTTTTGGCTTAAAGAACCAGAGGATAGAATGTGCTGGAATGTAAGTAAAGGAGGGGATGTATTAGAAAGAAATGGTTCAAAGAGAGAGGAAGGCCCAGATTCTGTGTATAAACCCTGATCAAGATTCAAAATTATCCAACATGCAAAGAACCAGATAATACGATCCAGGCTTAAGAGAAAGGACAATCCACAAAGACCAACCTTAGCATGATCCAGATACTGGAATTAGCAGACAAGGATGGTCAAGTAGCTATCATAATTATGCTCAATAAAGTCAAAGAAAATAGACTTTCAATAAATAAAGAGCAGGAATCTCAAGTAAGAAATAGAAACTATATTTTAAAAGAGGCGATGGAAATTTTAGAACTAAAAAATACAATATTTGAAATTAAAAATTCTCTGGATGGACTTGACAAAACAGACTCGAAGAACTTACTTAGATCAATAGAAAATTTTCAATCTGAAGAACAGAAAAAAAAACTGAAAAATAGGAACAGTCTCAGGGATCTGTAGACAATATAAAAAACGCATTCATGTAATTTGGATTCTAAAAGTGGAAGAAAAGAAGAATAAGGCCGTAAAAAATTTTGAAGAAATAAAGGCTTAAATTTTCCCTATCTGTTAAAAGACAAAAAGTTATAGGTTTAAGAAGTTCAGTGAACCCCAAGTAGCATATACATAAATAAAGACACACATAGGCATATCATAGCTAGTTGGAAATTAAAATAAGGAGAAGTTCTTGAAAGCAGCCAGGCTAGGGGAAATAGTATATCACATAGTGGGAGAGCTATTCAAACCACTGCTGAATTCTCATTAGAAACTATGGAGATCAGAAGAAAGTGGAATATCTCTAAAGCACTGGGGGTGGGGACAGGGAACACGTAAGAACTAAGAACTCTAGTCATTGAAAATATCCTCCCACAATGAAGGCAAGGTAAGGGCATTTTTAACAATCCACCAGCAGTAACAAGGAAAAAGGTTCCACCTTATCGCACAAATGTTGAAAACAGTTTTCTGAGACAAGAACAGCGTTCTGATGTGGCGGCACACACATCATAATCTCATACATACCTCCCCTAGAAGCAGTATGGAGGAAAGCAGAGGAAATGGAAAAGTCCTCATGATTTTCAGGAACTGCCCCACCCTGGACCCCAATTTGGAGAGAATATTATGACTGAGAGGGTGAGCAGGCTGCTTGAAGAAAAGTCAGGAGAAAACACCTGGGAGCAGAAGCACCTGCACACCATGTGGAGTGAAGAAGGGCATGCAGGGCTGGACAGCTTCCAGGTCGCTGTGCTAAGCTGGGGCAGGCCCACGGGAGTGGTGTACATACCCAGCTGGGTGGTATGGGTACTGGAACCGGACATCCTAATAGGATCTCAGAGAAGCAGAGGTCCCAGGTCTGCCAACAAGGCTGCATGCATCTCCCCATGCCCTGAAGCTGCAGAAAAGGAAACAGTCAGTAACTCACAGCCCTCCAGCTCTAGCTTGGATGGGAAAACAACTGAGTTTTAGATAAGATAGGAAGGGTTTCAAGAGGAAGTCACCACATTCTGTATCAAACCAAATAGCCCATGTAAATTACAGACAAAACAAAAAAGAAACAGGGCAGAAGCTACGAAAGTACTTCATATAGAGGGGGGAAAAAAATCAGTCCAGCCTGCAAGAAAACGTAGCCTAAATCAAGGAACAAAAGAATCCTCACCGTGAATTAATTACCCTACAAGCATACATATTCTGGTAAAGAATCTGACTAATAAAATAAGAACACAAAGACAAAAGGATAAAATAGCAGCATGTGATAAAAATGGAGGTTAAAGTGCTAAAGAGACAAAGTGCTTAGCAAAATTCTACTCCAGATCTAATAAATAACTCAGAAAAATAAACGAGCAACAGAATAAATGCAGCTGAATATCAAATTATTTTCATAGAGGAAAATTTGAGATAACCTTTATAAATGTTGAAAGAAAGGACTTGAAATGTAAAACAATTAAAGAATAGATAACAAAAGATAATCTAACATAAGGGTTATTGGTGTCCTGGAAAAAAAAGCTACACTAAGAAGAGAAATATGTAGACATGTAATAGAAGAAAATTTCTCCAAAATGTATAAATTCAACCTTTTAATCAAAATGGTATACTGTTTTCCAATAATATTGGTAGGGAAAAAAAGATATTTATACACAGAGGGTGCCAAAAATATATATGTATTTTAGGAAAGGGAAAAACTGCATTAAAAATGTAATATTTAATATGTTCTGATAACAAAAGATGAATACAAGTCATATTTGACTTCTGTAATTATAAGAGGTGCTCAAAGTGGTTACCATCAGTATTTATGTAACACACAGAGGACACCCCTTAAAATGTGTATACATATTTTTGGCACCCTGGTATATGCATATTGATTTCAATTGAAGGATAAAAGGAAAAGGAAAAAGAAGTCTTTGGATATCCAAGAAGAAAAATCCAGTCACCCATGAGAATGAAAAAAATCAGATTTTCCATTGTCATGTTCAATGCAGAGGACAGTGGAGAAAGGTCCACAAAGTTCCAAGGGAAAGAAAAGTACCCAGAAATATTACATTCCATCCAAGTGTCATTCAAGTATAAATGCAAATGGCAGACATTCTCAAATGTACAAGAACTCAAGAAATGAAGCATGCATGCATGAGCCCTTCTTGAAAACACAAACTCTACCTGATCAAAAGTTGAATCAAAATAAAAACTCAGAAATAGACATGCTGGGGTAAAACCCCCAGTGGTGAGCATCAAACCCACATAAATACCAAAGCAAAGTTAAATAACAGAGGACGTTATGAAACAGAAACCATAATCTTTACAAACAAATCATAACTGACCAAAAAAAAATTTTAAAAAATGGCAGAAGGGGAGAAGGAGGTGGGAAAAGTACAGCAGGGCTAACCTGGTATTTTCTAGCAGGCCATCAAGTGGTGCCATCTAAGATTCAAATACAATATTTTTAAAAGCATAGTAACTGCAACTCTTAATAGTTTTTATAGTCTGTTTTTCCCTTCATCTCACACAGGAGCCAGATAGCAAGTGAGAACAGCAAGCATTTACTGTGAGTGTTTAGCATGTGCTTACTGTTCTAAGCGCTTCACACGTTGGTTCATTTAATCCTGTTGATAACCCATGAAGTAGAGTCTATTACTAGCCTCGTTTTACCCAGGAGGAAATGAAACACAGAGACGTTAACTAAACTACCCAAAGCTAGCACAGCATGGAATGAGAATTCAAACCCACACAGCCCACCTCCCAGCCCATGTATTATACTTCTGCCCGACCCTTTCTCCAGTCTCAGTGAGCGTTTGAAATGGCCAGAGGAGACAATAAGGGTTGGGCAGATATCCCTCAAATTAGAGTGTGTGCACAACCTGCCCCCACCACGGCATTCAGCTTCTATTTAAAAAAAAAATGTGTGCAGCCAAGCACAGTACCTCTGTGGGCCAGTATGCAGCCTGCTGGGCCAAGACTGCAGTCCCGCTTCAGAGGGTTTTAAAGGAAGAGCTGATACCTCAGCATCCCTTGGGGTGAAGGCACGTTTATCTGAATATCAGCAGTCCCTTAAATTTCACTACATTCTAATTATTGTTGTTGTTTGTTATATATTTTTTTTTACTTTTAAACAGTAGATTATGGAATAGTCCTATGCTTATAAATTTTTTTTTGGTTTATTCATGTTATTATTCTAACATACAGATCCTCTTGGAAAAATCTACAATCATGTTCACAAATAATTTTATTTACTAAGGGTATAATTTGAGGGTCATTTATTACTTTCTTCCTTGTACTTTAATGTATAACATTTATCGCTTTAGAAAAGGAAAACTTTTTTTTTTTTGAAAAAAGGAGATGAGAAACTTGTTTAAGTTCACATAGCTTAAAGCTGAAATGTGAACTCGTATCTCCTAGACTTTAAGAAACATACCATGCACGTAACCACTTATCTTACCTTTTGCACCCTGGGGTTAAAGAAGTCGAAGTCTTAACGTGAATAATAGATAAATATGCTAGAAATTATGGTGCATTTAAAGTGCTTGCGCCATGCCCAACAAACAATAAGTAGTAAAGAAACGTTTGTGATTATTATAATGGTAATTATTATTATTCACTGCTACTATATAGTACATTATTAGAAATGCTATGATGGAATAAGTATATGATAACATGGAAACATACAGGAGAAAAGTCTGCTATCCAAAAAGGTAGTCAAGGAAGGCTTCCTGGAAGAAGTGAAAGAAGCTGACTTTTAAAAAGTCAGACTTAGCCAGGTATGAGGGGAGGAAAGCAGAGCATTTCAGGCAGGAGAAGAGCATGGTGAGTTAAAATAACTGATGTGGCTGGAGAATGGCATGTGGAGATGCAGCTGGAGAAGAGATGGGAAAGGTAAATCACTGTTAGATGAGCGGTTACCTCCTATGACATGCCATTATGCTAAGGAGTTCGGACTTTTAAACTCAATGGGAAGCCTTTAAACTCAATGGGAAGGGTTCAAAGCAGAGAAGCGCCCCACTGACATAGACTTTCTGAGAGCTCACTGGCAGCTGTGTGGCTGACTGAAAGAGACGACCCCAGAGACAGAAGACTGGTCATGGTTGTTGCAATAGTTCCCCTAAAAACTGATAAGCCCTAAGGTAGAGGCATAGTCAATGCAGTCTGGGACTGTGGTTCTCCAAATGTGGTCCCTAAAGCCCTTTCAGGTGAGCTGTGAAATCGAAATTATTTTTACAATACTATTAAGGCAATATTTGGCCTTTTCACTATGTTAACACTTGCTCTAATAATGCAGGTAAAACTGCTGGAGTCCTAGCACAATCAAGAAGGCACTAAATCCACTAATAGTCTTGCCTTCTTCACCACCACACACACACACAGAAAAAGATAAGTCACTTTCTCTTGAAATGTTCTTAAAGAAGAACTTAAAGTGATTAATTTTATTAAATCTTGACTTTGAGTACACCCCTTTTTCATACTGAGTGTGATGCAAGAGAAAGGACATAGAAAGCACTTTAGTCACAGAGAGAAATACAATTGTCTCCAAGAAAAATACTTTTTCTATGGAACACCATTTTTGTCTGAAAAAATTACTGATAAACTAAGGTTATACGGACTTGAATATTTGGGAGACATTTTCTTGAAAATGGACAAGGTGAACCTACCACTTCAAGGAAAACAACTGTTCCTTATTTTTGTTAATAATTGTATTTGTCACCAATGATGAAATTTGAGTTTTCAGGCAAAAATGCAAGCTTTGGAAACTTGTGTACCCCACTGTGAATGTGGCAACCTCCCAGTTCTTAAATATTTATCTGAGGAGGTGCTTGTATGGGTTGAATTGTACCCCCTCTTCCAGAAAAAAACACATAATGATGTCCCAACCTTCAGTACTGATGAATGTGACTTTATTTTGAAATAGGTTATTTGTAGATGTAATCCAGTTAAGAGGCGTTCATACTGAATTAGGATGGGCCCTAAATCCAGTGATTGGTGTCCTTAAGCAAAAAGCGATTTGGATAAATAGACACAGATATGCGCATGAAAGGAGATAGAGATGGAAGTGATGCAGCTACAAACCAAAAAACATCCAGGATTGCTGGCAACCACCAAAAAGCTGGGAGACCAGCACGGAACGAATTCTCCTCCAGTGCCTCAAGAAGGAACTGACCCTGCCGATACCTTCATTTTGGACCTTTCCACCAAAAATGTGAGCGAATCCCTTTCTGTTATTTTAAGCCCTCCTGTTTATAGTACTTCGGTACAGCAGCCCTCTTACAGGAGTGATACCATCAGATGTGATTATTTGATATTGTGGAGGGAAATGCATCAGCATTTGAAAGATGTGCATAACTCAGGGAGCCAATATTTCCAAAAGCCCAATGTATAGTATGGCACAAAATGATACATGGGTGAAAGATCCATTCAAAGTGTAAAATAGATCAATAGATTTTAATATAAGAGAGCACAAAAAGTTCACTGTAAGGTTTCAGAATCCACATTGCAGCTAACCTTTAAGAAACTAATACAGTACTTGTTGTGCTTTGGAGACGTATCAAAGAAAACAATCTACAATTATCTGAAAAGATTGTTAAAACACCCCTCCCTTTCCAGCTAATTATTAGTGTGAAGCTGGATTTTCTCCAAATACTTCAAACAAAATAATATATTGGAACAGATTGGATGCAGAAGCAGATATGATCATCCAGCTGTATTCTATTAAGCTAGACATGAAAGATTTGCAAAATGTAAAACAATGCAATCCTTTGCAATTTCTCTTTGTTTTAGAAAATAGAGTTACTTTCATAAAAATATTTTATTCATGGTAGTATGTGCTGGGCCTACTGTTATTTTTAAATAAATATATCAAATCTTCTGATTTAATTTCTAATACAGTAAATATCTCTAATGATAGCTCATAAGCAGAGAAGCTTTTGAGGATCCTTGATGATTTTTAAGAGTATAAAAGGATCCAGAGACCCAAAAGTTTCACTAAAAATAAAAACAATAGGACTTGGAAATTGGTTAGTAGGGGTTGAGAGAGAGAACAGATTTGGTTCAGTCCCAGGAACTGTTCTCCCGATGGGGATTATGTCAAGAACAGGTTTTAAAGGAGAGATGATGTCTTGGTTGAGTTCAGGTTGCCTGAGGAGTGCTCTGGTGGAGCACACCATTAGGCAAAGGTCTATGGGTACAGGGGACAGCTGTTGAATACTCGTATACGTACTGTCCACAGCAGCAGCGATTGAAGGCCCAGAAAGAACAATATTAGAAAGGAGACAATTGCCTCGAGAAGAGTGCTCAGGATGGAGTCCAGGGAAGACACCACCGATGAGGCATAGTGAGAAAGCCAGCTAGAAACCAATCTGTAAGTCACAAAAAGAGTATCAGGGGAAGAAAAACCTCTCAGGGAGGGATGTCACAGAAATAAAGCAAGATAGAAAGACGGAAAGGATCAATAGGGGCAAATATTACAAAGGTATCAATGGGTCATTGCTGACCAGCTGAGAGCAGTCTAGAGAAAGAGAAGTCACAGAGGCAGCAGGCATAGGCTGCTCTAGAGTCACCAGTGTGAGATCCAACAGAAGTTAGGACAGTCACATTTGCACGAGGGGTGGGAAGAAGGCCAGAGGTGAAGCAGCAATTCAAACAGTGAGGTGTTAGAACAAGGCTGTCCAATAAGGCCAAAGGATGGGATTTTCAAGCGCTCAGGAGACAGTGGGGTGTGGAAGGCAAGCCCACTGGGCTTCGGAACCAAACCACCTGATTCAATCCTGCTGCTGTCATTTGGGAAATGCTAAGGACTGCGTGTTTGCATCCTCTCCATATTAATTTGTTGAAGCTCTTACCTCTCTGATCCCCAATAAGATACTTTGGGGAGATAAGTAGATCATGACTGAGGGTGGAGGCTTTATGATGGGATTAGTGCCCTTTTCAGAGAAGACAAGAGAACTTGCCCCTCCCACTCCGGCTCTCCCTCTCCCTCTCCCTCCCTTCCTCCCCATGTGAAAATACGAGAAGACAACCACCTGCAAACCTAGAAGCAGGTCCTCACCAGACACTGAATTTGCTGAGACCCTGATCTTGGACTCCCCAGCCTCCAGAACTATGGGAAATAAATATTGGTTGTTTAAGCCACCCGGTCTATGCTATTTTGTTACACGGCAGCAGAAGCTCACTAAGACACTAGATAAGGGACTTGACAAGCTGCTTAAGTTTTCTGTGCCTTAATGCCCTCTTCTAATAACATGGAGAGCCATAGTATATACCTTAAAGTGTTGTTTAGGTAGCCAGCATGCATTATAATAATACGCAGCAAGGATTTAAAATGCTGCCCACCAAATAGAAAATGCTCGGCCAGTCCCTGTGACCGCTGAGCCTGAAGGAAAGGGGAAACTGATGGCATCCGCAGTCCTCGGTGTCTATGCTGGAGGGAGAGAGCAGAGAAGGCACCTGCCTGAAATCCCCACCCTCCCCTGCAGTACCTAGGAGGCAGGGGCAGGTGGGCCATTAGAATTTGAAGGAAGTATACTTCAGTTTTATATTCTAAAACATGATTCGGTGGAACACAACACAACCGTTTTCTTCATCAATGACTGTCTTCAACCACACTTTCAAATCCGCCTTTCTGGTTTATTAAAAGACCATTTAAAACTTCAAACCCGCCTCCACACGCTGGAGCTGGGTTTCTGAGGATGAGCAGCACTTCCCATGGGGGGCAGCCGGAGGAAGAGGGACGGGGGATAATGGCACCTTCCCTGCCCAACCATGTGTGAGCCTTTCTGCCATCTCTGCTGCCCTCCCGGCTAACTCTGGCTGGCCCACTTGTCTTCTGCATGACTGGAGTCCAAGTGCTGGGGCTGTTGTGGGCTCATCTGAGGACTCTTCTGAGGGACTGCAGATGGCATATCCGCCCGGCCTGGCCCCACCTCCCCCACTGCCTGCACCCAGCAGTTGGCCCTTCTGCTGGGTGACCTGGCACAGCACACAGCCTTCCCAAGGGGAAGAGCCAGCAACGCGCGTCCATGTGACCTTCACCATCCTGAGCAGGACGCTCTGCTGTCTGCCTTTACAATCCCCCATCTCCTCATCACTGTCCCTCCACCCTAGGCTTGTTTGGGGCAGGTGGTGGGGTTGGGGAGGATGTTTGCAGTGGTGGCTGAGGGCAGCAGGGCCAGTTCTGCCAGTTCTTAATAAGCTCCAGGAAGGCAGCTGTACCTACATCGGCAGCTCTTTTTAGAAGGGGGCTGGGAGCGGGAGGGGGCGGAGAGCAGTACTATGGCTTGTTTTTAACTATGTGCTTGAAGCAACAAATAGGAAAAGCCCCTGTCAGCCTGTTAGGTACTTAGTGGGAACTGCAGGAGGTGCTGGCTGAGCTCAAAGTTTCGAGAGACACCCTGGGTCAGATCTCAAGGTGCTGATACGTAGTTTGGCCTGATCTTGAATTTTACAGACTCTTTGAAGCATTTTACATCAAAAGAATGACATGATCAGATAATGGTCTCAGAAGAATCCGTTTGGCGGAGGGTCAGGAGATTAGAAGATGACTCAGGAGAAAGATGGCAAGTCTGCACCAGGAGTGATGGGAAGGGACCAGAGTCCTTGCCGAGGGAAAATGCAGGTCTGCCTCTGGACAAGCCTTCCTGGGCTCAGGGCGCACCTGGCAGACCTGTGCACCATTGCCGTTAGAACCAGTTAGAATATCCCATACTTAGATGAGGGTCCCAGAGCCGATTTTGTGTGAAATTTAACCATAGAGACCCTCTTCTGTCCATATCCGCAGTGGGTTCTACTTACACCCCATTTCCTGACCCATCGTCACAGCTTGGGTTTTCCAGAAGTAGACACTGAAATAGAGTTTGGGGATGCATTATGCTTATTAGACATCAACGCCTATGAAAGGGAGAGGGAGAAAGCAGGATTGGGTCCATTGAACTGTAATGCAGACCTAACAAATCATGGACCTGGCGGGATGTTCTAGAATAAGGGTTGTCTGCCAGTGTCTGAGATCAGGCGCAGAGGCCTGGGATCTGTACCCCGACTTCACTCTGACACAGGATGCACAGGACACCCCGTGAGGCCTCTCTGCAGCTGAGGCAGGGTCCGACAGAGGCAGGGCTGACCACTGGGGCCTGCCTGCTGACCAGTCCCGCAGCGTAGCAGCCAGCCTGCCCTGGAAGGCGTCCGGACAGTGCGTCTCCACGGCTTCCGTGCTGCCCCCTACTCTGACTTTGGGCTTCGTGGTCAGGCCTGCTCCTTCCAGCCTGCCTCACCCAGCTCTGCAGAACCTGACAGTCCAGGAGGTTTGCCAGCAGGGGTTCAAAGAAGGAAGCAGCAAGAACCTTAGACTTGAGAGAAGCTCTTTATCTGTAATTGTAGCCCCACACACCCATAATTAGGAAGGTGAATTTACTTCTAAAGAAACTGCCTAACAGCCTTCCCGGTAGGAGTCATTTTGGGATTTTCTGCTGTGTTTGGATCTGTGCCTGTATCTGGTTCTGACCCCCACCCCCATCTGAAATAATCTCAAACTAACAGTAGAGGACGTGGGGGCCTCCTGAGCCCTGGACATCCCCTCACTCAGATTTGGGGTTAACACTGACCAGGTTTGCCCTTGCCCAGGAAAACTTGAATTAAACCAGAGGTGGGGTTTGAAGAGTTAATTTTCTGTTTATGTGTAAGCCTCCTTAAGGGCCATTTTAAGAATGCAGAGACCAGCATGCTACCAGGGGCTCTGCAGGATCTCCACAAATGTTTGCTGAGTGAAACTTCTGTACAAATCTGATGCCATCATGAAATTTATCTAAGATGAGCACAGGCTCTCAATTAACCAACTACCCTCATTCATTGAATTCCTGTTAAAGGGGAAAGCAGATTTTATTTTTAAGGAAGGTGATGGGCAGGTAGCTAGTGACTGAAAGAGAAGAGAGGAAGACAGAGGCACATCCAGAAAAGTCTCAGTTTATGACAGAAAGTCTGTGGGAAGCCCTGGGGCTCTTGCCTAATTGGTAGCCCTGAGCTAGCTACTTATCATTCACAATCCTTATTGGCAAAATGAGCATATTTGTAATACATAAATCACAAAGTGTTGGAAGGGTTAATGAGACAGCAGGCCCAGGGCCTAGCAGGAGGCCTGACATTTGAGGTAAGGTTACTCTAGAAGTTGTTGATCATCATAAGTAAAAGCTTGGTTTTGCTACAGAGGGTGAGGGCGGGAGAGAAGGGGCCATGCCTCTGGGACATAGAGGTTCTTTCTCAGGTACAGAGAAAGGCACGTGGTTGCTCGTCACTCATTCTTTCATTCATTCAAGATATTTATTGAGTTCCTGCTTCATGCCAGGCATGATGTGAACAAGACAGACAATAACTCTTGCCCTTGTGGAGCTTACATTCTGGAAGAGGAGATAGAAAATAAAAACATAGAGTGTGTGGGGAGATAATAAGCACTACAGAAAAATAACAAGAAAATAGAGCATTCAGGGGATCAAGATGGAAGGAAAGAGTGAGATGGAGGGAGGGAGACAAGTAGCAAATGTAAATACAATGGCCAAGGTAAGTAGTTGTCCTTGAGGAAATGACATGGAGCAAAATCTTAAAGGTGAGGACCCCTGGACATCTAGGGAACAGCAGTCCCATAGCTGTAGCAGAGCCCTCAGGTGGGAGACTTCTGAGTCTTTCCAGGAGAAGTAGGGACCAGGGCATCCAGGCCAGCAAGCAAGGGGCCACAGAAGGGTTACCTCACCTTGACCGAGGAGCAGATCACATCGGCGTTGTGGCTTTATAGCTGGACTTTGCTTTCGCTTTGAGTGAAATGAGCCTTTGCAGGATTTTGAATGGGATCTGAATTTAAGGGTGTTATGCTGGCTGTGATGGAATGCATAAGAGAAATTTCTACCCTGCTTGTATATGATGGATGTAAAGGAATCTGTTCACTGATAGACAGTAGTTTATGTGGGACAGATCTCAGCAGGTTGTTGATGGGGATTGCACAAAGCAATGCTTTCCTATGTTAGAGAAACTCAAAAGGACAAAGACCCAGACTTTTCAGGCTTACCTTATGCATAAACCATTCATCTTCAGCAAAGGAAAGAATGTTTAAAATGTGACAGAAGAGAAAAATTGTGAGACTCCATTTTTCCCCTTAGTTTTACCTAATTAAATTCTTAAATATGTGTCATTATATTTGCACAGCATACTTCAAAAGGTACAAAAGGATGAGAAAAAATATCTTTCTCCCTACCTGTTTCTTAGACCAACGGTCCTGCCTCCCCATAGAAGCAAAGATGGCCACCACTGGTTGTGCAACCTCATAGAGGCATACAAAATAGCATCTGTGTACCTTATTGTTATGGACTAAATTGTGTCATTTCCCCTCCCTAACCCCTAATTCATATGTTGACTTCCTAAGCACCCGCATCTCAGAACATGATTGCATTTGGAGATAGGAACTTTAAGAGGTAATTAGGTTTAATGCGGTCCTTAGAGTGGGCCCTAATCCAATGTGACTGTTGTCCTTATAAAAAGAGGAGATTAGGACACAACACAGAGGAAAGACCAGTGAAGACATTGGGAGAAGATGGCCATCCATTAACCAAGAGTGGCCTCAGAATAAACCAGCCCTGTCACAGCTCAATCTCAGACTGCACAGCCCCCAGAGCTGTGAGAAATAAATTTCTCTTGTTTAAGGCATTCTCTGTGTGGTACTTTGTTATGACTGCCTTAGCAAATTAATACACTTACGTATATCTTTAAGTGAAATATACATTTATATATATAGATAGATAGATATAGAGAGATATATAGAGAGATAAACTGAATTTTGTGTCCCTCTCCTAAAATTCATATATTGAAATCAGTCCTCAAGGTGATGATATTGTAGTTGGGGCTTTGAGAGGTAATTAGGTCATGAATAAGGCTGGAGCTCTCATGCATGGGGTTAGTGCCTAGGAAGAGGTCGGAAAGCTAGCTCACTCTCAGCTGTGTGAGGACACAATGAGAAATCACGAGTCTGCAACCTGAAGAAGGTCCTCAGCAGAACCTAACTTATACTAGCACCTGGATCTCAGACCTCCAGCCTCCAGGACTATGAGAAATAAATTTCTGTTGCTATAGCAGCTCGAATTGGCTAAGACTGTAGATAGGTAGATAGATAGATAGATAGATAGATAGATGATATATTATAGATAGATAAATGATAGATGGATAGATAGATATAGATAGTTAAATATAGATAGATATATATCTTTTATAGTGACTGCATGCATATATATATATATATATATATATATATATATATATATATGGACTAAGACTATATATGTATATGTATACATCTTTTTATTCATAATTTTAACAGATTATACATGCTACCAAGTTCTTCGTGCTTTTTTAATTAAATTTATTGGGATGACATTGGTTAGCAAAATTACATAGGTTCCAGGTGTACAGTTCTTTATCGTCTATGTATTACATTGTGTTCTCACCACCCAGAGTCATCTCTTTTTCTATCATCATGTACTTTGCTTTTTTTCATTTAAATCTGCATCTGAAAGATCATTCCAGGCCAGTACACTTGGAGCTGCTTTATTCTTTTTAAAGACTGCAGATTATTCCACTTCATGGCTGCTTAATAATTTATTTAACCTCTTCATTATTAGTAGATATTCGAGTTGTTTTAAAACTTTTGCTATTACAAAATATGCTATAATAAGTAACTTTGTATAGTACATGTTATTTCATACATGTGTATGAATATAAATAGGATAGATTCTTAGAAGTGTAACTACTTGGCTGAAAATAAATGAATTTAAAATTTTGACAGTTATTGCCAAATTGCCTTCCAAAAGTACCGATGTACCCTCCAATCAGCCAAAGTTCCTGTTTCTCCACAACATCACCAAATGTTGTCAAAAAACTAGTTGATTGTTGCCAATACCATGGACGAAAAAGAGTATCTTCAACTTATTATAGATAAGGTTAAATGACTTTTCACAGGTTTAAATATTTTATTTAACATGAGAAATAAAATTTGGGGTACTTTTCTCCTACCACGCACGAGGTCAGGGCAGCATAACCACCAATCTGGCCCCAGATGTCTGTTACTCTGCAGTATTTCATATCCTGCCTTCCTACCACCCACAGCAGGTACCCTTCTTTGGTACCACAGGGCACTTTTTCTGGTGCCTCAGAGTTAGGATCACAAGGGATGATCACCATTACTATGGTTATCACTAAATATCCACAGTTTAGTTCAGTTAGTTGATATATAAACAAATATTTGCAATTCTGTATCCTCCTGGAGGATGGAAGAACCCAGGAATGTTTCAAAGTGAAGATGACCTTGAAATAAAATACTTATGAAAGTTGTCTAGGTAAGAAGCATTTCTAGGCAGATAAGAAGGCATAAAATTTAAAACATCACGTACTTGGAACATCAAGTAGTCTGGTAGGACATTGATGGGACGTAGGAAAGAATGTGGTTGGAAAGTTTGAGCTTCCTTCCCTGTGCAGATCTGTAACTGGGGGTAATCACTACTTCTGGTTTATAGCTAAAGCTTCTCTCTGGCACCCACAGGCACAACCTACCTCAAGTCCTCTCCTGTCTCTCCTCTCTCCAGGGAATATGCTCTCAGAAAGAAGGACAAAACAAACAAACAAACCAAGACTTTAAAATATCTTTATTGGTTTTTCTGATTAGTACGAAATCTTTCGTAGCCAATTCAAGGAATATAGAACAATATGAAAAGAGTCCAAAAGAACAAAATACCAATCCATAGAAGTAACTACTGCTAATATTTTGTTAGAAGTCTTTGCAGAAGTCTCCCATGTAGATGATATCATATTTGTCACAAAAAATACTTCTAGAAATTTTTTATGCCAATGAATATAGAACTACATTATCCTGATTACTGCTCAGATAGTATTCTATTCTGTTAGAGCTACTAGAATTCATTGACTAATTCTCCATTATGGGTATTTAGGCTATTACACAAACATTGCTACAATAAACAACCTTGTATATTTATGTACAACAAGGTTATCATACTGATATTTTTGGTATAATGATACTTTTTGATTGATCAGTTGGCTGTTGAATACACCAGGTTTTCCCAAGAAAATGCAACTTAAAGTCATTGCCTTTTTTGACACATTTGCCTCCCTCCCTCCTGGCACAATCTTCAATTTAAGAAATTTATTCCCATGTCATCCTTGTCCCCAAGTTTCCCAAGTTTACTTGGGCAGACTGGGCAGCCACCTCCCTCTCAGTGATAGAAATGAGGATGTTGCTGAAATATCACTGGTACCTTTTCCTTCCCTCTCTGAGTTTCTGGGATGAAGTTCTGATCTGAAAGGTCCTCTCTGTGCTCTTTCATCTGCTACTCCACATTAATAACTGCAGTGTGTATATTGAGGTTGCTGTGTTGTACTGTAGATTCTTATAATTGGAGAAAGTAATATCGAATGTATCATCTAGTCACTAAGAATGTCAAGATTATTCAATGTCATCGGTAACTGGCATTTTGCTGAGTATCAGTATCTATCCTGTAGATTCTACTGTAAGTCACTATAAATCACCCTTCAAATCTGAACCTCAATTTTCTCATATACAAATAAGAAGTTTGGGCAAGAGATTTCTGTAGCCCCTACTTCACTTAAGGCTATAAGACTAAGCCAAATGAATGAATGAGCATATTACATGAGGGCAATCTTATAATTTAATTGGACATTGGAACTATAAATTGGTGAAAAGTTCAATAATTTATTACCTCAATAATAGCTGAGACCACAGTGAGAGGAGAGTCCCCAGGACATCTTGAGTAATCATGACAATAAACAGTTGAAGAGAGCTCTGAGGAGGTGATGTTGAAGGGGTCAGAGGTGGCAGGGGAAGACATGTCTCACCCTATTTACAAAGAAGAAATTTTACTCTGAATCCTGTCACTAGTTACGTGCAATGTTTCAGGTCCCTAGACCCTTTTCTCCAGCACTCTGTTACCTCCAGATCACCCTGTCCATATTTAAATTGTCAGTCTCTCTCCACCCTTCCCCTCACTCAATGGACTGGCCCCACAATTGGGTTAGAATTCACATTCTTACACAAGAAGTTGTAAATAGAAGCATTAGTTCCAGAGAGGGACCCAGCAGTGGCAGTGCCTAATAAAATTCTAATGAGGGAATTGTAGGCACTGGCATAGTCTTGTGGGTGAGACAGCATGAGAGCGATGCTTACATTGGCACTACCATACCTCATGGTAAAAAAGAAAGTACTATCAGGAATAAAGGCTTCAGGAAAAAGAGCTTAGGACAAAATGACAAATTACCAAAGTGTGTGGAATTCTCCTTCTCATGACATCTGATTCTCAAGGTTTCATATACACCATTCTTCTCAAAGGGTCAATCACTTCAACAAATCACCTAAGAGCCAGTTCTGATTTACAAGGAACAAAATGTGATTCATGCCTGGATTTGGCTTCCCTGCTGCCTTGACTCTTCCATTCGTTTTCACTGCCTGCCTTTCACATTGGACCTGGTCTCCATTGGATGTGTGTGTAGTCCCATCCTGGAACCTTAGCTGTCATTTGTTAGCAGGTTGTATCACATCCCTGACAAGCCTAACGGTTGTTCCAGTTAGCGAATGCTACATAACATACCACCCCAAAACTTAGTGGCATAAAACATTTCATTGTGCTCATAGATGCTGTGGGTTATGAATTCAAAAGGGGCACAACCAAGACGTCTCTGCTCTGCTCCAAGATGTCTGAATCCTTAGTTAAGATGACTCAAATGTATGGGAATGACTCAAAATAGCTGAGGGTTACGACGGGTTGGTCTGGAAAATCCATTTGCAGAATGCTTTTTCAACTCATATGCCAGGGCCTTTGACTGGGATGGCTGGAAAGCCGGGCTAAGCTGGACTGTCTACCAGGCTGCTTACACCCGACCTCTCTGGCATGCCAGAGTCAAGGCCATCAGACTTCAAAAGATACGTGGTTCCACCAATCCCTAAATCCTTTGGATGTTTTGGAGCACATATTTAAATGCTTTTTTGCATTCCGACTGCCAGCTTAAGAGTAACTGTTCCAGTCTGATAAATCAATTATCATTTTTATGCCTTATAGATTTTATTACTTCTGACTACTCTCCTATTCTATTTGTCTTTGTGCAAATATTTATGCCTCTAAAAATTTTTGACTATTATTTTAGTGAAATTTGGAGCAAGATTAGAGGTAAATATGTGTGTTAATTCCACCATCTTTAATTAAAATTTCTGCATGCTTTCTTCTAAAATGTGTGTGTGTAAAATGATTGTGAGATTCATTAGGCTGATGCTTGTGGAATTAGGTCATTCAATACCACTGTTTTATAATGCTCTATGTTTGACTATACAACACTTTAGTTATTCGTTCTTTTTTGATGGACATTTGGGTTGTTCCCAAGTTTTGCTCTTACAAAACAATACTACTGTGAAAATTCTTATATGTCTCTCATATATCTCCTTGTACACCTGTATGAGAGTTTATCTTAAGAAAGTAAAAGAGAATAGGTTACAAAATATCGAGCTATGCACCTTTACCAGATAACGCCAAATTTATTTCCAAAGTGGTTGAATCAATTTACACTCCCACCAGCTGTGAATAAGGGTTCCTGTGGCTCCACACTCCCACTACCATTCGGTATTATCAGTCTTTTAAAGTCTCTGCCCATATACTAGGTTGGTACCACCCCACCAAAAAAAAAATTGAGCCCACCACAGATCATCAGCGGATAGTGAAACGATTGCTTGTATGTTGCAAAATGCACTGTAGAATTGTATGCCTGAAACCTATGTAATCCTTGCTAACAGATGTCACCCCAATAAGTCTAACAATAAAAATGAATTAAAAAAAAAAAACTAAAAAAAAAAAAAAAAGGAAAAATCCATCCTTACAATGGAGAGAACTGGCTGTCACCATTTTAGCTGAGTGACCACGTTTGGCATCACTAACAGTGGGACAATCTGACATTATGGGTCCCCTGATGTGATGCAATATTACTGTGGAGAATTACCTATGGATAATTCTAGTCAAATATTTTAACCTTCATCTAATCAAGTCCTTAGCAAAACTTTCACTTCACAAAAAGTAAAGGGGATCAAGTAACAAGAGAAATAATACCATGAGAAAAAAGGCAACTCCAGAATAGGGGACTCTCCACATCTCGCCTTTTTTTTTTTTAACTCAACATAACATTTTTAGATTGATCTATGCTGTTGCAAATATCCGATATTTGTTCCTTTTTATTGCTGAGTGGATTTGTTTATCCATTTACCTGTAGATGAAGACTTGTGTTGTTTTCGGTTTGTGTCCGTTGTCACTTATGAATAAAACAGCCATGAAGGTTTGATTCCTATGGAGCTCTTTTTGTAGACAGGTGTTGTCATGTCTCTGGATTGTGTGGTAAATGAATGTTTAACTTTATAAGAAATTCCTGAACTGCTTTTCTATAGTGGTTGAACCATTTCACATTTCCAACAACAAAGTAGGAGTTTTCCAGTTGCTCCACATTCTCAACATGTGTCATTGTCAGACTTTTACATTTTAGCCATTCTGGTACTTATGCAGTGGTAGTCTTCATGATTGCAATTTGTATTTCCTTAATTATTAATGAGGCTGAGTATATTTTCATGAGCTTATTGGATATTCATATGAGGGCTGTCTGGAAAGTATCCAGCCATGTACTAGGGAAAATAGAGGCATATTTGGCTGGATTTTTTTCCAGGCGCCCCTCATATATCTTTATAAAGTATCTGTTTATGTTTCTTCCTTTAAAAAAATAAAAAGATTATTTGTCTTCTTATTTTTGAGTTGTGAGTGTTGTAATATGTAGGTCTAATTCTGGATTCTCTACGCTGATCTATTAACTATATGACTATCCTCCTGCCGATACTACACCATCCTGATTTTTATAGACAAATAATAAGTCTTGAAATCAGATCGTATAAGTCTCCAACTTAGTTCTTGTTTACCAAAATGACTTTGGCTATTCAAAGATTTTTTTGCATTTCAAATACATTTTTGAATCATGTCAAATTCTACAAAAAGTCCTCATGGGATTTTGAATGGGATTGAATTAAATCTATAGGTCAATTAGAAGAGAATTGCCATCTTAATAATATTCTTCTCATCCATAAACATGGCATTTCTTCCCATTTACTTACACTTTTTGAAAATTTATACACTTCTTTTGTAGTTTTCAACATGGAAGTTTTAAATATTTTGATGTTATTATACATTGTATTTTTAAAATTACATCTCATGGTTTCAGTTTTAATTTCCTAGATTACTAAGAAGTATAGCTATCTTTTCCTATGTTAGTGACATTTTGTATTCTTTCATACTTTTGCTCAATTTTTATAGGAATACTGTTTAGTTCTTTTTTATTTATTTATTTATTTTTATTTTTATTTTTTTTATGTGGGTAGCTCTCTGGATGGGAATCAAACTCAGGCCATAGCGCTGATAGCACCGGAGCCTTAAGCCACTACACCACCAGAGAATTCCCCCACTTCTTAGTTCTTTATATCTTCTGAATACTAATTCTTTATCATCAGTAATATGTGGTACTACAAATAATTTCTTCCAATTTATGGCTTGTCTCTTTCACTTTCTTTGAGGGTATTATCTAATTACTAGAAATTTTTAATGTTGCTATAATAAGATATAAATATCTTAATTGTTTATGCTTTTTGAGCCTTAAAAATCCTTTCAAATGTCTTATAAAATTTTTTCTTGTTCTCATATTTTCTTCTAAAATATTTAAGTTTTCTATTTCATATGTAACTCTTTAACTTTCTTAGAATTAAATTATTATATGCATGGTGCAAGGAAAGTACTTAATTTCATGGTTTTTAAAATCTATATAACCAATTATCCCAGCATCATTTATTTAATTACCTATTATTTTCCCACTCATCTGTGAAGTAGTCTTCATCATGAACAAAATTTTCACATATCCATGGGTTCACATCTGATTCTATGTATTTTTTTCTCTGTTCCTGAATTAAGCCACATTCTCTTAATTATTATAGCTTTATAATAACTTGCATTATTTGCAAGGACAAATTCTCCAACTATGTTTTTCTCGGAGAATCTTGGTTCTTCTCAGCCCTTTCCTCTTCCGTACAAATGTTCAAATCAGCCTGTCAAGTTCCATGAAAATCTTGTTGGGATTTGATTGGAATAACCTTGACTAGATAGATTAGTTTGGGAAGAACTGACCTCTTTATAACACTGAATCTTTCCCTCCATGAAACATGTCATTTTTAATCTCATCTTTTGATAACCACGAAGCAACCCAATGTCAGGTCCAGAGGAGATACCCAACATATTCTGTTGACTGTATTGATTAATTAATGAGAGTAGTAAGTCTACCTAAAATCTCTGGGAATTCATCACCACAGCATTGCTACAAGGTAGTCTTGTTTGCAGTAAATTATCTTCAGGATTTTCTACCAAGGATATAGTAGTTCGGAAAACTGATACAGGGCAGAAAGAAAGGCAAGGTAAAGGCTTCCAGGTTATGCCCACAGAAGTTTCTTTTTTGTAACACAGCATTTATATGGCCTATCCCCAGCCCAACCCTATACAACCTATCTCAGTAACCTTAGCCAGTTGTGGCTCTGGGTGTTTAATATGAATAGAGGAAAGAATGATTTAGGGGGCTGTCAAAATGAATTTAAACAAAGCAAAGGTTTTCCATTTTGTATAATAGTCAGGAAAACGTCAAGAGCCACTTTTATTTCTATTACTATAAGAAGTGATCAAGTAAAGTGTTCATCTTAACCCTATGATGTATTGAGATTTTACAGGCTCTAATACAATGCAGCTTTAAGAAAGGATTAGTAAACTTACTACTTAACATTTTACACCAATGAACACAGTTTGAATTCATTATCAGTTTTCCTACTAGACACTGACATAATACTATGAACAAGGTAACAAATCATTAATTCAAAACAAGAAAAAGTCTTACTCTGCATATCAGTGAATTTATGATCACTTAGGGGAAGGCTCTTCCTCTAATAAATTTGTTAGTGGCACAGGAATAATTACAGTGGCATTAAGGAGGCAACAAAAGTGTATCATATTTTCCTATATATGATGTGCCAGTTTTTTTGCCCAAATTTGTGAGGGTAAAATGGGAATGTGCATTATACATGAGTAGTACTAATTCTGTATCAATATGAATGTTTTTAATTTTTTAATTTATGCTTATGAGTTAAAAGTGTAACTCTAGAAATCAACGATGATATCCCTATGCAAAATAATACCCTGGAATATGATCATTGGGTTTTTTTATGTAAAAAAACTTTATACATAAAATTTCTTGTACCTTCTATCTGTTCTTGTGTTTTGTACTTGTTATATAAAATTTCTTATACCATAATATGTTTTAAAAATGCTAAAATTTTTATAATACAAATAACAAGTGCCTAAATATAAACAAATGAACATTTGAATTAAAAAATTAATAAGAAAGATTTTTTTCCCTGAAAAAACCTGGGTGCACATTATACATGGAAAAATAGGTATTCGCTTTGAAGCGTTGTTAGCCTTCAATCTAGAAGATAATCACTGTACTAATTAGGAATTATCTGACATTCTTTAATGAGAAATGTTTATTTCTAATCTTAATCCTTTTTCACTTAAGAGGAGGGACTCAAATGCTGTTTCTCCACAGGGCCATATGCAGAAACTTCCATGGAGAGCTTTTAGTCCTCCTGTGTCTCCCATCACTGCAGACAGTTCTAACTCTTGAACTTCCCACAACCCAGAAAAATTCCAGCACTTCAATTCTGCTTGCATGGCAGGTTTTCCTAATTTCTCCTACTTGATTCCATGCTTGATCTCAGGAAGTACTGACTTTGAGGGAAAACAGAGATAAGAAAAGGATGTTTATCCACTAGAGGAGGAAACCAGGCTCAGTGATAAAATGACAGAAGGCAGTGGTACCTCTGACTAATCAGGTCAAGTGACTCCGTCATAAATACTTTCATCCCATTTTCAAAATGGTCAACTGTTAATTGACCTGAAAATTTACTTAGGTAGACTGAAAAGCATACCAGAAATCTCATCATAATTGAGAAACCAGGTTCTTATCAGCTATGATTAACTCCCAAAAGCTCTTCACCAGCAGGTATTCATCCGCCTTATAAGACCATTTTAAAAGGCTCATATGTAACATAATTTCATCCCCTCCTGCTCACGACATCACCCCTCAACATATGGATAGCACTTTGTCAAAATAACTCAGAGTATGCTGTGGAAATTTAAGATGAGAAAATAAGTAATTTAAAGGGCAATAATTCTCAATACAGATGTAACATTCAAAGAATCCCTTTAATGAAACAGACTTCCTAGGAGGAAGTAGACTTCTTAAAATTTCAAGTGTGCAGAATGTTAGGGATGTTACAGAGAATTTTCCTGAATAAACTGATGTGCACACCACTTTCTCAAGAGCACAGCCTGAGTGCGAGAGGGCAGAGATGTGTGCCAAGCCTTACCTCTGTTTATTCTCTGTGAGTAGAGGCTGAGATGCCTGCCTGCACCTAATGCACACTCATACTCCTTTCACCTGGCTCACACCAACACTTTAATTGAATTAAGCTGGAAAGGTAAGTGTACAGTTATATCCTAACTTTATAATTCTAATATAAAAATATCTCCAGAATTGAGTCTTTCCTCTTCGACTCATTTACTACTGATTTTGTCTTCACTTGCTAGAACTTATAAGAAAATCCCCTCCAATCTGGTCTTTCAAAATCAATAAGGTCAGTAAGTGACCTCAGTACAATGCCAGTCTGATTCTATTATGCTCCTACTTAAAAAATTCTTCTTGCTTCCCATCGACAAAAGATGAAGTCCAAACACTCTACGGTACCAGTCTCTTCTTTGCCTGCTCAGGACACACCCAAACTCATCTCTGACATATTTTTCACTCCAGTCACATTAAACTTCTCACCTTACCTTATCAGCCTGTTTATGCTTTTTTCACTTTGTATCTGCTTTACACTCTTACTAGAATGTCCTCCCTTGCTCCTTCTGAGTTTAGCAAATCCCTCTTTACCTTTTAAGGCCAAATTCAAATGTGGTCCCCATTGCACAGACTTCCTGACCTCTCTAGCAGCTTAAAGCATCTCCCCCTCTTAATTCCTAAGCATATTTTATTAATTTTATGGAAGCAATTATTAAGTTAAAGGGAAATTATGAATTTATATGTCTATCTTCCCTCTAGATAAGTGCAGTCCAGTAGAACTTTCTGGATGATGGTAATGTTTTTCTGCATTATCCAATAATGTTTTTCTGTGTTGCTACTGAGAACATGAAAGGTGGTTAGTGTGACTAAAGAACTGAATTTTGAAAATTTTATTTTTCATTAATTTAAATTTAAATTTACAAAGCCACGTACAGTCAGTGGCTAGCAAACTGTACAGCACAATTCTATTCTGTGCTTAGCACAGATTCTGCCTAATAATAAGTGACCAATACCTTTTTTGCTGACTGGCTAGATGAATAGATGAAAACAACATCACTATTTTATATTTCAAGGTCATCTAGTTATTAGATAAGCCTCTAGTCCTAGGAAGAATCCAAGGCTTCTCAAATGTGCCTAGGAGGAATCTGAAAGTAATAATACTCATTTCAAAACACAATGAAATTGATATATTTATTTAATTATATAAATAAAAATTAAAAGTGTTATATTTCCAAAATAATACATAAAGTATTTTAAAGATCATTTTTCAGCAGGATAAACCCCCTTGCCAAGTTTATGAGGAAGTTGAAACTGGTAGCTTGAAGAAAAAACTTGATACCAGCTGTATTCTTTGACAATTAGATGTTTCTTTCCAGCACGTGGTGTCCCCGAACTTGCTGTTCTTTGTCTTGAGGAAACATGGATGGAGCATTGAGTTTGCCTGAGAGTTCCCAGTGGAGGTGGGAGGTTGGGTTCTAAAGGAATAAGAAATGCTAGCAGCAGTAATAAATAACCCCAAATTTTTCATAGCACAAAAAATCATAACAAAATAAAGGTCTATTTCTTGTTCATGTCATAGTCTGATGTAATTTGGAAGCTCTCCAAGGAGGCTCTCCTCCAAAGGGTGGCTTGGGGACACAAACTCTTTTCTCCCCATGATTCTACCATCATCCATCATGGACATTTGGCCTCCATGCTCACTGTGGAAGGAGAACACAGTCTGTGGAAAAGCACATCAGACACTCAATTATTTTAGTCTGGAAGTGAAACCCATCACTGCTCACATTCCATTGACCAGACCCAGTCATGGGGCCAACCTCATAACAGGGGAGCCTGGGAAATACAGACGAACAAGCAAGTATCAGTGAGTTCCAGAAGTCTCTGTCACAATGCAAAGTTACTAACCAAATTCATTAAAATTACCCTTGAAGAATTACCCTGAAGAAATCTGGGTACACACCAAATAGTTCATTTATATCAGTGGCTACATTGGGTGAAAAATAGCCATCTTTACATAATGGAGAATACTTGGCCAGGTGAGAAGTTCATGTCCAAAAAAGATACTGAAGGACAGCAAAGGAAACAACAGATTCACCTCTCAGTTCTCATGTTCACTGTGAGAGCTATGATTCCCTACACATTTTAAAGACCTCTCTCTCAATAAATGTGCATTTTTATGAGATTGCACAATAATAGGAAAATATGGGGTTATAATGGTAGATTTTTTGTCCTATCTGGGAAATCATGGCATATTTTATCTCATATTTGACCAGGTTAATGCTTGGAAATATTTTAAATATCTGCTACACCTGAGTTTCACTCAGTGCTCTCTCCTTTTATTACTGAAGAGAGGGAGTATGCTATTGAGTGAAATGTGTCACAATTTCCAGTTTTCAGAGAAACACTCAAGTAGTTTGGCATGCGCACAATTCACAGCATTGTACTGTTCCTCACAGAATCATTTGTTATGAAATTATTTTCTGACAGAAAGTTTTCCAGGGTGGGAAAGCAACTCAGTAGAACTTTCTCTTCATTTGAATACCAAAATTCATGCTTCCTTTTTTGTGGCTGTAATTTTGTCAAAAGTAAGGAAGACAGTAAGGTCTTTGTTTTTAGGATTCAGATTTAATGTGTTCACATTTACTAAAATAAATGTGTCCACCAAGTAAGCAAGACTATGAATCAGATAATATCTTGCTGCCAATAAGTTGAAAGGAATGTGTGAATTTGAGAAAGAGCTGCTACTTCAACTTTTAACCAAACACTGACTAGCTCTTTGCCAGAACTCAGCCAGTCAACAGCTGTGTATGTGCACCAGTGGAAGTTTTCCACAAGCTCAAATTGTAGAACACAGGTTAAGTTTTCATATGCCTGGGTTATATGAAGTTTACTCTGTTAATCACATCATTCAAATACATCCATCTGTCTGCAGGACATTCTCCTCATCTGCAGTTTTTAGCTGTAATTAATTCTGAGCCAACTAGCTCAGAGTGGAGATTTCCATGTTATTTGGGCTCTTCAAAATAATCAGGCATTTTGCCCCATCTGTATATACATCTACCAACATGTTTCATTTCTAGGTATAAACATTATCCAGATAAGTCACTGTGACATCTTGCTATGGACTGAATATTTGTGTCTCCCCATTTCCCCCAAAATTCACATATTGAAGCCTATATCCCCGGTGTGATATATTTGGAGGTGGAGTCTTTCAAAAGTGATTAAGTCATAAAGGTGGAGCACTCATAAATGGGATTGGTGCCCTTATAAGAAGAGACACAAGAGAGATGATGTCTTGCTCTCCACCATGTGAGGACCCAGCAAGAAGATGGCCATTTGCAACCCAGATGGAGGGCCCTCCCCAGACCTGATCATGCTGGCACTCCAATCTCCAAACTTCCCAGCCTCCAAAACTGTGAGAAATCAGTTTCTATTGTTTTTGTCACCTAGTATACAGTATTCTCTTACAGCAGCCAAACTGACTGAGAAATATCTATATATGGAACATTATGCACTTATACAAAAATCACACTTGCAAACTATATTGCATGACGCAGAAAAAAATATTCAAGCTATTTGAAAAAGCAGGACACTTAGATGTTCAGTATGACACCAATTTTTGAATGAATACATTGTGTAACCCAAGTTTCCTATTCTCTTACCCCTTTTAAATGATCTGTTTACTCTATAAAAAACACTGGAAAAGCAAATGTATCATAGGTCACTCCAGGTGAGCGACGTGACTGCAGCTTCTCCCAGCTTTGCCACAGGCCACATCTTCACTGTCAAACCCTTCTAAATCCAAACCCTGCAATTTACTGTTTCTTCTCCATGGACACGAGAGGTTGATATATTCTATATGATACTGTAATGAAATAGTCTGTACGATAGCGTAGTGGAGGATACATGTCTTTATATATTTGTTCAAACCCACAGTCCGTACCACACCGAGAGTGAACCCTAATGTTAACTATGGACTTTGGATAATTCTAACGTGTCAATGTAGGTTCATCAGTTGTAACAAATGCACCACTCTGGTCGGGATGGTGATCATAGGGGAGGTTGTGCATGTGTAGGGGTGATCAGTATATGGAAAATCTTTGTACCTGACTCTTAATTTTCTATGGACATTAAACTGCTCTAAAAAATAGTCCATCTTATTAAACGAGCAATATAAAAAATGTACAAATAGTCATTATGCACATTAAAAAAAATTCAACCTCATTAGTCATCAGGGAGATGTAAATCAAAACCAACATGAAATCTCACTTTATACACACTAAAATAGCTAAAAGTAAAAAGACTGAAAATAACAGGTGTTGGCAAGGATGTGAGCACATGGAACTCTCATATGCTGCCAGTGGAAATATAAAACAGTACAACTACTTTGAAAAAGAATTCAACAGCTTTTTAAAAACTTAAATTTTCCTTTACCATTTGTCCCATAAATTTTACTTCTAGGCACTTACTCAAGAAAAATCGCAACTATCTACAAATAGAGTTGTACACAAATAAGGAAAAATCCCAAATGTCCATCAGCAGATGGCGGAATAAACAAACTGTGTATATCCATACAATGGAATATCACTGAACAATGAAAAGAAAACTGCTGATGCATGAAGCAACACGGTGGCTGAGGGTAAGATTGTCCCGAGTCATGGCCTCTAGAACTGTTTACTTACCTAAGAAGCCCTCAGCTGTTATTCCTGTGAGAATAGCTCCCTTTGCAAGGAAGTGTTACTCATAACGCTTTATGAGTGGGATGGTCCCCAAATTTCCATCTGAAACCCTAACACTGCTGCTAAACAGAAGTCCACTCTCATGTTTTTGTTTTGTTTTACTTTACTTTGGTTTGTTTGTTTGTTGTCGAGGGATAGGTCAGCATTTTAATTCAAAACTTGATTTTCTATAGTGTGACTCAAGACAATTTTTTCTCCCACAGTATGAACTTTACCTCTAAATAGTTTTTTACTTCATTGCTAAGTTTGACACTTCCAATCTTTCCAAGTGTGTATCTCTTTCAGTTCTAAGAAGTATTGCATTTTTGGTAGTTATTTCATTTATTGGCTTCATTTCTTGAGCTTAGATACAAGAAATGACCCATTCTTGCCAGCCAAATGAGTAATGCTGGGTCTCTTTCTTTTGTTGAGGATAGGCTGGGGGTGGAAATCGGTAGGTGGTACTAGCTTGTTCTTAAAAATCCAGTTTGTTCATTCAGTTTATATAAGTAATACTTGTTTGTTATAGAAAACTGTTGTATTTTTCTCTGACCAGTTATTGGAAGCACTTTTGCCTGCTGATCTCTCATCAAAACTTGATTGAGGCAAGACTAACTCCATGCACAAAGTTTCCCTGACTCCACCACTAATTAGCAGAAGAGATGAGCATGTGACCTTTAGATAAAGAAGTTCACGTGATCTAACAAGGTTAATCACAGACCACAGTGCGTGGTGGGGGGTTGATATATAGATATCAAAAGAGTGAACATTTCTTTAGCTCTGGGGTAAAAAGCTGTAAGAATGATAGAAGTAGAACTCTTTCTCAGCCATCTCTCTGGTCTCATGAAAAAAGCCATCTCTAGCAAGGGAAAATTTTGCCAATACACTAAAAGATGAAATGAAAAGATAACTAGACTCGTGACCTTGCCAGTGGGGTCCCTGGATCTAGATTGAAGAAAGCTCTATCCTTATAACTTTTGGTTATTCGACCAATAAATTCCTATTTTTGTTCATACTGGTTGGAGTTGGGTTTCTGTTACTTGCATCTGAGAGTGCTGACAATAAAACAGAAAAGTGTAAAAAGGATAAACAAATATTGTTATTTCTACCATTGAATGACAACTAATTTTTTTTAATATTTTTGTGGGTTTCCAATTTCTTTCTATGCATACCTACAATAATTCTCCACAATTCTGTATCCTTTTATTATTTTTCTTAACATAATTATATAAGAATTTCTTAGGTAATTAAAAATTATTTGAAAATATCATTCTTTATGGATGTAAAATATCTCATCATGCAACCACACTATAATTTTAACCATCACTCCATTATTGAATATTTCATTTGTCTCCAATTTTTCTCCATTATGAATGATACTGCAAGAAATACTTTTGTACCCAGAGATTTTTTTTTCATATTTAGGATTATTTCCTTCATATGTAATCTAAGTAATTTAATTACTGAGCAAAATGTATATAAACATTTTAAATATTCATGATAAAAATGTGACAAATTTACTTCCAAAGAGTTGTATAATTACTAACCTCAGCAAAAGTATATGAAGATGACAAATTCATGTCCCCACATCCACATTAAGTATTACCACTTAAAGCAATCTTTCTTTACTTGTATAGTTGAAAAAATATGGCATAACTTTGTTGTTTTAACTTGTATTTATTAGAGAGAAAATGTATTTGTATAAATTTATAAATCATTAATATTTTTCTTCTTGTGGCTTGTCTCTTCATGTTCTTGCCCATGTGGTTACTGGGGCCCTTGTGTTTTTCTTATCAATTTGTTTAACCTTTTCATATAGTATAGGTATTACTGTGTCATATGCCTTACAAATAACATCAGGTTTGCTGATTGCCTTGTAATTTTGCCCATTGTTTTAAAGCACTGACGTTTAAAGTTTTATGTATTATATTTATTTATCTTTTTGTTTGTTTTCTTTCTCCTCTCTTTAAGCTCAAAAGGTTTCCTCTTCTATTCTGAGACGTGTTAGTCACCTTTATATGCTTTTAGGGTGCTTTTTATATAGTTTTATTTTCTTATTTTAGTTAATTTAACTATCTGAATTATTTGTAGTCTTTCTCAAGTATAATTGCATAAAAGACAAAGAATGTTCCTTTGTTCTAAATAACTGAAATGTATAAAGCTTCTTTTATCACACATTAAATTTTCACATATCTTAGGGTCTAATTCTGGGCATCTTATCTTCTATTAATCTGTCTATTCTTAGGCTAGAAACACTCTGTATTAATTGTTCCCTTTTGTAATATGTTTCAACACCTAGTAAGACTAGCTACTAATACCACATGTAAATTATTATTTTTAAACTTTGTTCTTATATTGTCTCTTCTGTTTGTTCTTTCAGATGATTATCACAAGAGAAAAAAAAAAACAGAACAAAACTAATGCCTCTGAAAATTCACCAGCAGCAACAGAATAATAAAAGGGGTTTAACTATAAGTCATAATCTTTGAAATGTGACTATTGAGAAAAGAAACAAGAGAGTCTGACAGAGCAAGACACAGCTTCTAACCTGCAGCCTACTACCCACCATTACTGTACCAAGGAAAGAAGAGGGCTGGATAGATTCCTGAGAGTTTTCACTAATTTTCCCCAACCTTAGGAAAACAGACTCAGGAGGCAAATAAGCAGCTCAAGGAAGCACCCATCAGAGTACAAGCCCCAACTTTAAGATCTCAATAAACACCAGAAGGGGGTTCCCTGGTGGTGTAGTGGCTAGGCTTCAGTGCTCTCACTGCTGCGGCCTGGGTTCGCTTCCCAGTCAGGGAACAAAAAAACAAAAACAAAAACACACTCTTTCAGTAGGCACAAGAAAAGCCTCAGGAATCCAGAATTTCACAATAAGAGTAAGATGCATGGCCAACAGGATCAATTAATTGCTGGTTCAAGATATTGAACATTATTTCAGAAGAGAGAGTAAAACCTGGGTTACCCAATAAAGGCTGCACATGGCCCTAGCAGAGGTCTGCTCCTACTTTTCCTGCCTTCAGTCTCAGAAGGGTGGATAGAAAGCAAAATTTTACTTCTACCCTGTAGCTTGTAGGTGAGACATGTAAGGATCAGGGATGGAAGTTATGGAAAATTCATCTTCATTGTCTCAGAGAGAACTGAAGATTTAGAAAGAGCTGCCCACTTTCAACACAAGCAAGCTACAATCCAAACAAATAAAGTAACATGCCAAGGAGGAGCCAAAAATTCATTGTGAGAGAAAAAATATTAACCAACCAAAAATAAGTAAAAATAAAACTTCCCATGAGTGCCTGTCTTATGGAGGACTGTGATAAAAACATGAATAAAGTAAGAGGGAGCTCAAAGATTAGGAAGCAACAAAACTTTCAAACATTAAGTAAAAATGGTCAAAGCAGTCATGCTTGTTTTGTACTCAATTTTAATGGAGACATGTTTCACTATTTATTATAACACTGGGTATTGTTTAGAATTTGTTAGTCTTTATCATGTTAAGGAAATAGCATTCTATTTCTACTTTATAAAATATTTTGATAAAAAGTGATTGAACATTGACTCAACCTACTTCAGCTGGCATAAACAAGCTATTTTGACGTATCTGTTTTTCTTTCTTATATCGCACTTACAAAGAACCTCAGTGCAGTCCTCAGAACTTGTCTACATGAATGATGAGTGAGACATTTCATCATATTTCCTTCTAACAACAACACTTTCCGTCATATAGCAAATTTAATGACTCATTTTACTAAGGCAAATTTTTCCACTGCTAGTATTTACAGGATTGCTGACTTTAGGGCTACAGGTTGTATAAATACCCTATCCCCCAAATGTCTTGGAACTAGGAAGAAAAAGAGACTGACCCTTAACCTGTTCACAGCCTTAACTTTGACGACAAACTGAACTGAATAGTAAACCTTAATACTGGCCTGAGAATTCCACTTACACTGATCTTGTGATACACACATAACTAATAAAGTGAAGAGGTCTCTACATTTTCATTACTCTACTTTCTTTTGGGGCAATGTGGGTTTTATGGGGGGGGTTGTTTTTTTCATTGTGAATTTTGTTCAAAATCATGTTTAAAATACCTGCGTGGAAACTAAAATATCAAAGCAAAAATTTAGTTCTTTTCAAACGTTCTTAGAAACCTGGATATTTCCAAACATCCCTAAGTAAAACCCTATATAAATAAAATTTCTAAGTTTGGAGGTAAACATTTCTGCTTTGATCCCTGTGGGTATAGTCATGCCAACCGCTTTAGCCTCTGCAGAGTATGTGATGTATTCTTATCAATCCCTCCAGGCACAACAAAAAGAAGATGGGGTTATAATCAGACCTTACTTGATGTCAGCTTCCCTTGGTAAAGGAGATTTTGGTACCCTCCACATTGTCTCTTCAACAATGATCTCTCTTATGATTACATTTATTTTCTTTGATTTCCATCTACTTCAGTGTACATTATGTGCCTTCTTGCGGCTCTTGTTATCCCTCAATCCCTTCTTTTTTTCTTTCTTCAAGAGTATCATAGGAGATGGGATGTCTAGTATCAGCCAAGATGGAATAAACCAACTATAGTCTACCTTTTCTAGTTACTACAAACAAAAACTGGATAAAATGCAAAAAAAAAAAAAAAAAATTAAAATACACAAAAAGTTTGAAAAGTAAAAGTAGCAGGCAGTTTGAGAATTAAAGTCAAACATTGAATAACAACCCATTGGCTGAGCGATTTTTAAAGTTTTTTTCTTTTCTGTCCCATGGATCTGATCTGGGGGCAGGTCAAGCCCTAAAATTATGTATCCATCTCTCTATGTAAAAGGGGCCGTGCTGATCAAAGAATGTGAGATAATTCTTATTATGTTTTTTCTTCCTTTTCTCTTGCTGCTTTATCCCCAAAGGCAACCCCCGTCACACAGAAAATCACAACAGTGCAGAAAACTAAACTTCAGAGAGAACCTTAGTTTCTTGGTCAAAAAAACCAAGAAAGGGAGAGTTAGTTCTTTGGGAATGGAGAATATAGGGAAATGCCAGAGAGGAAAGAGCTAGAAAAGGACATCTTTTAATTCTGAATGGGACCCTACATAAAGCCCCAGACTCATCCCCCAGTTGTATACATACAGAGCAGACTCAAAAAAGCAAAACGAAGCCTTCAAGAATTAAACAACCAAAAGTTTATTCTAAACGTCTCAGAATAAACTTTTAGTGGTACATGCGACAGATAGACCCAAAAAACATAACAAAGGCTTGAAAACTGAATTGACATTGAAACCACCATCCACAGAAGGTAAGACACAACTTGCATTTTGAACCTATGCCAATTAATTACCGCTAACACAAAGAAGCAAACAAAAATCAATATTCTTTAGAAGATTTTAACAGAACACAGAATCTTATAACATAATATTCAAAATATTCTGGATAGAATTCTAAATTACTTAATGTACAAAGAACCAGGAAAATCTGACCAATACTCAGGAGAAGAGATAATCAACAGATATCAATCCCAATATAATCCAATTGTAATTACCAGACACAGACTCTAAAACACCCATTATAACCATGAGTTAAAGATGAACATTCTTGAAATAAACAAAAGGATAAAAGTTCTAAGCAGAAAAAGATAAGTTTTAAAGAAAGAGCTAAATGGAAATTCTCAAACCAGAAGATACAATAACTGAAATTAACAATTCACCAGATAAGCTTGAAAATAGAATGGAGACAACAGAAGAAAATAACTTAAAGATAGATCAATAGAAATGACACCAAAAGAACATAAATTTAAAAAAAAAAAGATTGAAAAAAATTAACACAGCCTAGGGGCCTCTCCATCTAATAGTCTTGTCATTGGAATCTCAGAAGGAGAAAAGAAAGAGTTTGATTTAGAAAATATATTTATAGAAATAATGGCAGGAAATTTTCCAAATTTGATGGGAGACATATGAGGGCTGTCCAGAAAAAAATCCAACCGTATCTGCCTCTATTTTTCATATAATAATGCCGAATACTTTCTGGACAGCCCTCATATATTTACAGATTCAAGAAACTCAATGAATCTCAATCAGGTTACGCTCAAAGAAAACTATAACCAGATACATCATAATCAAGGTGTTGAAAACCAAGGCAAAGAAATCATCTTGAAAGCAGTCAGAAGAAAAACAAATTGTACATAAAGGAAATTACGACTGTAGATTTATTATCAGAAACCACACAGTGCAGAAGACAATGAGACAACATTCTTAAAATGCTGTAAAATAAGTAACTAGATAGATAGATAAACAAATAAATAAATAAATACTAAAAGGAAAGAACTGTCAACTCAGAATTCTATATCTAGCAAAAAATATCCTTCAGGGATAGAGGCAACATAAAAACATTCTCAGATGAAAGCAAACAAAGAGACTTTATCATTAGCAGATCTGTTTTAAAAGAAATGCTACAGAAAGTTCTTCAGGATAAGGGGAAATTGTACCAGAGGGAAACGAAGAACTTTAAGAATGAAGAACAAGAAAAACGATACCTATCTAAATAAACAGAGTATTTTGTCCTTTTAAATCCTTTAAAACATGTGTGACTGCTGGAAGCAAAAATTATAACTTTGTAATGTTTCAATGTATCTAGATGTAATATATATGACAAGTATAACATAAAACAGTAGGATAAAAAGCCTATGTGGTTATAAATTTTCTATATTTTACTTGAAGTAGTACAATATTATTTCTATGTAGACTATGAAAAGTTAAGTATATACATTACAATCCTTAGAGCAATTACTTCTTTAAAAATACCACAAAGACATATAGACAAAAAGTCAACAAATAAATTAAGATGAAATACTGTGAAATATTCAAATAATCCAGAAGAAACCAGGAGAGAGAATGAAACAGAGGGGGTAAATAGTAAACAAATAAAACAATAGTTTTCAATCCAACCATAACAATAACTATATTAAGTATAAATAGTCTAAGCACAATTTTTTAAGAGAGATTTTCATGCAGGCTATAAGAAAACCTATTTTAAATACAATAATATAGACAGATTTAAAGTAATGTGGTGGAAAAAGACATACCGTGTAAACAATTACCAAAAGAAAGCTAGAGTGCCTATACTAATTTCAGACAAAGTAGACTTCAGAATAGGGAAAATTACCAGGGATAAAGACAGACACTATATAATGACAAAAGAGTAAATTCACCAAGAAGACATAATACTAAACATGTATGTACCTAACAAGACAGTTCCAAAATACATGAAGCCAAAGCTGACAAAACTGAAGAGAAATAAACAAATCCACAATTACACTTGAACATCATGGGACCATTAAGCCTAAAATCAGCCATGAATTCTTTCAGAGGGTGTTAGGAAGATTGGTCCTATGTGTTACCACAAAGAAATGATCCTGCGCCAGAGAGTTCAGAACGAATGTGACATCATGCCCAGTGCTGTGAGGGTTCCACCCTAGCCAGACATGAGACTGCGTGCATGGTCAGAGGCATGACCACACATCAGCTACTAGATAAAACCTTGGAGAAAATCAATAGTAACTTCCCAGCACTATCTCTCGGAGAAGCCTGAGAAAACTCAAACATAACACTATCAGTTTGTTGTGAACAGGTGTTTTTGTATTCATCATCTCTTCTCCCACTTCTGGTAACTGTATCCAGACTTTGCTTCAGGGGAAATACCGCTTTCCCACTTTCAACCATGATCAACTTAAGTCAATAAGTATAGTCCATCCTCCTGACACCAATGATTGGTCAGAGAGCCAATGAGCTGCAAGGACATACTTGCTGGGGCCCAGGAAAGAGAATTTCCTCTTTCCTCCTAAGGAACCACTAGAGAAGAGGAAGTCCCTTTGGTCAGATGATGTGATTGGAGGGCAGGCTACAGTCTTTTTGATATTAATATCATGAGGGAGCACCTAGAACTATACAGGGGAGAGTCTGTGGGTAAAACTTACACCGTTGAAGGCAGAATGGCAGGACAGACAGAAAAAGGTCTTGCATAATACCGTATGAGCTTCTGGTTGACAGAACAGATCTGGGATTTTTTTATTATGCAAGGAATTTTTTTTTTTTTTTGCTTAAGTTAATTTGAGTTGAGTTTTATGTCATTCACAAGAGTCCTAACACAACATCTACTGCTTCATTTCTCTCTAAACCCCATGTCTTTCTCCAAAAATAAAAAGAAAAGCCATATGATGCAAGTGCTTCTACTTTTAATGCGGACAGTATATTTACTTGTAGAAAATAATGATATAAAAGCATTTTTAAAAACAAAGCTTTATATGTAGAAATAATCACTTAATGCATAACAATACACATGTAAAGGAGAATCATTCAGAATCTAAGACTGTAAGCAAAAAAAAAATAGGTTTTCCCTTTCTATATTTATACAGAATACTATTAACTCTGCTTTGCTAAAATCTTCAAAGAGTACTGCTCAAGCTGCTGTCTCCTGAGAGGATGTTTACCACTACCAACCATCTGTAATTCCTTTTTTTCTTTTTGAGGAATATTGGACAATTAAAAATTGTATATATTTAAGGTGTACCATTTGATGATTTGATATAGATATACATTGTGAACTAATCGCCACAATCAAGATAATTATTATGACAGTTATCTTTTTTTCCTTTTCTTTCTCTTTTCTTGGTAATTCTTAAAGAACAAGAATAGATTCAGGAGGCCCAGGTCTTCCCAGACCCTGTTGGCAAGGAAAGAATGGTTTTAAAATTCCTTCATGGGTTTTGCATTGCAGGCTCAAGCTACCTCCTTGAGGGAACATTCTTTAAATGTTTTGGAAAGCACAGTCATCCTTAACCTCGGTGGAAATGATTCCAACTGTCCAGTGAAACAAGAACTAGGGACTTTAAATCAGGAAGTTCCTAAAATGAAAATGTTTTTGTAAATGAGGATTAGTTATATGACAAGACTGGAATGGCGTTAACTCTGGGTTGATGTGAGGTTCAAGAGATTGGTGTTCATAAGGCTTTTATCAAGGACCAGCAAGAGGATTCAGAAGTGACGTAAACATGGTCCTTCAGGGAAGCAGTTCCTGGTCTGATGGGAAGGTGTGTCCCCTCCCCAGGACGCTCAGCCCAGGGGCACCGTGTATGAGGAAGCTTTGCAGGAAAGCAGTATCACATCAACAGAGCGCCCTGACCAGGTAGGTGGCTTTGAGGAACAAGGAAGATTTCAGCATGTGGAGATGGATGTGGCTTTCTGGTCTGGAGAGAAAAGTGGGAGGAAAGACACAAAGACAAGACAGTTCAGAGCAGTGCAGGGGCCATTGAGTAGTCCTGCTGGAATGGGATCTGACCACCTGCTCTGAGGGCACTCTACTGAGCAAAGAGGTTTAATTCACGATGAAGACCAATTCAGAGGCCCTCAGGTGAGATGGAGGAGAGACCCCATACCAACATCCCAAAGAGGCCATGTACTCCTGAAAAATGACAGTCTGGTAGAAAAGGTCCATGGCCCTGGGAGTGTTTTCCAGCTCCACCACTTATAATAATTCATGTGTGACCTCAGGCATTCACTTAACTCTCAGCTTCAACACCCCAAGTGTAAAAAGAGGAGAATAATATCTTTTTTGTGTACCTCACAGGATTGGCATGAGCATAGGAGAAACAGTTGGCACAGAATAATACTGTTAAATACTTTCTTGTGGTCAGTTATCTTGTCATATGTGTGAAGCTCCCCAGTAAATGCTTTATCCTTTTATTGCCACTACAGACCAAATCCTTGAGGCTAGGAAACATGTCTTCTTTAGGGCTGGGGACATAGTATATAATTTTTTAAAAAGGTATTTGATGAATGAATGAGTAAATGAATGAATAATGTGCAGAGCCCTCCAACTAGATAATAGCAATCTCCTAACTACACTGAAAACTTATGTACTGTTCTTTGACTTTTGGCTTGTTTGGCCCAGTTGGAGGCTCTGAGTTAGTGATCAGTAGGCGTCATGGTAGAGAAGGAAGCCTGTAAAGGTGGAGTCATTGACATTATCTGCATAGAGCCCATTATGCTCCCCATCCCCATACACTTGGAGCCAGACTTGGTCACCCATCTCCAGATGGAGGAGCACAGAGCCGGAAGCTTGGTCCAGGTCCTTCTCCTGGTATTGATCATAGGTGAAGAGCACAGCCTTCTCCTTCTTGTAGAGGCTGACTTTCATATCCTTCAAGTAGACTGTAATGTGGTAGGAGAAGTAGTACAGCCCAGGAATGTTGCAGTGGAATTTGCCAGTGGTGCTATCATAGTGGTTTTGCTCATTGTAGAAGATTTTGGTGAAGCGAATGGGAACATTGGGAACATTGGGGACGGTGCCCCGAGTTTCCAATCCCACACTGAATGCTGAGCGGTATACAAAGGCACTTTCTCCAGGTTCTCCTTTCCTGCCTTGGACTCCTGGAAAGCCTCGGGGACCTTCAACCCCAGTCACTCCAATTTCACCAGTATCACCCTTAGGACCAGGAAGACCTAAAGAATGAAAAGACCTCAGTGACCACAAGAAACAGAACTCCTGCCTAGGTTGATCCCAGCCTAAAACACTGTCCCTGTAGACTCTACCCAAAACCTGCTTGACTTATAGAGCAAATAATCAATAGCAGTTCCAAAGGGGAGACTTCTATCTCCCCCTTCCACATACCCCCTTAGTAGACACCCATAAATTCTCTCTAACTTTATCGTCTGTAAGTCTCCATCATCAACCCTCCACCTGCCAACTCTTTTTTTTTTTTCTTTTATGGTGTATCAACATTTATTGAAAGATTTTAGGCCAATTACCACCTGCCAGCTCTTTAGGTACTGGCTCAATCAACCACACTTTTGCTGTTGTGTCCCTTCTGTCTCGAATGCCTTTTCTCCTTTATTCTGTCCACTCATTCTTCAAGTCCTTCCTCCTCCTTAAAGCCTTCATTGTTAATCCAAGTTCACAGAGGGCATTTTCTCTGCGTTCCATACTTTGAGCATCTGTCCACATTTACTTTGGCATATTTGGAGTAGACTTCCTTGTAGTAATCTCTCAGAGTCTTGTGCATTAGACTTATCATCTTAACCAGACCAACAGTTGTCTAGGAGCAGGACTGTGATCTGCAGGAGGCATACCGTTAAGTGTGGTTGAATGTCACTGGAATGGGAATTAAGTGGAAATGAGCAAAAATAGGAATATGAACAGCTTGGGAATAGGAATGGATGAGGGTGGGAATGGAAAAAGGAGATGGGGAAGGACATGTGAATAGAGCAGAGTCAAGGGTACTTGATTTTACAAGTACAAACTATTCTCATCACTAGAAGGCCAACCTCTAAATCCATTTTAGGTTGCTATGGGTCACATAAAAAAGCTTTGCTTCTTCCCTGTGTCTAGGCCTTGGTCAATAACTAATATCCTTGTATAGTTCTAGAAGACCCCCTCTACCCAGGAGAAGTCTGATGGAGGTGGCCAAAAAACTTGTTCTTACCTGTATCTCCTTTCTCACCCTTCTCACCAGGAGCACCATCTCTGCCATCACGGCCTGGGGTCCCATTGTGCCCAGGATGCCCTGGGATGCCTGCCAGCCAACCAGTGCAGACTCCCTTCGGTAGGGGAAGCTGGACTCCAGACTCTTGAGTCGTGGTATCCTGACTGTGACTGGGCAGGACCAGTAGCAGTAGAACAGCCTGTAGCAGCAGCATCCTGAGCCCTGGAATCCGGATCTGCAGTGTCAGCCATGAAAGGGCAGACTCTCCACACAGCACACCCACTGAGGACCCAAGCAAGACTCTGGCCATCTCAGCAGAGTCCACTTCTGAGACCTGCTTTCCTAACACTCACCTCTTCCAGGAAGACTTTTCTGACTATTTCAACCCACCTCAATCTCTTTCTGCCCTGAAATTTGTAATATTTAGCATTATTCCTTGTGTGTAGTCACCTTTCCTCAATAGGATTGTGAGTTCAGTGATGACAGGATGACATGCCTCCAATTTCCTCATATTTGAGCAAAGGACCAGGCACAGGGAATGCTCCAAGAGTTGTCTTGAGATTTTCCCTTGAGTTTTCCCTTGAGTTTTTCAAGCATGTTGACTCAGATCATTCTATTCAACTCTTAACTAACTTCTCTCTTGGCTCCTTCTTCTTCATTTCCCTTTCCTTTGTTCTCTATTTCTGTTCCTTTTCCTTTCTTTCTCATTCTCTTTCTTCCTCTTCCCTTGTCCTGGGTCATGTTAAACAATTCGGTACCTTACGCACATGCACACACATACACATACAGACACACACATACACACATACATGTATGCATGTGTACAATGCACACACACAAACACACACACACACACACACACACACACACACAGCCTTGTCTTGCATTAGTCAGACAATCAGAGACACATTATCCTATGAGAAGGTCAACTGGCCATTTGCCTGAGCCACCCTTAGCTATAACTTCTCACATGCCTGATCCCTATGCAGGCTTCAGGACACAGTTAAGACGTCATCTGTCAGAAAACCCTCCCCCAACTGGGTTGGTTGTTCCTCCTCTGTGCTCCTCCAGTGCCCTCACTTATCTCTAGCATTGCACGTGTTGCACTGTACTATAATCCCTGATTTGCTCACCCATTTCCCCCATTAAAGTACAAGCATGGGGCCCCGGGGAGGGGTGGGAAAGCCTAACGCACTACTAGCACAGAGTCGAGACTAAATATTTTTTAAATGAAAAAATGAGCAAAAGAGCTAGAGAGAGGAGAGAATGAGGAATGACAGAAAAGAGAAAAGAAGAGGGAAAGAGGGAGGGAGGGTGGAATAAGAATTAAGGGAGCCCTAGCAAAAAGCTCAAGTGACACAGGTGGCCAAGGGACCCCCTAGCTCAGAATTGTCCCTCCAGAGCCCCCTCCCAGAAGATAGTCCTTTCATGCATAGGGACTCTGATCTGCTTCTAACTTCTGTCTCTGATATTAGGGTGATTTTAGCCCCCACATCTGATTGCCAGAGTCTTAGTGTCCCCGTTCTTCTTTCACCAGGGAGTTGAAAGCAAATCAGGTAGGTGAACAGGCCCTAGGATCCTGAACCACAGGCATCACTAAGATGCTTTGTGGAGTTTGAAAGGTAGTTAATCCCAAGAACCTGATTCTAAACAAAACACAATCCATATGTATCTTTTTTTAATCCTAAAATCTCATTATTGTTCATCAGTTTGCTTGTCTCTTACACAAAGTCTCCAGAATTGAGTTTGGCTTCAGGAGACAGCTCCTTTGTGAGGGATACAGGAAAGACCCTGAGTGACACAACCAACCCATCTTCCATATAGATATGTACATGCATGCATGTATTCATATATAGTCATTTTTATATACACACACATGTGTGTGTTTATTAAAACTAGTAATATAAACACTTTGGAAACTATAGCAAACAAAACAACCTTCCATCCCAAGAATTTGTCTGTTTATTTTTAAACATAGTGGAAAACATACTTCACATAAAACTTTCATTCCATCATTTTTGCCTTGTCATTTTCTAGTTTTTATAATCATCAGTTTAAATGTGTGTGTGCTAGTCCATCAAATGGATACAACCAAAATGTACTTGACTATTTCCATTTTGTTGAATTTTTAGCTCATTTCTATTTTAAATTTTATTTTAAACCTGTAACAAATATCCTTAGGCATATAGCTTATCTCCAAATTACTATTCCATTATGACATATTCCCAGAAGTAAAAGGTATGAATATTTTTTAAGATATTAATGCTACTTCCCAAACTGCAGGTTGTTTTAATGTTACCCAGTAGTATGTCATTGTGTATATAAAGGAGACTACCTCACCTACTCTCACCAGCTTTGGATATTATAATTCAAAACATTTTTTCTTGTTAGTTTAGAATATAATAAATAGTGCCTTTCTATTTTGACCATTAGTGAGTTGTACATTTTATGAAAGCTTATTTTCTAATTCAATTTTCTATCAATTTAATTTCCTCATTCATGATACCTCTGTTAGTGCTTTTTGTCACTTAACTTTCCAAAGACACAATGTACTTTTTGAATTAATTTGTGTGAGGTCTTTATGCCAACACTTTGTCGTATTCATATGCTATCACCATTTTCTCTAGTGTGCAGATCAATCTTTTGTTTTGTTTATCCTGATTTTAAGTGACAGTTTTAGATTTTATATAGTGAACTCTATTGACATTTTTCTCTGTTTCTAAGTGTTAAACAGTCCTTATCCATGCTAGGGTTGGTAATTGTCCTATTTTATTTTCTTGTGTTGTTCGATAAATTTTAAAATTCACTCTTTATACGTGACATTTTGTTTTGGTGTAAGCTGTGATCTTAAATGCTCAAATGAATTCTCTCTATTTGAAGACTAGTTGTTTATAGACACCTTTAATTAGATTAATAATCTCCCTCTTTAGTGATCTGATCCATCACTTACCAAATTAATATCAAGATCTAATATGATCTTATAAGTAAAGTGAGAGTTGAGAATGAGACCAGACGATGGAGACAAAGGGAGAGAGAGACAGAGGCCGCATAGCAACTGAGACACGTGACAACAGTCACCTAAGCTGCCCCTTGGTGGGTAAGTCTCTAGTTAAGGATCGCTCTTACCATCTGCATGTATCTTTGTCGCCCTCTACTGGATTTGGAGGGCTCAAGGGGGTGTTCTCAATAGCTGCTGGAAATAAAATGAGACAGTTTAAGCTCAGCTTGTCCCAAGATGAGGAAGAGGCGAGTTAAATGAGAAAAGCCAAGGAGGAGAGACCAGGCAAGCCCTTTTGGGGTTTGGAAAGAATAGTTGTTCTGAGATTTTAGGACCTCATACGTCTTTCACCTTTCCCACTATTGGTCGCCTCCATTGTTTCTCCTGGAGTTAGCAGTGAAACTCCTGAGCAGAACTCCGAAGGGCTCTGTGCTTGTGTTTTCCAGCAATGAGGAGGGCAGAATCTATGAGGCTCTTGTAGCCGTGCGGAGACAGGAGCGAACCCAGGTCCCGAGACCTGGGAGAGGGAGCGACAAAGGGCCCCGAAGGTATAGGGCGGCGGTTCCCAAGCCTTTTCCACTGGTGTACCCCTGTTAAGCCCATTTCTATATATTGTACTCCTTGTTTTTAAAACACTGACACTTTTGTTCACTGCCAATTTTAGTATAAAATAGTGGAAATGAGGTAACAAGTTAGGAAAGAAAAATTACTACACTAAAAGTACAAGCCACAGTTTTAATTTTATAATATTTGTAAGTTAAATATTGATAATGATGATCGAGTATTTAAACATGAAGATAACTACTTGAAAAGAATCATGATGAAAGACAACACACTTACTTTTACTCAGTCAATAAACTGATCAAACAGTCTGGCTAAGGATATGTTTGTATGTTTGGGAAATTTCTAGAAACCTCACAAGTGGATTGTTCTAAAACTGTGCATACTGATTGGTAGAAGAGCGGTTTGGGGGAAGGGTTCATAGCCACGCCCTCACCCGTCATCATTCGCTAATGTGATCTAATTTGGAAGTGTCTCCATTAACAGTGATTTAAACTTAACATTTATTGTTCTGTAACTAATGTTTTGCATTTTTTACTTGTTTTTTCACCATTACTGACTATTTTTCGTGTACCCCTGAATGGCCCAGCATGTTCCTCAGAGGTATGCATACCACCCCTTGGGAACTGAAGGTACAGGGTGATGTGGGGCTTAGTCCAAACCACTGAAGTGAGTGCATGCTCCCAGCCCAAGGAAAAGCATTGGGCCTCAACACTTCAATGTTCCGGACAGATTTTTCTCCATTAGCAGGAGCAATTGGATTCCATGACAGTTGCATGGGATGGAGGTATTTAAAAGAGTGGTGAGGGGAAGATGGATACACAATCCCAGGAAGTCTCTGATACTATAAACAGATTCTGATTGAAGAAGGTTGTCTCCTAACCTAGTTATGGGTTGAAAAATCAGTAGTTGAGAACAATTGAAGGTCACTGCAGAGGTGCCTAGTTTTCAAAAAAATATTCTAAAATGATTTGTACTCTTTGTTTAGCTATAGCAATTGTTGCAGTTTGATTTTGAAAGACTTCTTTTTCCCTAGGGGAAAATATTAAATGAAACTGTAACCTAAGACTGCAACTTAAGACTCAATTGTGCATATAAGGAAAACTTTTATGTGAATCATGAAGCTAAAGGCCAAGTTCCATTTATAATTCTTTGTCATTGTAGTATGCTATTTGTAAAGTTCTTATCTCACTTAATATCTCATTTAATTCCCATAACCATTTTGAGAGACACTACAAGATAAAATAGAGAAAACATGCTCTATGATCTCAGTGCTGTGGGTAAAAATAATTTGTTCTTACCTGTGACATGTTTCAGTCATGTATTTCTTGGAGAATTAAGTGGTATATTCTATGTAAAGTACTTAGAACAGTGTCTGGCACATGTCAGTGCTCAATAAGTCTTAGCTACAACTATACCCATTTTAGAGATGAGGAAAGTGAGCTTCAAGGAGGTTAAATGATTTCTCCAAAATCCCTATACTACACGTGGAGGAGCTGGAGATCAAACTCTGGTCTTCTAAAACCCAAGAATAGACTCTTAGGCATAGTCCAGAGAAGGAATAGAGCACTGGGGTCACACATCTACCTTTTACTATTCCACTCCCCAGGGTGGGACTGTAATAATGTGAATAAACCTCCAGGTCATGATGGCCTGACTTCTCTTTAGGCTCCACCATGAACCCACTGGTGGAACTGTTTTTCTGGAACGGCCGTCAGAGCTGTCGTTGTATGCAAATCTGACAATTAAGTTCATGAACTTACCACTGTGCACTTACGTTGGCAGTTTGTACAAACAACTCGATAAGGTGTCAAGGGTGGACTAGGTGCTGGCATCAGTGCATAGCTTCCCAAGGGGAGTACTTCGACGGTGACCCCACCCTACCGGTTGGACTTCATGCCTGTGACCGTGAATTATATTAATCCTGACCACCTGTATGGATCACCTCTTTACATCTCATTTTATCCCCACAACTCCAGGAAGTGGGTCTCAGTTCTCACAAGGGAAATCTGAGGACCAGAGAGGTGTGGTATCTTCTACCTAAAGATAACAGAGTGCAGAGGAGCAATTTGGAATTCGAAGACTGAACTCTTTCTATTGCACTGGCTTTCATGGCACACATGCAGACATGGATCTGCTAGCTTTTAAAATTATACAAAAAGATCATCATGACATTCTCTGGATCCTGAAGGGCCCATACTATTATCTCTTGTTTTCACACAAGGTCGGACATTTAATTTCATGAACTCCTCCTAGAAAAAGTGCTACACACCTCATTGCTGAGTATCAATCACTATGGTCACCTTCACAGTACTGCCCTTGGGAAGCTGTGCACCGACGCCAGTGCCTGTCCACCCTTGAAATCTTATCAAGTTGTGTGTACAGGGCTGCCAACCTAAGCGCACAGTGGCAAGTTCACGAACTTAGTTGTAAGATTTGGGTACAACGACAGCTCTGATGAACATTCCAGAAAAACAAGAATTGTCTAGGCACTGGCGTCGGTGCACAGCTTCCCAAGGGGAGTACTTCGAAGGTGACCATAGTCATACTCAGCAATGAGGTATGTAGCACTTTTTCTAGGATGAGTTCGTGAAATTAATTGTCTGACCTCGTAAGTTAAACTTTCACTTCTTGGAATTTTAGTAACAAAAGTAGAATCTTATGAAATACAAGTATGGGGTCTCCTTTGGGACTGTCAGGGGACAAAGCAGTCTGAGGGGAAGAGGTCACCAAACCCAGTGCCAACTCTTCCAGCAGGAAAGGGCATTAAAGCACAGTTCACAAAAGGGACCCCAGAAACCATCTCACCCCTGCCATGCTTTTACAAGCGGGAGGTTAAGGGGAAGAAAAAGGGTGCATCTATTAGATCCCCCAAACAGCCAGCTCTCACTCTAGGAACTTTTACACATTGTTTATTTTATTTATTATTTATTTTAACCTTAACAAGAACTTCATGGAGCAAGGAATATAACCCCAGCTTAAGAGATGGGAAAACTGAGAGATTAAGGAGTTGATCCCCGTGAGGTTCCCATGCGGACTTCCAAACCAGTGAGCTTTCCATCACATTATCCTGCCTCTAAGAAGGCCTCTCAGACCTAGCGCCGTAATCTGCTAAATAAGGTCATGTTTGATGAGGGACATGAGAACACTCTGAAACTGGCAAGACACTTTGGAGTATAAATTGCATGAGGCACTTTCAAACCTTATTCCATTTAACCCTCCCCGTAGCCCTGCTTTCGACTCAGAGATAGAGAAGAACCTGAGACTCGGAGAGACCAAGAGGCTGGCTTAATAAAATCATCCAACTGTTGGGTTGAATTTATGAACTTGCCATTTTTAAAGGTCAAAAATGGTAGAATACTGGCAATTTCATATGGGGAAACCTAATGATAAATGAAAGAATCAGAAATTAACTTAGCTCCCAGGAGGATTATGTAAAAGCTTTTACTTGGCCCTGGGAGAGCTCTCAGCAATCTCTCTCTCTCTCTCCCTCTCTCTCTCTCTCCCTCTCTCTCTCTCTCTCTCTCTCTCTCTCTCTCTCTCTCTCTCTCTCTCTCTCTCTCTCTCTCTCTCTCTCTCTCTCTCCCTCTCTCTCTCTCTCTCTCCCTCTCTCTCTCTCTCACACACACACACACACACGTATTCTCAAGGACCTAGTAAAGCAGAGCATCCCTCCACACCCTTTTTAAGATCAGTGTCTCTCCACACAAGGGAATTCCTGAAAGCTTCTAGTCTCCAAAGCTTCTACTTCCTGATCTCAGCCAAGTGTCTGGGGCCGCTGGTCTCCTGGCTTGACAATAAGTAAGTGAAAAGTCTGTCCCCACAGCCACCTTAGAAAGGACAAGAAGCAAGTCCCATGTCTCTCTCTACAACTCCTCAAATATTATAGGAGGGCAGCCACAAGACTGCCGATGGCGCTGCAGGGCCCCCTTCCCACTACTCTGCCTCAAAAAAAGCTAACACCCTCATGTTCCTCTGGGAATACTCTGCCAGCATAAGGGGTTTCCCCTGCTCCCCAACTTTGTGAGGAGGAGCCGACCTTACCGCTAAAAAGGAGGCACCAAGGGTGCGGTGGCTGGCTGCACACTTTACAAGGCTTGGTCTGAAAACCAGAACCTCCTCAGACCAGGGACCTGCATCCCCTGACACACAGACCTGGCCTGATCTCTAACATAACCTCCCACCCCGACCTCTGCATCCATAGCTGAGAACAATCAACATGCCTCAAACACCGTGCTTACTGGGGCGAGCGGAACTGGGCTTGGCAAAGGCCGGGTAGATCTAGTTGTTTGTGTCAGAAAATGTCTTCTAAAAATAAGATGTTTCATATGCACCAAGTAGATGCCCAGCTGTTTGCCCACTATGTTTCATTGGAACCTCTCAGTTACCCTGTGGGACAGCCCCACATCTGGGTAGATATTCCCACATCTACAGGTACCCACAGGTCTATAGACAACAACCATGTCTCACGCATCTTGGTATCTCATGAACCCAACCCAGTGTCTGGCCCATAGAATCGGCTCAATAATATTTGCTGAGTGGCATCACGTAATACAGCTGGATTTCAAACTCAGTCTGAGGTCCAGGCTCAGGCTTTTCCCAAGCTGCCTCTGCCGGTCCTTCTTTCTCTGAGAAACCATTTATCCACTTCTTCTCTTATCTGATTGGACCCTGTCGCGGGCCATCCCTCCCACCTCACTAACCCTACCTTTTTCTCTGGGTAGGTATCTTACCACAGAGTGAGTTGGGCAAAATTCAGGATGGTCCCAGACATGTTGACGAGAGGAACAGTCTGTTTTCTCTTGGAGCTGTGAGGGAACTGAGGAAGCTGCCCTGGCCAGAGTTTTGCCTGTCTCCATCCCCACCCTGCTGCAACAGGAGAGTACTGGCACACCCCAGCCCGCGGACCCCCTGCCAGGAACTTTAGTCAAATTGCTCTTACCCTCAGGTGTGGAATCAGACCCACAGACTGCAGTCAGGACAGAAGTGAGGCAGAAGTGGTCCCCCTCAGCAACCTGGTACTTATGGGGACAGGCAGTCCCATCTCACAGTTGTTCCTTCCCATTGGCCAACCCAGTGAGGGCCAGAGACCACTCACCAACCCAGTGACAGCCAAAGACCTTGCCTTGGCAGCCGCCCCAGGACTCTACCCCAAGGAACCTGGTACAATCCAGCATAAGCTTGGGAGGCCAAGTGGAGCTTCAGTCAAACACTCATGTTCCCTTTGCCCTTATTTGTGCTGCCTACAACAGCAACCGAAGATGGGACAAGGGTCAAGATCAGAAGCAGGAAAGCAAGGTCTTTCTGCATCTGAGGGAGAAACTTCCTCATCTAAAATGAATCACCCGGTGGTCCGAGAGACCTCCTCCCCGTATCGATTTGCCCTAATAAGTCAGAGCATTAATCACTACCGTTACACTCCTGCTCGTTGTGCATGGTGAAGTGTGAGGCTGTGTGGTTCAGTCATTGGCACGTCAGAAGGGGCAACAGTCAGAGTGGCTGCAATAGGGTAAGAAATAGAACAGGTCCTCCAGTCTCCGGCCTGGACCCCAAATCTGGGAGAGACTTTGTGTGTTAATGGTGAGATCTGAGGTAAGAGAGAGTTTCTGGGGTGGTGTGGAACAGGGCCAGATTAAGACCTTTAGAGGTTCCAAATTCCAAAAGATTATGGAGCCCTCATCCCCATGTAAGTCAAATTTAATACAACAAAAACTTACATAAAATGTGATATTAGAAAACCACCTTTCAGGATTTTTCTGGTTCCAAAATCCCAAATACGATTTGAAAGCTAACTTTGTGTGGGTGTATAAGTTCATTTTGTTAGCACCTTAAGCACGTGCCTCATCCACCTACTAGGGAACCCAGCTCAGAGCTGGAACAGCCTTGGAGGACCAGAGGCTGCCACCCATGGTGGTGCTTCTGGAAGGCTTAGGCTTGAGATGACAACATTCATTACCTTGGACTGTTTCTTGGCAAACCCACGTTCTGTTTTAGAAGAGCAGGATTAAAGCTGGTTCCTGCAAACCACAAATTCTGGTGCATTAAATTGTGATTCCCAGCAAGGGCTTAAGTTCCTAGGAGTAACTTCTACAAGACATTGAGAAACAGAATGTTCTCAGGCAGAGGCTGGGCAAGGTCTACCCGCCCCCAAATACCACCTCCACTGACCACACAGATCCTAAAAGTCCACAAGCAAAGTAAAATAAAAGTATGACCTAAGGCCTTGGCCTTCTGCTAATACAATTAAGTCTTCACTTAACGTCATCGGTAGGTTCTGCAACTTGAAGTGAGGTGATGTCAAACTTCAAAACCCAATTTTATCATAGTTTAATTGATACAAACAAGAGTTCAATTTCTACAGCAGCTCATCAACATTATAACAAGCATTGAACAAAATGACGTTATTCTTGGATCTGCTGGATGCAAGTATTTCAAGAGCAGTCTCATTAAGCCATTAAGATTGGAGTCTTGAGGCCCACTGGCTTAGATAATGGGCCTGTGATAATGAGGTTCTATACAGTGTACCAGGTATGTTGGACCAAAGAGAAAACAGAGAAGCTGCAGCAACTTTTAGTTACACCACTGCTTCATTTCTGTTGTGGCATTTTCTTTATTTTTTGGTCTGTGTTATTATCTGTCTCTCCTTACTAGAATGTAAACTTTATGAGAGCTTGCACTTTGCCTGTTCAATGTTATGTCCCCTAGACTTTAAAGTAAGATCTGATATAAGGTAGGTAATAATAAATGTTGAATCAACAAATATGTGAGTGATCATATTTTATCGCCTCCTGGAGATATATTGTCTGCCATTTTACAAATAAAGTATCTGGAGTTAAATAAGATTAAGTGACTTGTCCAGAGCACACAGATGCAAGATGTGAACCCAGATCTGATCTGTCTGACTACAAAACCCATATGCTTTCTAATACCACATGTCCTTCACCCCTCCTGTCAGACTCTGAGACCCTAAGATTCATGCATGCATTTCAGGGTAGCTTTGAGGTTGGCATAAAAAGTATTTTCTATCAAACGTATGGGAATGCACTGGTTACTGCAGGCTTTAACTATTGCACAAGGTGGAATGACTTTAGCCCTAAAATCACACTAAGGCTGTGCTGGGTCTGGTTGTCAGCCAGAGGGATTGGGAAAGCCTAGCAGTCTGAGGCCTCAGGGAAATCTGCCATCCACCACAAAGGCCATCATGCCAAAAGAGGCAATTCTGTGGCATACTGGTTTAGAAACTATAACTGAAAAGCATTCAGCCAAAAACGCCCTTGAGGCTAGTCTTTTACCCAGGACAAAAGTGTTACTACCTAGAATGAAATAATTTAAAAAAAAAAAAAAAAAAAGATAATTTTCTCCAAGGTATCATCAAGGCTTTAGTTTAATCCCTTTCAGCATATGAATTGGGATATTGAAACAGCAGACCACAGGCCAAAGTTTCCCGTAAGTATTGTTAAATATTCCCATGTATTTTTCCTTCTTATGATTTAAAAAATAATCTTTATAAGTATAATCACTATTTTGAAAAATAATATTGAAGATTGAAGCAAGACAGCAGAGTAAGCATAACTTGCAGCTTTCTACTCCATCCCCAAATCCCTAGAAATGGCAAAAGAAAAAATTCTTTTATGTCTTCCAAAGACTTGTCTACAATTGCATGTCACCCAAGGCAACCTTAAATACTAATCTAACTATCTGACTGCCACTCATGCTGTAGACAAACAGTAACCCCCTTCTACTGACAAGGAGGCCAGTTCAGATAAGCAACACTAGACTCACATCTGCACTGAACAACAGCCAGGGACACCACCTGAAAGACAATAGCCTCTTCCTTCCCCTCTCCTTCAATCTTACATGATTATCTCCCACTTGCAGAATCTAACTGATGTTCATCTATCTGGCAAGGGCATCTAGGATATGACATTTCTGACACCAAGCTTCGAGACACAAAGGAGATGATAGAAAAGTGGATAGAGGACTAAGTACCAACAGACATGATATGACATCAGCCACAACTTCAAGAAATGGAAGATTTACACCCAAGGAAACAAAGCAAGGGGGAGCATAACTTAAGAATAATTATTATAAAGAGATAACAGGAAATATCATACATGAAAATATTAAAAACTATTTGGCCACAGTAGGAGGTGAAAATAATTTTCTCCTCTTTAAGTCATCACATTTGTTGTGATTTGTTATGGCAACCCTAGGATAGTAACACGGGGAAGTAGGCCTAGGGAAAGAGTTCTTACATGTGACAACAAAGGCATGATTATTAAAGAAAAAAGTGGTAAATGAGACTTCATCAAATTTCAATTTTTGCTCTGCAAAAGACCCTGTTGAGAGGATGAAAAAGAAAGCTACGGACTGAGAGAAAATATTTGCAAATCACATATCTGACAAAGAATTTGTATCTAGATTATATAAAGAACTCTCAAAACTACACAGTAAAAAAAAAATCCAATTAGAAAACGGGCAACTGACATGAAAGATATTTCACAAAATATGATTATGAATGGGAAATAAGCACCTGAAAAGATGTTCAATATCATTAGCCATTAGGGAAACGTAAATTAAAACCACCAATGAGAAATCACTACACATCTACCAGAATGGTGGATACATGTCATTATACATTTGTCAAAACCCATAGAATGTGAATTGCTAGAGTGGAAGTGGCCCCTAAGGTAAACTATGGACTTTAGATGGCTTCTTTTGTAAGTAGGAAAAGTAGAGAGCACAAATTTTTTAAAGAACAAAAAACCATTGAGAATACTAAATTTGGGAGATGACACAGTGACCCTGGGTCAATGATAATTTGCCAGTGGGAAAAACTCTGGAAAAGAGTTTTGCAGTTTCTTAAAAAATTAAACAGCAGCCATACTCCTGAGCATTTATTCCCCCAAAATGAAAACTATGTCCAAAACCTGACTATCCATATCTATCTATCTATATATATATATATATATATATATATATATATATATATATATCTTTACTTATAAAATAAATTCCTAAAAGAGGAATTGTAAGAACAAAGGGTATGAACATTTTAAATATTGGTAGTTGCTGTAAATTTGCTTTTAAAAATTCAATAGTCAGCTGTAAGAAAAGATGAAATATTGCCATTTGTGACAAAATGGATGGGCCTGGACCAAAGTTCCCTGCGACAGATGACTGGATGAAGAAGCTGTGGTACATATACACAATGGAATATTACTCAGCTGTAAGAAAAGATGAAATATTGCCATTTGCAACAAAATGGATGGACCTGGAGATCATCATGCTTAGTGAAATAAGCCAGACAGAAAAAACAAAGAACTGTATGATTTCATTCATATGCGGAATATAAAACTGAAAGCAAAGAAAAAAAGAAATGAACAAACCAACAACCCATGGACACAATCAATAGTTTAATGTTTATTTGGGGACGAGTGGGTTAGGGAGGGGAGAAAGGGGGAGGGGGTGGGAGAGGAGGGGGGAAGCTAAATATAAGGTGATGGAAAGAGAAATCACATTAGGTGGTGAACTTATTATACATCAAGTTGACAATGCACTGTAGAATTGTATGCCTGAAACCCATGTAATCCTTGCTAACAGATGTCACCCAATAAGTCTAACAATAAAAATGAATTTAAAAAAAAATTCAATAGTGACTTTTCCTGCTTGCAACACAGTATGAGATTACCTGTTTCCTTATACCATTATGAGTATTGGATACTGTCACACATTTAAATATTTGACATTTTAATGGATTTTTAAAATATCATTTTAATTTGGATCTCTGTGATTGTATGTGAGGATGAGCTTCTTTTCATATTTATTGGTTATTTGTATTTATTTTCCTGTGAATTGTATGTTTAGTCTCCATTTTTCTTGAGTTATTTTTATAAACTTTTAAAAGTTTTTTTGTCTGTCAAGAAAATTAGTCCTTTGTTATATGTTTGAAAAAGTTGTATTTTGCCTTAAAATGATATTTTATACAAAAATTTTTGCTTCTTGTTTAGCCTAATTTTTTTAACATCTTCCCTGTGGCTTCTGGATTTTGTGTTTTGCCTAAAAGATTCCTCCCATTCTATAGTTATTCTTTAAAATATGTTTTCTACTAAAATTCATATTGTCTTTTAAATTCAATATTTGACCAACTTGTACTTATTTTGTCAAAAAGGTAAAGACCACCTGTAAAGTTAATCAAAGACTGTTTATTCAAAGCTTCCTAGTGTAGGGGAGTCACTGCCATCTCTTCCCATTCCAGCAGAGACTGGAAGGAGGCTGCAAGCATACTGAGGTTTATAAACTGGAAAGAGGAAACGCTGTGACAGCCTCTGGTGAGTATTCTTTTAGGGTGGCATTTTCTAGTTCTAGTAGGGTGAAATTTTTGGAAGTGATGGAAGCTTTCTGATTGGTCTTCAAGTACATGTGGCAGTCTTTGATTGGTCCGCTACCTCCTGGTATGTACGTGGGGGCTTTCCAGGCTGGGTAGAATCATGTGGGGTTTCCTAGTTCAACTGAAAGACAATCTGGTGCTCAGCATTGGAGTCTTATTTAAGCAATTCCTCATGTTTTAAAAAGTGAGGTAAAAGCCAGTTTTATTTTTTTTTCTCTATTCTTAGAGCACCCAACATCCATTTTCATGAATATTTATCTTTCAGTTATAATTTTAAATGTGTTTCCCATATACTCAGTTTTCAATTGTACTGGGGCCTATTTCAGGATTCTCTACTCTGTTCATTATATGTGTTTTTCCCTCATCAAGAACATGCATCCTCTGGGCCAGTGAAAGCAGCAAGATGCAAAGCTATGATTATTAAAGTCATATCCGAAAGCTTATCTAAAGCCTGATACTATGAGGGGTAGTCAAGAATTTCACAGCATGAAGGGTAAAAACATTATTATTTTTCATTTTCAATATATTCACTCTTAACCCTATACACTTTTCAGATCTTTCAATAAGTTTATTTATAACCTCAAAAAAATTTTGTTTTTGCCCTCAAAATTGCAGCTTTAACTTCTTTGTCATCTGTAAATTTCTTCCCTCAAAGCTGTTTTTTTTCATATTTGGGAAGAAATAATAATCAGTTGGAGCCATGTCTGCACTGTAGGGAGGGTAATTTAATGTCTGGAAGCCACAGTCATGAAGAGTAGCCAGCACAACGTTGCTCTTATGCAGGGGTGCATTTTCGTGCAAAAGCAGCACCCCTTTAGTCCATTTTCCTCTTCTTTTCTCCTTCACAGATTCTTTTAACTACTACTTGAGTAGTACTCTCTAGTTATTGGAACACCCTTACCTGTGAAATCAATCAGTGGGATATCCTCCGGACCCCAAAAATGAGTAGTCATGATTTTTCCAGCCAATTGTGACACCTTAAACTTCTTGGGTGGCAGTGGGGGGTGGGGGCTTTTCAATGTCTGAGGAAGTGGCCTCAACAGAGCATCCCGGACAGAGGCTGTCATCAACTGACTCACTGCCTTGCTTGAAAAAGCTATGCCGCTTGTAAACCATGGATTTCCCAGGGTAAAAGTCCCTGTAAACAACTAACATGGGTTGAGGTGTTTTCCCTTGTTTTGTGAAGAACTTAATGACAGCGCAAAATTCAATTTTCTCCATACTTGGGGTTTTCTTCATGTTTGATGTGCTTCTTTGGCAATATCTGAAAGAACACGGATGCAAGTAGGCTGAACTTTGGCACCTATACTAATAATAAGTCACACAAACTGTGCACTAGTACTCCCACCTATCTGATAATGCCCCATTCCGCAAATTTCTTGACCACCACTTGTAAATAGAGAAGGTGACCAAAAAATGTATACACATTTTAAGAAAGGAAAAAACTGTATTAAAATTGTAATATACAATATATACTGATAACAGAAGATGAATATGAGTCACATTTGACTTCTGCAATTACAAGAGGTGCTCAAAGTGGTTACCCACAGGGTCCAGACACTTCTGATTATGGCGAACTACTGCATTGCTACGCGTGCCATTTTAATTTCTTTCTGAAGTACCGCCAGTGTAGCTGGGTTTCTATGGTACACACGTCCTTTAAGGTGCCCCATAGGTAGAAGTCAAGGGGTGTTAAGTCACCCCAAGAGAACATTGGGGAAACTCAACCGCACCTCTTCATCCTATCCATTGTCCTGGCAAATGGTCTTGTGCTCCTTGAAGGACAACCATGTTTCCACCATTTTCTTTGACTCGCCTGCCTGTTGCGTGGTGACGCTGGCATTCATTTGATTAATGCCATCTTCTGAGTGAACATCATACTACACATTGCTCCCACAATTCAACTTCGAAAAGTAATAAATATCTCTTAAAATGTGTATACATTTTTTGGCACCTGCTGTGTAATTAAAAGACTCTGTTTTATAAAACCTTCCATCGTCATACTCTGACATGGAACGTGACATAAAGGAGGGCTCCGTATACAAGTATTTTGGCTGCATATAAAAATGCTAGTGCACTGAAGAGACCTCTGGAGGAGGAGTTGGGAGACCTGGATTCAAGTCTCTGCTTTACTGCAGGCTGGTTGGGTGACTATAATACTTATTAATAGATTGGCAGCTGGGAAATGGTCTCAATTATTAGGGTCTATAATTTCTACCCCTCCTTGAAGCTAGGAGTTACCATATGTCAAAGTTTTCACCAATAGAACTTAACAAAAGGTGATGTATGCTACCTCTGGGTTGAGCCTTAAAGTACTACACGTGTGATCCTTCAGTTTCTTCTCTACCTGTGAACTGGAATACAGATAGGCTTGTGACCAGTTTATTTTGGGAAGGTGTTTTGTTTTGTTTTGCTTTTTCTGTAGAACTATACATTTTTCCAAGTTTACTGAGCAATGACTGTCAACTATAATTATATATATTTAAAGTATACAATGCAATGAGTTGAAATGATTACCAAGATCAAGATAATTAACACCTTCACCACCTGACAAAGTTAACTGTGTGTGTGCGCGTGTGTGTGCGTGTGAGTGTGTGCGTGTGTGAGTGTAGAACACTTCTGATCTACTCAGAGCAAATTTCAAGTATACAATACATATCATTGGCTATAGGCCTGTGACCCAGCTTTGACCACACAGACAAAGATGATGTTCTAGAGGAGGGTGGAAAAACAGATGGTCCTAGGAACCCTGACTAACTGTATGGAGCAGAGTGGTTTTCCTACTTGCCCTGGACTGTTACATAAGAAAGAAATAAACTTATTGTTTAAGTCGTCATATTGCCGGGTCTCTTTGTTGCAGCAGCTGACTAATACACGTGGAATGTGGCATTCCACAAAGAAAAGAGTCCTACAAAGAGTTTGAGAAATGAAAGCGTTAATAAAAGTATGCAGGTTTCCTTCCTATAAAAATTCTCTGAGCCTGGATAATTATTTTGTTTTGTTTTGTTTTGTTTTTTCTCCTACATTAGAACTTGGGAGAGGAAAAAAGTTTATCTCTTGTATTTTCTTACTGGCTCTGAAAGACACATCTGGAAAATGCTGACTTAGATGATTTTTTTTCTCTAAACATTGCACAAGTCGCAGCTAGTGTTTAGTATGCATGAAGAACAACACCGTATTTTAGAAAATCAAGGCCGCCTTTAATCCAACCACTTCAGCTGGAGCATATTATTTCTAGGGAATAACAGGCAATGTTTTTAGACCATAGAGATTATGAATAATTCTTCCAAATGTTTTAGGAGATCTTGATCTGATTGTTCTATTATTTCTCGTCTAAGCAAATGAGAAGATGACCTAAGTTTTACCCGCAGAAAAGTCAGCCTGTTTATTTATTTTTCTTACTCTCAAAGGGTTTTAAAATGTGCTGCAACCACAATTCATTCAGCAACTATTTCCTGAGTGGCAACTGCATGCAAGGCCCTGGAGAAGGCACAGGGTTCACTGACCGAGTGGAAGGTCCAAGTGGACCATTCCGGAGCATCTGGGGTCAGCACCTAGGAACATGAATAATGGTCATTGGTATTAAAATGGTTCCTCTGGTCCCCCACCTGTGATGCGGGCTGTGGAGGGGTTCCTCCCATGAGGCCTGGGAAGTCTGGGCACTTTGCACTCAGCACCATCAAGTGTGGCCATTTCAAAGATTCAGAAAACCACCGACGTTCAAAGGATTGGGAAAGCTTTAGGCTGTTTCTGTGTGAGTAGCTGGCTAATCCATGGGCAAAAGTGCTTCAAAAGATCCAAGTGATGTGTCTCTGACTATTCTAATAGTCAGAACTCTGAAGAATCTTCTGCCCAGCTCTATTTCTTACATATTCTCATTGAGAAATGTACATATTGTAATTGATAAGGTAATCGGAGAGAACAAAGCAGAGAAGTCCGCTGAGAAACCTGTATCAAGACTGTATGAATGTGTATTGTAAAGAGTGTGAAAATAGGCCTCCATAGATTGTGCAGGACTATATAATGGCTATCTGGAAAGTATCCAGCTATGTAATTTGTAAAATAGAGGCATTATGGCTGGATTTTTTCCGGACAGCCTTCATACTTTCTTTTGACTTGGTAGACATGGTCAAAGCTGTTAATGCAGCAGAGGGCTCTGTGTGCTTTCAAAAAATCTGTTGATTCAAAAGCCTAGGTTGGATCTATTATAAAGTAGACTCCCCACTTTAGGAAAGGCATCCCCAAAACTTTTCAGTGGCTGCCGAATGCAGGTAGAGGAGGTCATGGGTGGTTATGCCAAGATCCCACTCCCCACTGTGTTGGTCTGCAGAACTCCCCTGAGACCCTGCAGCAACTCTCCTCTGCTTCCTCTGCAGTTGATATCACTGTGCTTCACAGCTGGCTGGTCTCAACCCTCCACCTTCCCTACAGATGTTTAAGAAGCAGGAATCAAAAGGTGGAGAATGGGGGAACTCGCCTCCAAGGCTAAGTGGGAAGGAGTGAATGAAGGAAAGATAAAGTCAGGAATGAGCTGAAGAATTCCAGAAATGGCAAGTCACAAGGCCTTGTAAACTGTGGTTGGAACAGTGAGATCGGGAAGAGCACTAGCTCTTAAGGTTGCTTCCTGACTCTCCTGCAATCTGGCTGTGGGGACCAGGTAAGTCTGTACCTGTCAAGCCCCAGGCCCAGCCCTTAATGGCAGCACCTTTCCGAACCCTGAGGCACAGTGGCCTCTGTCAATGCATCCTCCCTGCCGGGCATGGCTTCTCTGTGCCTCTGTGCCTATGCACAACCAGGATGTGTTTCTCCTTCTCCACCGGGACAAAACGCTTGCTTTGGGAGACCCAGCTCTGACATCTCCTCTTCCCTGCCTACGGCAGGAAGAACCAGTGACAGGGTTCTGAGCCCCCAGAGCATTTGTCATGCCATGTTACAATGATTCCACATCTGTCTCCCCCAAGTGGACTGGGAGCTTCTCACTCATCTTCTGGTCTCTCCTCGTGCCAGCACCTTCCCTTTGATGGGGATGCTTAGAAAATAGAGTTGAATGAAATGTGTGAATATGTACATAAATAAACAAACGCTCTTACGGTAAAAATGGAACCGCGTGGGTTAGAAAATAATCAGATGGACAGAAATAAGATTTCCTACAGATTTGAGAGCTTTTATCTTGTACAAATAAATAATAACTATAGTAATCTACCAATTTGAGATATATGCTATCTCCCAATAAAGATATTTTTATCATTTGTACACGGGTTGGGCAAGGGAAGGGTAGCCCCACAACACAACCTTAACTATAACAGAGACTCTGGCTTCATTTTTTATTTTGGACCACTGACAATTTTCACACTCCACCTCTCTCCACCCCTTGTGCCCCACATCTGCGTAAGCAGGTAAGAAAGCATGTACACTCCCTCCCTTGGTGCCAGAGGGGACGCTCAAACCACACAAATCCCAGCCTATGCATGGGAACCCCACTCTGGCCCCAGCTCGACCACAAGCAAAAGCAAAGCCACTTAGCACTTCCTTCCCTCAAGCCCTTGTGCCCTGCTCTCCCCACAGAGCCTCATCATGTGAGTAACAGACCTCAGATCATCTTGATCCACGTGTGGCATCATCATCAGTGCGAACATCACAATCAATTTTGGGGAGCGGGGCAGGTGGTAGGGGGATGCAGTTGTCCATCCTGCCCGCTACAGGGCAACCACAAGATACTAACATTCTGAAAAATTTTGAAACACACTTCATATCTATGAAGAAAGGTATTTTGTTACTAGGATAGGAGGTGGGAGAAGGTGGCCCCACAACTTAACTTTCTGAAAATTTTCAGAACACTGCTGGACAATTTTGCCAACAAGCCCCTCCCTGAACCCTGCTCTGTCCCTTAGTCTCTGCCCTTTGTTGGCCATGCAAAGAGCTTCTTTATGAACCATGTGAGACACATTATTCTTGTTTTTCTTGACACTAAAGTGACTTTCTTGAGTCTCATGGGAGACACCCACTCCATTCCACAAACAAGTCAGGGGACTGAAGGCTCAGCCAGATTCCATATCCAGTGAAAAGTTAAAATCAAATCACCCTAATGATTCCAAAATGAACTAAATCCAACACTAACTCTAAAACTAGTAACTCCCAGAGCCCCAACATGCAGGTTATTAGCTCCGATTTCCCAGCTTCCAGCCCACCGTGCTGTGGTTCGTGGTGTGAGGCCACGTTGTCTCCTTTGCCAGCTGCTCCCGCAGGGCAGACCGACCAGAGGCTGTAGGAGAGAGCGCCACATACTCCTTCCTGGGCTCCTGGTACCTGCCAGCCTCCCCCCAGCAACTGGGCTTCACCCTGCGAGGACAGTGGGTTCCAGTACCTGCAGTTGGCCATGTTTCCAACACTTCTATAACCAGCTTCATCAGGCCCCTTCAGAGACACCAGCGACAGGTGACAGCACCCTCTCCTCAGAGTCCTACCCCCAGCTCTTCCGGCGCCTGTCCCACCAGGCTGCACCTCCTCAGAAGCTAACCCATGGGGGGCACCCTCCAACCTCTGCCCTCCGCGCCCTCGGCCTCGGCCGGGTAGCTGATTCCTGCCGGTAACATCTCCACCACACGTCAGTACTTGTGCTTTTTGCCTTTTTAGCTCTCCACTAGCTGAGTAATAATATTTTATATTACACTCTTTCCATTACAGTGACGGGCACGGTGTCTTTGTCAGTGATTGGACCCTGACTGATAGGAATTCTAAAACTAAGCAATTTTGAAAATGAACTTTTAAACCAAATAAGTAAAAATAAAGAACGGGAAAAAAAATTTTTTAAGGAAAGAAAATAATCGACAATAAATGAACAGATCTCAAAAGTAAATAACAGAAATTTCAAAAAAATTTTAAAAACTCAAAAATAAGTCTGAAAAATAAATCAATCAATAAAAACTAAATAATTCAAAAACTAAATCAATAGAAAAGTATATAGCTTAAAACCTACAACTAAAAAGCACTGAAAATAACTCAAAATTAAATAACTCAAGAGTTAAATAACAGAACGAAAAAATTGACAAAAGCAAAACTAAAAATAACTCAAAATTATAATTACTGAAAAGAGTACAAAAACTCAGACACTGTCTAAAAGTGATTTATTTAATTTTAAGTAATTCTACAAGCTATTTAATTCAAAAATAACTAAAGGTCAGTCAGTGAAAACAAACTTTGAAATAAGTAATTGAAAATAAAGTGAAAACTACAAAATTAAATAATTTTTAATTAGCGCTAAATGGCTAAACAAATTATAATTAATAGGTAACTAAGAAAAATAAAAAGTAAATAAAAGTAACTCTAAAACTAAATCCTCTAAACGTAACTCTGAGAAGTTAACTCAGCACCCACTCTCTGAATCTGGTTTTGGCCGACTGACTCGCGCGCCACGAAACCCCTCGGCTCGGCGGCGCCCCCGCGTGGCCTGTCCCCGCGCGCGTGCGCTCTGAGTCCTTGCGCCCCAGCCGCGGCGAGGGGGTCCCCTGGAGGTTCTCCGCGGGCGTCCGCACGGCGCCCCGCGCTCACGCAGGCGCTCGTGGAGCAGCTGCGAGGTTCTCCGCCAGCGAGCTCGCGGTGGGGCAGGCTCCGCGGGTGGGACGTGCACCGCTCTTCCGGCTCCTGGAAGGAGGCGCCCCCTGCCCAAGGGCCGGGTCCGCAGGCTCCGAGGCCCCTCTGCTGCTGCCTGCCTAAGCCTGGGCTCCCAGCAGCCGCCCCACGGAACGAGGACGGCCTGGGGCGGCTTGGCTAAGCCGAGGAAGCGCGGGTGTTCAGGAGTGGCAGTTCTCTGAGGACGGGGTCCTCGGGCACCGTTCCTCCGCATGCACTGCTTTTTGGCCCCCGCAGGGGCGAGCAAGCCAGTGGACAGACACCTCAGCCCTGAAATTCCAAGAACAAAGTCAGAGAAACATTCGCCAACAATTCGCTTTTCTTTCCTCTTTCACACTCACGTGTCCTTCCCCTCACCGCCTTCGTTTCCTCCCTGCATGCTTTCTCCCGGGTCCAGGTTGGAGGGGCAGGTTTCACAGCTGGGGTCCACCTGGAAGAGTCCCGAGAGCTGGAAGGGAGGGGACAGCGGTGTGCCCTCAGAGTGAGCCGTGCGGGGGTGCTGGGCCCGCCCCCCGGGATGACCTGCGCTGGCAGAGCGAGGCCCACCGCACCCCAGCTCTCCTACAAGGCCATCCAGGCCATGGTGGCCAGAAACCAGCGCACGGCCAAGGAGATGGTGATGGGGCCGTGCGGGGCTGGGAGGGGCTGGGAGGGGCTGCGCCACTTCGCGGACGCGGGCCCTCGGCTTCCTGGATTAGGCCAGGTCCCCGTGGGTGAGAATCACGAAAAGGAGGGAGAGAGGGGTGAGGAGAGGAAGAGGAGGAGAGGAAGATGATGACCAGGAATGAGGAAGAACATGAAAGATGTAAGAAGGAAATACATTACAGTCAGAGCGCTGCTCTCGTCCCAATCTTCTGCCCCTTCGCAGTTGTCGAAAG